>CATNUY010000312.1:0-600000 GCA_951217065.1 Baccha elongata
AATAATAATAATAATAATAATAATAATAATAATAATAATAATAATAATAATAATAATAATAATAATAATAATAATAATAATAATAATAATAATAATAATAATAATAATAATAATAATAATAATAATAATAATAATAATAATAATAATAATAATAATAATAATAATAATAATAATAATAATAATAATAATAATAATAATAATAATAATAATAATAATAAATAATAATACTAATAATTTAACAAAATGATATAAAGTAAAATTAATAAATTTATATTAAAATAAAAACTAAAAATAATAAGTGTTTACCACCCTTAAACTAAAGTTAGTCAATAACTAACTCCACTCCATCTATGGGGAAATAGATCGTTAAGGAAGCATGTTAGAGGAAGACTAAAAAGGAATATCAGATGAGGAAAACCAGATGAAGGTCAAAGTCCACCCACACAAGATCATACGTTGTCTTTTTATGATTGGTGGAAGGGCTCTTATCGGACGATCCATACTAATGTAAAGAGGAATGTGCAATGTGCATGGTCCTAGAATCCTCTAGCAAAAATCGACTTTTAATAGTCATCATACTTACGTGCTAGATAGTACACCTCAATATTGTCCTTATAGTAATTTTCACTAAGTGTACCTACTCGTGAATAAATACAGTTTTTAATAGATGATTCTATCATATAATTCTATTCGGTTACCTTTTTAAAACTAACGGTGTTCCTTTGAATTCGAGCATTAATATTACCGGCTTATTGAGAAAATAACCCAAGGTAAAATTTAATTAAACTTACCTTTCTGTGCCGAGTGATTTTATGTTTTTTTTTTTACCAGCCAAACATCTTGGTTTTTAAGATTTCAAAGGACAGACTATAGACTGTACTTACATACTTTGGCACCTAGGTATACTTACATATATGCCTTAATTTGGAATTACCCTTGGTTCTAGTTTATGAGGTGAGTGAAGTGAAAGAAAAAATGTTTCTATTTAAGCCAGCGCTAATAAATTCATTTTCATGTATAGGCTTTAGCTAACACTTACCTGCTTCATACTATTGGCGGTCATAGACTGCCACTAAAAGTCGTGGCCGCCACCGATTATTTGTACGCATACTATAATTTATCCGATATTGTGTTCCAATTTTGGACGTGCTCACTCAATAACTGAAGTTTTAATTCGACGTCAAGCGCTTAAGCGACTTAAACTCCACGAAGGATACATATGTATATACTTATACCTACGTAGGTATCTACTTGCCTTTCCAACTCCAGGCCCGCTCAAATTGTAATTATATTTCGGTGACCCAAGTGAACCCCCTATGAGAAAAATAAATTTGAGTGCATCGCAGGAGCCGAAAAAGAAAAGAACGAGTATATCAGAGCTAAGTACCTACTTAAACAGTGTAATTAATTTTTTTTATACTACTCAATTGAATTTTAAAGTTACTTAGTAGTCATCAATTATTGCATTAATGTCTATAATATATTGTTCATAATCATTTAAAAAGAAGACACCATAATACCATATTTAATTTATTTATTATATTTATACATAGTTTTTTTGTTATACCTACATATGTCATTTTTCTACCTTTTTTCGCAATTGTTCGAAAACCTATAGATAAAGTGATCCCATAAATTACTAGATTTAAGAAAACTTAAACCAATTTTTTTTTAAAACGAAAAGTCTATCTGTGACAGCATAGCTGTAGACGCTACAGTCCTAGATAGTCAATATTCTTAAATAATAGCAAAGTAATTTAATTTATTAGTTTAGTGTTTTGGTAATTAATTCCCGTACTTTAGTTTGTAAGTGATATCATTTTGTTTCTGTTCGCGGTCTGTCTTATTTATAGAATCTTTTTAAACCCCCACTCAGTCTCTTACCTAAACAGAGCTCTATTAGGTAGGGAAAGGAACAGGGAATATTTAGTAAACTCAGCGGAAATATTGACCCAAAAAGGGGCCATTTTGGTTGCCATAAACGGAAGCAAAATTTTTATTACATTTTCTTTTTTTTAGGTCATTGCTGTGATTAGTACACAGTTATTAATTAGTAAATTTCTATCTGAAACAAACTTATTTGTTAAAAGTTAGTCCCCATAGATTTATGAGTTTACCTACTAAGCCCTTCGGGCATGATAAACATTGTTAAAAAAATTATCTAAGGGATCATAATAAATATTCTTTAAATGTCATGTTTCTGAACATTTTGTTGTTTTTATGGCGTTTCTGAAACCCATTATGGAATAGAGAATTTTTTTTCAGGGGTGTGAAAGGTGAGTTACCTAGGGTGGTGATCATGGTGTGACCAATCAATAAAGATCTATGTATTTAGGGGAAATCTAACAACGGCCGATTGATTTCCAGGTTGGGAGGGAAATGGCTAAGCTGCATTACCATCAGCAGCTCCCTATTGGTGTGTCGAAGTCCGTCTGATGTCTATTTTTGAATTTAAGTTTTCAAAGGCCTGATCTATGTGGTTGTTGCTGGTGAGGTCTGGCTTCAGGGACAAGAATCCATCCCGTCCGGCGAGTTGAGCTGTGCTAAGCAAGCAGGCCCGGTCCTTGAACCAGACATTCCAACCCCTTTTCACTCCCAATCCTCTTCTACCTCATCTTTTGCTTCGTCTACTGCTATCGCGCACTCTCTATACTCCTCACCTCCTTTTGCCACGCAACACCCTAACAACAAATTTTCCAACAAAACGATCACCCCTCTCCAATTATGGAAGATTGTGCTACACAAACAGCAAAATACACCTCTTCTGAGTAAGTAGTAATAAATTTTGTTCAAAACCCATTTTTATATCTCGTGCAAGGATGCACGAATTGAATTTTTAAGTCGATGGAAATATTAAAGCTTAGAAAACAAAGCACCAAGCTTAAAAAACGGAACTGTGAGCTGGAAATGGTCTTCCAAAATTTGGAAAAAATATATTCCAAGGAAAATGGTATGTCCTAATAAGCGGATAAACTGGTCCGAAGAAGATATAGGTAATGCTATATCTATTCATGCGGCAGGACCTAGAGCATATCGACTGCTTTTAAAGAAAAGCTACCCATTCCCAGTCGTCATAACTTTAAAAAATGGTGTTCCAAAATTCAGCTAAATGTGGGAATAATAAAATGTGTATTGAACATAATAACAACAAGTCGACATGAAACAAATTGAAAACATTTTTATACTATCTTTCGACGAAATGAAAGTGCGCGTTGCTGCCGCAGAAAAAATATGGGAGAAAACATTGATTTTGAAAGAGTAATTGTACTCCAATTGGTCCAACATTTTGCGAAAAGCTTTATAGTTCATATATTAGAGTTTTCAAAAAAGATATCAGAGCACCACCTTTGCGATAATTCATAAGTTACTTCCTACAACAACACCTATTTTTCAGTGAAAGTCCCGCAAAAATCGGTCCATTTATAAATAAATGAACACTCATTTTGCCAAGGGTCCCGTGACTCAAATTTTGTTTCATAATTAATATCCCTCTTAAACTGAAAAACCCCATCAAAAATAAATATTAACTTTTGATTCTTTTAGCTTTAGAAGTGATTTAAACACAAATGAAATTATAACCAAACTACGTCACTTCCTTGGATTACTTTTACAAAAGAAAGCCCTCTATCCATCGCCTATCGATTTTAACAGTAAAGATGAAGTGTTGATAAAGTAAGTTAATGATTTTTACATTTAGTTTTTGTTTCAGTGCCATTAAAATATTACTTTCCCTTGACGAGGCTATTTTCTTTGATTATGATGATGATTTCAATGGACATGATGAAGATATTGTTTAATTTTTCTTAGGTATAACTTTCTCATTTATTGTTTAAAAAACAGAAATGGAAATTTAAAAAAAAATAGTAAATAAATTATTTAGAATAATTGTAGTACAACATTTTGTATAATTTGTTTGTTTGCATTTTATTGTATAGCTTATTCATCTTCCAACAAAGCGAATACATTACTGCTCCCTTAAGCAAGCCCATTGATCTTGGCTCTCCAAATACAAGTCGCCGGTTGAAGCGAAATGCAATACCTTCTCTTGGTTTGCTGGTAAAAATGCCAGAAAAAAATGAGCAATGTTCACCAAGGTAATTAAGATTTTTGTTTAAGGAAATTAATTGAATCAATTGTGTTAAATTTCAGACTCACTGAGACATTTACTCAAAAATGGGTATTCTTTACCCATCACGGTAGGTTAAATTGTATTAAATGCCTACATAAACAAAAACCATTGTTTATTTCTAGTGCTGAGACAATAATTTAGCAAACACATCCAAAAGCACAGAAGCGACATCAGCCATACGTAAAAATTAATCCAATAACTCACCAAAGGATTACTGATACAACTCCTCAAAAAATGAAACAACAACAACCTCAACTAATCCACCGGAGAATCGTCCACCATCGATACCAAAAAAACAACAACAACAACTGTTTAGAAATATAAATTGCTAAAAACCAAACATGTCAAATATCACCCTATAATATTTAAACAACTTTAATTTATCTTAACTTTATCTGTTAAATTTTCCCTCATTTGCTCTGTTTATCAATTACTCATTTACTCAAATAACTTTTGCTCAGTAACCTATGAAATGTACCGTATTTTGAAATTATCAATTTTGCTAACAAGAAGAACATTATTCGTTCGTGATTCTGCTGTCAATTAGTAAAGATCTCCTCTTGCTTGCCCTTTAATATTTGCTTTTATTACATATAATAATTTTTAATACAGTTGTACACAGTTAAATACATGGTACATTAAATAATTACAAATTTACACGTTACATTAATAGTTACACAATTATACAAACATTTAAACATTGAACACAGTTTTTTTTTCATTTACAAAAAACCACAAAAACATTTAATTACACATAGTGAAACAAACATAAAAAAACACACCTATTCCTGGAATCTCCCGTTCCCTAACAACAAATTTTCCAACAAAACGATCACCCCTCTCCAATTATGGAAGATTGTGCTACACAAACAGCAAAATACACCTCTTCTGAGTAAGTAGTAATAAATTTTGTTCAAAACCCATTTTTATATCTCGTGCATCCTTTACTCAGAATTTTTAAGTCGATGGAAATATTAAAGCTTAGAAAACAAAACACCAAGCTTAAAAAACGGAACTGTGAGCTGGAAATGGTCTTCCAAAATTTGGAAAAAATATATTCCAAGGAAAATGGTATGTCCTAATAAGCGGATAAACTGGTCCGAAGAAGATATAGGTAATGCTATATCTATTCATGCGGCAGGACCTAGAGCATATCGACTGCTTTTAAAGAAAAGCTACCCATTCCCAGCCGTCATAACTTTAAAAAATGGTGTTCCAAAATTCAGCTAAATCCGGGAATAATAAAATGTGTATTGAACATAATAACAAAAGTCGACATGAAACAAATTGAAAACATTTTTATACTATCTTTCGACGAAATGAAAGTGCGCGTTGCTGCCGCAGAAAAAATATGGGAGAAAACATTGATTTTGAAAGAGTAATTGTACTCCAATTGGTCCAACATTTTGCGAAAAGCTTTTTAGTTCATATATTAGAGTTTTCAAAAAAGATATCAGAGCCACCTTTGCGATAATTCATAAGTTACTTCCTACAACAACACCTATTTTTCAGTGAAAGTCCCGCAAAAATCGGTCCATTTATAAATAAATGAACACTCATTTTGCCAAGGGTCCCGTGACTCAAATTTTGTTTCATAATTAATATCCCTCTTAAACTGAAAAACCCCATCAAAAATAAATATTAACTTTTGATTCTTTTAGCTTTAGAAGTGATTTAAACACAAATGAAATTATAACCAAACTACGTCACTTCTTTGGATTACTTTTACAAAAGAAAGCCCTCTATCCATCGCCTATCGATTTTAACAGTAAAGATGAAGTGTTGATAAAGTAAGTTAATGATTTTTACATTTAGTTTTTGTTTCAGTGCCATTAAAATATTACTTTCCCTTGACGAGGCTATTTTCTTTGATTATGATGATGATTTCAATGGACATGATGAAGATATTGTTTAATTTTTCTTAGGTATAACTTTCTCATTTATTGTTTAAAAAACAGAAATGGAAATTTAAAAAAAAATAGTAAATAAATTATTTAGAATAAATGTAGTACAACATTTTGTATAATTTGTTTGTTTGCATTTTATTGTGTAGCTTATTCATCATCCAACAAAGCGAAAACATTACTGCTCCCTTAAGCAAGCCCATTGATCTTGGCTCTCCAAATACAAGTCACCGGTTGAAGCGAAATGCAATACCTTCTCTTGGTTTGCTGGTAAAAATGCAAGAAAAAAATGAGCAATATGTGTAATGTTTGTCTAATATAATGCAGGGCACTAATGCCATAAGAGTCTGCCAGGTTTCTAAACGGCGGGCAGGGCACGAATGCCATATGAGTCTGCCAAAAAGAGAAACAACTTAGTTTGAAAGCAAAATTGAGTCTGAATTTTATTTTCAATTTGTATCGCTTAAATACTATTTTGATTGACCTATTGTCAATCTATAATTCTAATAATAACCTACTTTATTATTATATCTATTTTTATTGCACTTTGTTTTAGACTACTCAATTACATTTCTTAACATGATTTTGTCAGCAGTTTTCAGGTTGTATAGTCATCGGTCGTAGTCTTCGTCATAGTGGCTTCAGTTGATTGTTGCATCAAATTTCATTGTTGATATTTGGGTTGAATGGTAAGTCGTCGGTCGTCGTCATCGTGGCTTCGTCATCGTCGTCATCGTGGCTTCGATTGATGCATTAAATTTCATTGTTATTGTTTGTAAAGTATGTTGGGATGAGGTAGGTTTTGTTGATGAGTATAGGAACACTACACCCTCACCCTCAAGCGAAAAATTATCAGGAGAATAATTTATTATTTGGGGAATAATTTTTCAAGATACATTTGAAATTGTAGTAGTCGCAAGTGCTTTACATGTGGCGTGCTTATGTAGTCATTAAAGTGCAGTTTATATTTATATTAGTGTCTTAATTATTTTACTTATTTCATTCATCTATATTATATTTCTTAAGGCTATTATTGTGGAGTTTTTTGTGTTCTCCTTTTATCTCTATAATTGTGTTTACATTATTTGTTTCAATTATTTTATATGGTCCATGGTAGGGGCTTTGTAATTTTTTCTTACTTTCTAGTTTTACAAATACTAAGTCTCCTATTTTAAAATCTGAAATATTTGTATTTTTATCGTATTCTAATTTTCTTTTACTTTTCACATTGTCAATAATTGAATGAGTTTTTGTAATTGCGTACTTAAGTCTAGTTTTTATTTCATTTACATAGTTTTCTAAATCGTATATTTTTTTATTATTATTTATTACATCATTAGGTAAATAACATAGTTTTCCATATATTAATTCGTATGGTGTATAATTAGTGTCTATATGTGGTGTTGTGTTATATGAAAATGCGTAATATGGAATCCAAATATCCCATTCATGGTCTTCGGTAAAATTTAAAAGAAATTCATTGAGAACTCTATGATTTCTTTCTATAGAACCTATGCTTTGATGGTGATAAGGTGATGAATGAACTTGTTTTATTTTTAACATCTCGCATATATTTTTCATTAGTTCATTTTTGAATTCGGTTCCGTTATCGGATTTAAGAATTTTAAAACATCCGTATTTTAAAATGAATTCTTCTACTAATGTTTTGGCTATGGTTTTTGCGTCTTTATTTTCAATAGGGTGTGCAACAACATATTTGGTGAGTTCACATTGCATTGTCAATATATATCTATATCCATTTGATATTCTAAGAGGTCCTACTGTATCTATTTGTATGGTTTCAAAACTAGTTGTAGGCGTATCTGTTACTATCATTTTTTCTTTAATGTGTCTAGTTTGTTTATTTTTAGTGCATAGTTCACAAGCGTTTACAAATTTCTTTACCATTTGTCTCATATTTGTCCAGACGTATTTTTGTTTAAGTTTTGTTACTGTCTTTCGTATGCCTAAATGTCCTCCATGCGGTGTGTTGTGGTAATCCTTTATAATGATCAATTTTTCTTAATTTTTAATTATTCTTTTAGGGGGTTTATATATAAGTATTTTCATTGGCGAGTGGTTATCATATGGTTGCAACCTATTATAAATATCTTTTAATTTTTCTTTTTCAATATATGTGAATATTAAATCTTCTTCACTAAGCGCTATTTCTTTTATGGGTACCCTTTTTAAATCTGATACGAGCTTCTCCAGGGTCGAAACGTGTTTCGCTGGATTATCGCTGCATCTCACAATAACTTCATTTTTATTTATTTCAATATTAATATTATTTCTCTTATTACAACTCGCTATTTCAATTTTTAAATTTTTCATATTTCTGACGTCAGTTATGGATGTACAATCCCACATATGAAGGTACGCCTGGCCATGCGAATTCCGTCGGTGAGATGTGTAGTTCTCCTTAGTGTTATTATTTTTATTGGCAATGTTTTTTGCCATACCCCTTGTTATTGCCATGATCCGCTCCTTGGAGTCGCAATCACTTTGGCTTTTATTATTATCGTTATTTACCAACATGGATTTTAGGATGTCACTGTCAACCTTTATTCTTGAGAGTGCATCGGCATTCGTATTTGCTGAACCTTGTTTGTAGATTATCTCAAAATCATAGTCTATTCTAATTCTTGTTAATTTTGAAGATGGATTTTTATGCGAAAATAAAGATATTAACGGCCTATGATCAGTTACAACTATAAATTTTCTTCCGTAAAGATAAGGTCGGAAAAAGTTTATACCCCAATGGATAGCTAATAATTCTTTTTCTATAATCGGCTTATTTATGTCATGTTTTTGTAGAGCTTTGCTTGCATAAGATATTGGCAAATCATGACCTATTTCACCTTGTGAGAGTACTGCGCCTAATGCGAAATCGGATGCGTCAGTGGTGAGTATAAAAGGTTTGTCGAAATTTGGGTATTGTAGGATTGGTGGGTTAATTAATTTTTGTTTTAAATCTTTAAAAGCTGTGTCACATTCGTTTGACCAAATGAAAGGTTGATTCTTTTTTAAAAGAGAATTTAGACTTTTTGCAACTTCTGCAAAATTGGGAATAAATCGTCTGTAATAATTACAGAAAGCAACGAATCGTCTAACTTCATCTGCATTTGTTGGGATGGGATAATTTTCTATTGTTTTATATTTAGATGGGTCAGTTTGTATGCCTTTGCTTGTAATCAGATGACCTAAATATATTACCTCAGATTTTAGAAAATGGCACTTGCTGGCGTTTAGTTTAAGATTGTACTTTCTTAGACGTTCAAAAACGTTGATTAAGTTCTGGTTGTGATGCTGTATGCTGCAGCCGAAAATAATTATATCATCTACATATAAGTATGCTTCTGATTCTAAACCACTAAGTGCTATTGTAAGCATTCTCTGGAAGCTATTTGAGGATATTTTGAGTCCGAATGGTAGTCTTTTAAATTGGTAGTGTCCGTCTGATGTTGAGAATGCAGTAATGGGTCTTGACTCACTTTAAAAAGGGATTTGGTGAAAAGAACTAGTCATATCAAGTGTAGAAAAATATTTTGCTCTGCCTAGTCTGTCGAGGACGTCTTCTATTCTAGTTAATGGGAATTTATCATTTACTATCTTGTCGTTTAATTTACGGAAATCTACTACTAGGCGCCATTTTTTTGTATTATCTTCGCTTTTCTTAGGCACTAAAAGTAATGGTGAATTGTAAGGACTAACTGAATGTTCTATAATATCATTATCTAGCAGATCGACTACTTGTTTTTTTATTTCTGAATTTTGTGTCTGTGGTAGTCTGTAGTTTTTTATGTATACTGGGTTTTTATCCGTAATATTTAGTCTTTGTGTGTAAAAATTATTGGTTGTTAGAGGTTCATCTTTGAGATGAAAAATGTCTTGATATTTTTCGCATATTTGTTGTAGGGCTGTTTTTGAATTCGTGTCAGTTTGAGCAATTTTTAATTCTTTTAGCAATGTTTGTATTCTCTTTAAATCGTATCTAGTCTTTGTTTTAAGTAAATTGTAGTTGGCTAATCTTTCTATTTTGGGTTCTATACTGTTAATTACTACTTCAAAATCGTTTACGTTTAGTAATTTTATGTGACATATACCTTTTGCAGGTATAATTGAGTTTGATATGAAAACTCCAGTCTCTATTTCACTGTTTAAAATAACACAGTCTTCTTCTACTGATAAACTAATGGGGCATACTATTTCTGTTCTAGGCGGTATTTTGATTGTTTTTTTAAATTTTGTAATGATGGGTATAACAATTTCATTCTCGTTTATAATTGTAGTGATTGTATATGTTTCATAATCTATTTTACACATGTATTTTGATAGAAAATCTCTACCTAAAATACCATCTGTCGTAATTGGAAAATTAGATTCGACTATATGAAAAATATGAGATATTGTGTTATTTGCAAATTTAAGATTCAGTTCTTTTGTTCCTAAAGACAAAATTTCTTCTTTTGATATTCCTGTGAGTTTACATCTTTCATTTGCAAGGTCTGCTGTATCTATGTTATCTTCTTTGTATATGGATATATCTGCACCCGTATCTATGAGGAATGTCTGATATTGGTTCAATTTTGTTATATATATTGATACATAGTTTGTCATATAATTTGAAATATTTAAGACTATTGATTTTGGTGTCCCGGATAATTGCTTTCTGCGATTTCCGGACCTTCTACGTTTCCCTGATTGTTCAAAATGTTAACTCTTCTGTTATTTATCATTCTGTTGTTATGAGTATTTTGGTTTCTGTTATGGTTTGATCTTCGTTGTTGATTGATGAAGTTGTTGTTATGATAGCTACGTTGTTGGTAATTGTTATGGGATCTATGATTGTTGTTCCATTGTTGTTGTTGATTTTGAAAATATTGTCTGTTGTTGTTATAATTCGGCTGCTGGGAGCTGAATCTAGGTGTGTAGTTGTTTGTGCGTTCCTTATTATAGCTAAAACGATTGTTGTTTTCTTTTCTCATGAACAGCATTTGGTTTGAACTGGTTTCTCTTTCCAGTTCAAGTGAAAGGTTAATTGCTTCTGATAAAGTTTTCGGTTGTGCAGCAAATAATGTTGGTTTTATGCCTTCATTTATGCCATTCTTGAAAACAGTTAGAGCATAGCTTTCGTTCATTTTGCTGATTACCTTTTTCTCAGCATCGGTTGCAGAATCGGGTAATTCCCCTATTTGAAGGTTGTTTAAATCAGTGATTAATGAAACTAATCTGTCTTTGTATATTGTTACTGATTGGTTCCTTTGTGTGATCTGTGCTAATTTTGTATGAACTTGTGATATTGTAGAAGTGTGCTTGTATTTGTCTTTTAAGTTTGTTTTGAGGGCTTCTAATGTTTCAAATTTAGTTGTGAGCCCTAGCGTAGTTTTTACATTTTCTGACAGTTTAACATGAAAAATGAATTTTAAAAATTGAACTTTTGAGGTTTCTTTCAGGTCATCATGCAGAATTCCCACGATTGTTAAAAATGAGTCAAGTTCCTTGAAATTTCCCGTGAAAATTGGAACAATTTTCATGGTAGTCTCAATGTTGAAGTCTGTCATTTTGACTTGTTTGCTTATATTTATTTCTATAGTATTTTTTACTACTCTGTATATTTGTGTGAATGTGTCTATAAGTGAAGTGTATGCTGTGTCTGATTTCGAATTATCTACAAGATCTAAAATTTCTTTCTTAAGTGTTTTTATTTCTTCTAGTTTGCCTAACCATGTATTTTCTTTGTATCCTCTACTTCCACATTTTATATATTTGTGTGAATATTTTCGAGCGCCTTGAGTTTTTCTTCCATTGAAAAAAAAAAATGTTTTATTCTATACCATTTATGTATTATTTCCTGTTATTATTTTTTTTTACATAATTTTTGAGATAATTGTAAATCTTGATTATGAAAAATATTATTAATATTATGATTATAATGGTTACTAATAAGTGTTCTAAATTTAAACCTTCTTGTATTTTTTCTTTTGATTTGGTTACTAAAGGTGTTTTCCAATTCATATTTTATTATACTGTATTTATTTTACTCTTAACGTAATTTTTATAGTGTGTATTAATTTTTCTCACAATATACAATATGATAAAAATAATTGCTACTGTGTAAATTATTAATTTTATAGGGTCTTCATTACCTACTATAATTTTTTCTTTAACATTATTGTTTCCCATTGTTTGGATATTTGGTTATAGTATTTTTCAAAATGTCGATTTCAGAAAAAATCTTGCTTGCGATCTCCCAAGGAAGCGGGTTTGTATCTTGTTCCTTTATTAGATTCTGCAGGTATGCTAATCTCTTACGGTCTTTGACTTGTTTGCCGCCTCTCTTTTTTTTTTTGTCTATCTCTATTTTATTTATGTTTGTTCTCCTGGCCTCTTGGTTCTTTAATTGTCTTCTTTTATATTCCTCTATGGTCAACTTTTTTGGTCCAGCTGTTTGGGGCGTTGGAATATATTTTGGTGCTCCCACGACTGTATCCGGTATGTACTCTTCCATTAATCCATATGTTCGTGTTTATGCAGGATCGCCATGTAATGTTTGTCTAATATAATGCAGGGCACTAATGCCATAAGAGTCTGCCAGGTTTCTAAACGGCGGGCAGGGCACGAATGCCATATGAGTCTGCCAAAAAGAGAAACAACTTAGTTTGAAAGCAAAATTGAGTCTGAATTTTATTTTCAATTTGTATCGCTTAAATACTATTTTGATTGACCTATTGTCAATCTATAATTCTAATAATAACCTACTTTATTATTATATCTATATTTATTGCAATATATTTATATTTATAGGAACACTACATATGTTCACCAAGGTAATTAAGATTTTTGTTTAAGGAAATTAATTGAATCAATTGTGTTAAATTTCAGACTCACTGAGACATTTACTCAAAAATGGGTATTCTTTACCCATCACGGTAGGTTAAATTTTACTAAATGCCTACATAAACAAAAACCATTGTTTATTTCTAGTGCTGAGACAATAATTTAGCAAACACCTCCAAAAGCACAGAAGCGACATCAGCCATACGTAAAAATTAATCCAATAACTCACCAAAGGATTACTGATACAACTCCTCAAAAAATGAAACAACAACAACCTCAACTAATCCACCGGAGAATCGTCCACCATCGATACCAAAAAAACAACAACATCAACTGTTTAGAAATATAAATTGCTAAAAACCAAACATGTCAAATATCACCCTATAATATTTAAACAACTTTAATTTATCTTAACTTTATCTGTTAAATTTTCCCTCATTTGCTCTGTTTATCAATTACTCATTTACTCAAATAACTTTTGCTCAGTAACTTATGAAATGTACCGTATTTTGAAATTATCAATTTTGCTAACAAGAAGAACACTATTCGTTCGTGATTCTGCTGTCAATTAGTAAAGATCTCCTCTTGCTTGCCCTTTAATATTTGCTTTTATTACATATAATAATTTTTAATTCAGTTGTACACAGTTAAATACATAGTACATTAAATAATTACAAATTTACACGTTACATTAATAGTTACACAATTATACAAACATTTAAACATTGAACACAGTTTTTTTTTTCATTTACAAAAAAACACAAAAACATTTAATTACACATAGTGAAACAAACATAAAAAAACACACCTATTCCTGGAATCTCCCGTTCCCTAACAACAAATTTTCCAACAAAACGATCACCCCTCTCCAATTATGGAAGATTGTGCTACACAAACAGCAAAATACACCTCTTCTGAGTAAGTAGTAATAAATTTTGTTCAAAACCCATTTTTATATCTCGTGCATCCTTTACTCAGAATTTTTAAGTCGATGGAAATATTAAAGCTTAGAAAACAAAACACCAAGCTTAAAAAACGGAACTGTGAGCTGGAAATGGTCTTCCAAAATTTGGAAAAAATATATTCCAAGGAAAATGGTATGTCCTAATAAGCGGATAAACTGGTCCGAAGAAGATATAGGTAATGCTATATCTATTCATGCGGCAGGACCTAGAGCATATCGACTGCTTTTAAAGAAAAGCTACCCATTCCCAGCCGTCATAACTTTAAAAAATGGTGTTCCAAAATTCAGCTATATCCGGGAATAATAAAATGTGTATTGAACATAATAACAAAAGTCGACATGAAACAAATTGAAAACATTTTTATACTATCTTTCGTCGAAATGAAAGTGCGCGTTGCTGCCGCAGAAAAAATATGGGAGAAAACATTGATTTTGAAAGAGTAATTGTACTCCAATTGGTCCAACATTTTGCGAAAAGCTTTTTAGTTCATATATTAGAGTTTTCAAAAAAGATATCCGAGCACCACCTTTGCGATAATTCATAAGTTACTTCCTACAACAACACCTATTTTTCAGTGAAAGTCCCGCAAAAATCGGTCCATTTATAAATAAATGAACACTCATTTTGCCAAGGGTCCCGTGACTCAAATTTTGTTTCATAATTAATATCCCTCTTAAACTGAAAAACCCCATCAAAAATAAATATTAACTTTTGATTCTTTTAGCTTTAGAAGTGATTTAAACACAAATGAAATTATAACCAAACTACGTCACTTCTTTGGATTACTTTTACAAAAGAAAGCCCTCTATCCATCGCCTATCGATTTTAACAGTAAAGATGAAGTGTTGATAAAGTAAGTTAATGATTTTTACATTTAGTTTTTGTTTCAGTGCCATTAAAATATTACTTTCCCTTGACGAGGCTATTTTCTTTGATTATGATGATGATTTCAATGGACATGATGAAGATATTGTTTAATTTTTCTTAGGTATAACTTTCTCATTAATTGTTTAAAAAACAGAAATGGAAATTTAAAAAAAAAAATAGTAAATAAATTATTTAGAATAAATGTAGTACAACATTTTGTATAATTTGTTTGTTTGCATTTTATTGTGTAGCTTATTCATCATCCAACAAAGCGAAAACATTACTGCTCCCTTAAGCAAGCCCATTGATCTTGGCTCTCCAAATACAAGTCACAACTTAGTTTGAAAGCAAAATTGAGTCTGAATTTTATTTTCAATTTGTATCGCTTAAATACTATTTTGATTGACCTATTGTCAATCTATAATTCTAATAATAACCTACTTTATTATTATATCTATTTTTATTGCACTTTGTTTTGGACTACTCAATTACATTTCTTAAAATGATTTTGTCAGCAGTTTTCAGGTTGTATAGTCATCGGTCGTAGTCTTCGTCATAGTGGCTTCAGTTGATTGTTGCATCAAATTTCATTGTTGATATTTGGGTTGAATGGTAAGTCGTCGGTCGTCGTCATCGTGGCTTCGTCATCGTCGTCATCGTGGCTTCGATTGATGCATTAAATTTCATTGTTATTGTTTGTAAAGTATGTTGGGATGAGGTAGGTTTTGTTGATGAGTATAGGAACACTACACCCTCACCCTCAAGCGAAAAATTATCAGGAGAATAATTTATTATTTGGGGAATAATTTTTCAAGATACATTTGAAATTGTAGTAGTCGCAAGTGCTTTACATGTGGCGTGCTTATGTAGTCATTAAAGTGCAGTTTATATTTATATTAGTGTCTTAATTATTTTACTTATTTCATTCATCTATATTATATTTCTTAAGGCTATTATTGTGGAGTTTTTTGTGTTCTCCTTTTATCTCTATAATTGTGTTTACATTATTTGTTTCAATTATTTTATATGGTCCATGGTAGGGGCTTTGTAATTTTTTCTTACTTTCTAGTTTTACAAATACTAAGTCTCCTATTTTAAAATCTGAAATATTTGTATTTTTATCGTATTCTAATTTTCTTTTACTTTTCACATTGTCAATAATTGAATGAGTTTTTGTAATTGCGTACTTAAGTCTAGTTTTTATTTCATTTACATAGTTTTCTAAATCGTATATTTTTTTATTATTATTTATTACATCATTAGGTAAATAACATAGTTTTCCATATATTAATTCGTATGGTGTATAATCAGTGTCTATATGTGGTGTTGTGTTATATGAAAATGCGTAATATGGAATCCAAATATCCCATTCATGGTCTTCGGTAAAATTTAAAAGAAATTCATTGAGAACTCTATGATTTCTTTCTATAGAACCTATGCTTTGATGGTGATAAGGTGATGAATGAACTTGTTTTATTTTTAACATCTCGCATATATTTTTCATTAGTTCATTTTTGAATTCGGTTCCGTTATCGGATTTAAGAATATTAAAACATCCGTATTTTAAAATGAATTCTTCTACTAATGTTTTGGCTATGGTTTTTGCGTCTTTATTTTCAATAGGGTGTGCAACAACATATTTGGTGAGTTCACATTGCATTGTCAATATATATCTATATCCATTTGATATTCTAAGAGGTCCTACTGTATCTATTTGTATGGTTTCAAAACTAGTTGTAGGCGTATCTGTTACTATCATTTTTTCTTTAATGTGTCTAGTTTGTTTATTTTTAGTGCATAGTTCACAAGCGTTTACAAATTTCTTTACCATTTGTCTCATATTTTTCCAGACGTATTTTTGTTTAAGTTTTGTTACTGTCTTTCGTATGCCTAAATGTCCTCCATGCGGTGTGTTGTGGTAATCCTTTATAATGATCAATTTTTCTTAATTTTTAATTATTCTTTTAGGGGGTTTATATATAAGTATTTTCATTGGCGAGTGGTTATCATATGGTTGCAACCTATTATAAATATCTTTTAATTTTTCTTTTTCAATATATGTGAATATTAAATCTTCTTCACTAAGCGCTATTTCTTTTATGGGTACCCTTTTTAAATCTGATACGAGCTTCTCCAGGGTCGAAACGTGTTTCGCTGGATTATCGCTGCATCTCACAATAACTTCATTTTTATTTATTTCAATATTAATATTATTTCTCTTATTACAACTCGCTATTTCAATTTTTAAATTTTTCATATTTCTGACGTCAGTTATGGATGTACAATCCCACATATGAAGGTACGCCTGGCCATGCGAATTCCGTCGGTGAGATGTGTAGTTCTCCTTAGTGTTATTATTTTTATTGGCAATGTTTTTTGCCATACCCCTTGTTATTGCCATGATCCGCTCCTTGGAGTCGCAATCAATTTGGCTTTTATTATTATCGTTATTTACCAACATGGATTTTAGGATGTCACTGTCAACCTTTATTCTTGAGAGTGCATCGGCATTCGTATTTGCTGAACCTTGTTTGTAGATTATCTCATAATCATAGTCTGATAAGTCTATTCTAATTCTTGTTAATTTTGAAGATGGATTTTTATGCGAAAATAAAGATATTAACGGCCTATGATCAGTTACAACTATAAATTTTCTTCCGTAAAGATAAGGTCGGAAAAAGTTTATACCCCAATGGATAGCTAATAATTCTTTTTCTATAATCGGCTTATTTATGTCATGTTTTTGTAGAGCTTTGCTTGCATAAGATATTGGCAAATCATGACCTATTTCACCTTGTGAGAGTACTGCGCCTAATGCGAAATCGGATGCGTCAGTGGTGAGTATAAAAGGTTTGTCGAAATTTGGGTATTGTAGGATTGGTGGGTTAATTAATTTTTGTTTTAAATCTTTAAAAGCTGTGTCACATTCGTTTGACCAAATGAAAGGTTGATTCTTTTTTAAAAGAGAATTTAGACTTTTTGCAACTTCTGCAAAATTGGGAATAAATCGTCTGTAATAATTACAGAAAGCAACGAATCGTCTAACTTCATCTGCATTTGTTGGGATGGGATAATTTTCTATTGTTTTATATTTAGATGGGTCAGTTTGTATGCCTTTGCTTGTAATCAGATGACCTAAATATATTACCTCAGATTTTAGAAAATGGCACTTGCTGGCGTTTAGTTTAAGATTGTACTTTTTTAGACGTTCAAAAACGTTGATTAAGTTCTGGTTGTGATGCTGTATGCTGCAGCCGAAAATAATTATATCATCTACATATAAGAATGCTTCTGATTCTAAACCACTAAGTGCTATTGTAAGCAATCTCTGGAAGCTATTTGAGGATATTTTGAGTCCGAATGGTAGTCTTTTAAATTGGTAGTGTCCGTCTGATGTTGAGAATGCAGTAATGGGTCTTGACTCACTTTCTAAAGGGATTTGGTGAAAAGAACTAGTCATATCAAGTGTAGAAAAATATTTTGCTCTGCCTAGTCTGTCGAGGACGTCTTCTATTCTAGTTAATGGGAATTTATCATTTACTATCTTGTCGTTTAATTTACGGAAATCTACTACTAGGCGCCATTTTTTTGTATTATCTTCGCTTTTCTTAGGCACTAAAAGTAATGGTGAATTGTAAGGACTAACTGAATGTTCTATAATATCATTATCTAGCAGATCGACTACTTGTTTTTTTATTTCTGAATTTTGTGTCTGTGGTAGTCTGTAGTTTTTTATGTATACTGGGTTTTTATCCGTAATATTTAGTCTTTGTGTGTAAAAATTATTGGTTGTTAGAGGTTCATCTTTGAGATGAAAAATGTCTTGATATTTTTCGCATATTTGTTGTAGGGCTGTTTTTGAATTCGTGTCAGTTTGAGCAATTTTTAATTCTTTTAGCAATGTTTGTATTCTCTTTAAATCGTATCTAGTCTTTGTTTTAAGTAAATTGTAGTTGGCTAATCTTTCTATTTTGGGTTCTATACTGTTAATTACTACTTCAAAATCGTTTACGTTTAGTAATTTTATGTGACATATACCTTTTGCAGGTATAATTGAGTTTGATATGAAAACTCCAGTCTCTATTTCACTGTTTAAAATAACACAGTCTTCTTCTACTGATAAACTAATGGGGCATACTATTTCTGTTCTAGGCGGTATTTTGATTGTTTTTTTAAATTTTGTAATGATGGGTATAACAATTTCATTCTCGTTTATAATTGTAGTGATTGTATATGTTTCATAATCTATTTTACACATGTATTTTGATAGAAAATCTCTACCTAAAATACCATCTGTCGTAATTGGAAAATTAGATTCGACTATATGAAAAATATGAGATATTGTGTTATTTGCAAATTTAAGATTCAGTTCTTTTGTTCCTAAAGACAAAATTTCTTCTTTTGATATTCCTGTGAGTTTACATCTTTCATTTGCAAGGTCTGCTGTATCTATGTTATCTTCTTTGTATATGGATATATCTGCACCCGTATCTATGAGGAATGTCTGATATTGGTTCAATTTTGTTATATATATTGATACATAGTTTGTCATATCATTTGAAATATTTAAGACTATTGATTTTGGTGTCCCGGATAATTGCTTTCTGCGATTTCCGGACCTTCTACGTTTCCCTGATTGTTCAAAATGTTAACTCTTCTGTTATTTATCATTCTGTTGTTATGAGTATTTTGGTTTCTGTTATGGTTTGATCTTCGTTGTTGATTGATGAAGTTGTTGTTATGATAGCTACGTTGTTGGTAATTGTTATGGGATCTATGATTGTTGTTCCATTGTTGTTGTTGATTTTGAAAATATTGTCTGTTGTTGTTATAATTCGGCTGCTGGGAGCTGAATCTAGGTGTGTAGTTGTTTGTGCGTTCCTTATTATAGCTAAAACGATTGTTGTTTTCTTTTCTCATGAACAGCATTTGGTTTGAACTGGTTTCTCTTTCCAGTTCAAGTGAAAGGTTAATTGCTTCTGATAAAGTTTTCGGTTGTGCAGCAAATAATGTTGGTTTTATGCCTTCATTTATGCCATTCTTGAAAACAGTTAGAGCATAGCTTTCGTTCATTTTGCTGATTACCTTTTTCTCAGCATCGGTTGCAGTATCGGGTAATTCCCCTATTTGAAGGTTGTTTAAATCAGTGATTAATGAAACTAATCTGTCTTTGTATATTGTTACTGATTGGTTCCTTTGTGTGATCTGTGCTAATTTTGTATGAACTTGTGATATTATAGAAGTGTGCTTGTATTTGTCTTTTAAGTTTGTTTTGAGGGCTTCTAATGTTTCAAATTTAGTTGTGAGCCCTAGCGTAGTTTTTACATTTTCTGACAGTTTAACATGAAAAATGAATTTTAAAAATTGAACTTTTGAGGTTTCTTTCAGGTCATCATGCAGAATTCCCACGATTGTTAAAAATGAGTCAAGTTCCTTGAAATTTCATGGTAGTCTCAATGTTGAAGTCTGTCATTTTGACTTGTTTGCTTATATTTATTTCTATAGTATTTTTTACTACTCTGTATATTTGTGTGAATGTGTCTATAAGTGAAGTGTATGCTGTGTCTGATTTCGAATTATCTACAAGATCTAAAATTTCTTTCTTAAGTGTTTTTATTTCTTCTAGTTTGCCTAACCATGTATTTTCTTTGTATCCTCTACTTCCACATTTTTTATATTTGTGTGAATATTTTCGAGCGCCTTGAGTTTTTCTTCCATTGAAAAAAAAAAATGTTTTATTCTATACCATTTATGTATTATTTCCTGTTATTATTTTTTTTTACATAATTTTTGAGATAATTGTAAATCTTGATTATGAAAAATATTATTAATATTATGATTATAATGGTTACTAATAAGTGTTCTAAATTTAAACCTTCTTGTATTTTTTCTTTTGATTTGGTTACTAAAGGTGTTTTCCAATTCATATTTTATTATACTGTATTTATATTATTATCTCTTATTTTACTCTTAACGTAATTTTTATAGTGTGTATTAATTTTTCTCACAATATACAATATGATAAAAATAATTGCTACTGTGTAAATTATTAATTTTATAGGGTCTTCATTACCTACTATAATTTTTTCTTTAACATTATTGTTTCCCATTGTTTGGATATTTGGTTATAGTATTTTTAAAAATGTCGATTTCAGAAAAAATCTTGCTTGCGATCTCCCAAGGAAGCGGGTTTGTATCTTGTTCCTTTATTAGATTCTGCAGGTATGCTAATCTCTTACGGTCTTTGACTTGTTTGCCTCCTCTCTTTTTTTTTTTTTTGTCTATCTCTATTTTATTTATGTTTGTTCTCCTGGCCTCTTGGTTCTTTAATGGTTTTCTTTTATATTCCTCTATGGTCAACTTTTTTGGTCCAGCTGTTTGGGGCGTTGGAATATATTTTGGTGCTCCCACGACTGTATCCGTAATGTACTCTTCCATTAATCCATATGTTCGGGTTTATGCAGGATCGCCATGTAATGTTTGTCTAATATAATGCAGGGCACTAATGCCATAAGAGTCTGCCAGGTTTCTAAACGGCGGGCAGGGCACGAATGCCATATGAGTCTGCCAAAAAGAGAAACAACTTAGTTTGAAAGCAAAATTGAGTCTGAATTTTATTTTCAATTTGTATCGCTTAAATACTATTTTGATTGACCTATTGTCAATCTATAATTCTAATAATAACCTACTTTATTATTATATCTATTTTTATTGCACTTTGTTTTGGACTACTCATTTACATTTCTTAACATGATTTTGTCAGCAGTTTTCAGGTTGTATAGTCATCGGTCGTAGTCTTCGTCATAGTGGCTTCAGTTGATTGTTGCATCAAATTTCATTGTTGATATTTGGGTTGAATGGTAAGTCGTCGGTCGTCGTCATCGTGGCTTCGTCATCGTCGTCATCGTGGCTTCGATTGATGCATTAAATTTCATTGTTATTGTTTGTAAAGTATGTTGGGATGAGGTAGGTTTTGTTGATGAGTATAGGAACACTACATATGTTCACCAAGGTAATTAAGATTTTTGTTTAAGGAAATTAATTGAATCAATTGTGTTAAATTTCAGACTCACTGAGACATTTACTCAAAAATGGGTATTCTTTACCCATCACGGTAGGTTAAATTTTACTAAATGCCTACATAAACAAAAACCATTGTTTATTTCTAGTGCTGAGACAATAATTTAGCAAACACCTCCAAAAGCACAGAAGCGACATCAGCCATACGTAAAAATTAATCCAATAACTCACCAAAGGATTACTGATACAACTCCTCAAAAAATGAAACAACAACAACCTCAACTAATCCACCGGAGAATCGTCCACCATCGATACCAAAAAAACAACAACATCAACTGTTTAGAAATATAAATTGCTAAAAACCAAACATGTCAAATATCACCCTATAATATTTAAACAACTTTAATTTATCTTAACTTTATCTGTTAAATTTTCCCTCATTTGCTCTGTTTATCAATTACTCATTTACTCAAATAACTTTTGCTCAGTAACCTATGAAATGTACCGTATTTTGAAATTATCAATTTTGCTAACAAGAAGAACATTATTCGTTCGTGATTCTGCTGTCAATTAGTAAAGATCTCCTCTTGCTTGCCCTTTAATATTTGCTTTTATTACATATAATAATTTTTAATACAGTTGTACACAGTTAAATACATAGTACATTAAATAATTACAAATTTACACGTTACATTAATAGTTACACAATTATACAAACATTTAAACACTGAACACAGTTTTTTTTTCATTTACAAAAAGACACAAAAACATTTAATTACACATAGTGACACAAACATAAAAATACACACCTATTCCTAGAATCTCCCGTTCCGTAACATCATGGTCCTTCTTCGTCAGATGCTTGAATTGAATCAGCGTTTTTAATATGAAATTTTTATGGATGGTTTCAGGAGTACCTGCATAATATTAACTAGAAATAAATTACGTGTGTTACCTTACCTATAAAAAAAAGGTTACAGGTGAATTAATAAAAAAAACTGTAAGTAGCTGAAGAGTTAAATTTATGTTATATATAAAGCTGATACTGTAACGGACCGCTACTTGAAAAAAAATTAGACGAGGATGAAGAAAAGGAGATATATTAAACTAGCCCTGCTAATAAAAAAATTTGAAGTGATGGCAAGAGATCAAGAGACTTGTTAACTGTGAATGCACTTGTGTTTAAGTATCTAAAGAAAAGAAAAGACACGTGAATCGTCCAGATCATAATCAGAACCTAAAAATCCTTCTACGGACTAAAATCTCCTATCCGCATCCTCATCGTCCTTTCAGTAACGAGGAAGTCCAACCCTGGATCCAAAATCATAAAAAGTGGGGTTCTGTCGATCAGAGAAAAAGAAGAGTGAAAACATCTCCAACCATTGAAGGTCACTAACCTTCAAAAGGATGATTCCGCCTCCTCTTCCTCCCATCGAGAGGACCCGACGTACGTAGGTAAAATATACGTCACTTAAATCACACCTTGGATCATCATACTCTTGGTTGCAAAGAAAATGTATGATGAAATCTTGTATTTATATCGAATTTTGTTGACATCGTAATTATCGTTAGGATTTGGTGATCTTTGTTGAAGGTACTTTACTCCTCCTACCTATTAATGTATTTTAGGTATCACTATCCGAACTACAATCCCATATCAACATTATTATAAAACAAAAAAAATATGGATCCTACACCTGCTAATTTCGACTTCTAATACCTATCTCTAGGCACGTCAAAGCCGCAACCATCAGGGTGACTACCACTCAACTGCCGCTTCAGGTCAGCAAAAACTCGCCTTGGCTAGCTCATCGGTTCAAGGAAGTAGGTCATGCTGCAGGAGTCAATAGCCGGTGTAACAATTAGTTGACCTGGAGTCTAGGAGACGGTTGACTCAAAAATAATTCAGATGCTAGTGCTAAAGAGCAAAAAGAGACCGAGAGAGTGATTTCGAAGAAGCATCGAAAATGAATAGAAAACAGAAGTATGATTGCAAAAAAGCGAACGTGGAAATTACATAAACAGGACGAGATGATGATAGTCCTTTCGGATGTCTTCACCCAAGACCCAACCTTGTTCCATCATATCCGAGGATTGTGTCTGGAATCCTATTGTTGTTGGGAGAAACAGATGGTTTTGTCACCCCCTGACGTCTAACTACCCGACCAAAAGTAATAAAAGAAAAGGCTAGTTTCCTCCTATCGCTTCCCTATTGATATACTTGTGACACGAGTTTTATATAAGTACATCCCTCAAAAGAAAGTACCATATGACCGTACTACCTATACATGATTACCTATATCCACCACCAGTTGTTACACTCATGGTTTTAGTTGTTGTTGTTTTTGGGGGGTGATGTTTCACCTCAAGACATACTGCGAACGATCCCCGTCACGACTCCGTCGTCTGAAGATCTTACTGCTTCATCCTAACCTGTAAAATTCTAGAAATTCAAGAATGACTTCCCAGAGATCTAAACTTGACCTCATATTTAACGACAAATCTCAAGAAAGAAAAAAAAATGGAATTAAGTTCAAGTCCTAAACACATTTCTATACTGAAAGTTTTTTTTTTTAAGTACTCTTCTATACTTCTATCAAAAACTATTACTCGTTATATAAATTATCCTTGAAGACTCAACTATTTAACTTTAAATTACTATTAAAATATATATAGGAAAGCATCTGTTTAAAAGAACCTCTACCTAAGTAGATTATAGTGTAGAAAAGAAGACAAAAGAAAATTTCGTAATTATGATTCAAAAAATTAGCGATTTACAAAAATTGACTTTGACCTTGTTCAGGCAGTAAGTGGCTTGAGGCTGGAAGATTTCTCTTCCACTCGTTTCGCGATGTGAAGAAATATTTCGGTAAATGTTCTTTATTTTGTATTCTACAAACCGACTCTAATACGAAATTTCAAACGCAATAAACATACGGCTTTTCTTTTGGATTTTTATGACGGCAGTTTAACTCTGTATTGGAGACTAGTCCAAACCAGTTAAGGAAGACGCAAACTTTGGCCTTAAATCTAACAGAATGACGTTCGTTACCGATTGATCAGTGATCAATGTTTTTATTTTTAGCGCGAATAAAAAACTTTTATTATTACTATTAACCGTGAAAACAATCGACAAATCAAAGTTGAAAAATATCTCAAAAAAAAAATAAGATAATTTCAAAATGTATCAACATAAGAATAATTTGGACGACAAATGTCATATACACAAACTTCCCTTTCCCAAAAACAAAAGGATTATAAATTTTTCATCTCAGAGTTCAATAAATGTAAGGAAACTCTGAATTTTTGTAATGCAATTATGTAGGTATGTAGGTATAAACATCCACCCAGTTGAAATTAGCAAAGTGTATTAAAAAAATTTGTTCAATACATATATTGAAATAAAAAATTTTGTTAAATATATTCAATAAATAAAAATATAGTTTTCAAAATTTATAAAGGACAGGTTCGTAGATGGTGAAAGTGCACTCTACCCATAAAGAACAGACGCTCAAAAGGACAAAAAAAAATGTAGGTACTCTATATAGTTTCAAAAAAAATTTCAATCTCTTTTTTTCTTGGTTCAGTCGAAGGATATAAGTATTGGAACAAAATTTCGAATACTCATAAGAGTGTACTTGTATTCCAATAGGAATACAAAAAAAATCTTTTCTTTAAGGACTTTTTTGTCACTCCCAATTAATCACCAACGTTGTGTCGCATGTACTATGTACTCTGTATTGTGAATTTAATTACGAAAAATTATTTAAAAAAAAAAATATTTTTCTCATAAGAATTTGTATCTCACGAAATATTTCGATAAAGAAAGTAAAGTGAACTATTTCTTTTTTGCTTTGGACGAGGTTCTCTTTGTCGTCAGTTTCCTTTACAAACGATATCAAAAATTAAATTCATAAACTAAAAGTTTTAAACGTCATAGTAATTAACTTGCATTAGACTGTATAGTTATTATGTTCACTTCTTTATGTTATCATACAATTTGGTATTAGGACTTTTTTTTTTTCGTTAGTTTAATTCTTAGTTCACAAAAATGTTGAATTATACCCACTGAAATTTTTACTCTATAGTTGACATGAGTCGAAAAGTAATCATGAAAGATGAATTATTATGTAGGTATCATATCAAAAAAAAAAAAAAAAATATAAATTTTATTGGTACCTATAGGTACGGCACGATGACGTATAATAGTTTTTTTTATTTAGACAAAGGATTTCTTTATGGGTTCAATAAAAAAAATTTCATAACCAAACACTTTTAAATCTTCCACTACTTTATGAGAGTATTCCTTTTAATTTTAATAGCTTAATTTTTATATATATATATTTAAAGAAATTCAATATAGTTGTTATATTGTACTATTTGTACTAGAATGTCAGTTTTTATTACTGACCATTCTGTTAATTTTCATTGAATGTGTTTGAACAACAATATAGTTTACAACCATAAAATTCTCTCACCATATCCCTGTTCATTAATATATATGAACAAACTTGCAACGAATATTTGGATTTGGAAATCCCTCGATGTACGTACACAATTGAAATGATGTATTATCAATTTATGATATTGCAGCGATCCCACGATGAAAACATTTTAGCTAGCCGCTTAGCTTTATTTTCCCTCGACGTTCTCGTTGAATATGTGATGATGTTTGTAGGTACTTCTGATGATGATGTTCAATTAATAGACTGCGATAGATTTCATTAGATTGGATTTTTGTTGAAATCGTTCCAAACGAATCAGAATTAAATAATTTTTCAGCAAATGAATTATATGATGACGAATTATACAAGCCAAGAAGGCTAATTGTGGTGCTTGTTTGGATCATTGGTGACTGGATGCTATGTGGGTACTTTTGTGTAAGTAGGTACCTCCTCCTAGCACCGTGTCACCACTTGGGCTTCTTTGAAACACCTCTTTTACTGCTTGCCTAGATGGGATGTTCAAAAGAGTATTAGAATAATATTACAAAACAAAATGTAACTAGTGTACTGCAAAATCAATATATTTTCAAAACCAAATATTTTTCTAAACTATCTAATTGAGTTTCTACTATATTCTAACTACATAAAGGATGACTCTGATTGAACTACCTGACTGTCTGTTCCTAAGTAGGAATTTACCATGCGGTGTAAGTACCGCGTGAGTTTTATGGTACGTGCGTCACGTACTATTTTACTACCTATTTTTTTGTTCTTTTTTTTTTGTAATTTTTGTTCTTTAATAAAATGCATAATTTGTGTTACCTGGCTATTCCTGAGTTTGATGAATTGTTTCTAGGTGATATCTTTGATCTCCTCGTCGGTGATCTTTTGGATAAGCACCCTATGTTCAATGAAATTGGATTTTTTCTTGGCGCGTACTTTTTTGATGACGTTTTTAAGTGCGACGAATCCGATGGAACAATGAATTTTTTATGCTTTTCAGTGTATGCTTTATGAAATATCCCAATATGTGACACTTTCTTGATGCACATTAGCCACTGTTTTTACTTTTAAATTTCAAAAAAAAAATGTGGTGTACAATATATTCTATGGTAAGTGTGCCAAAAAAAAACTTTTGATTGCAAAAAAAAATGAATTTTTCTTACCTTGGCTTGGGGTAGATTTTGTATGCGTAAATTTCCTTAGCTAATTTATCCTTTTTCTTAATGCTCTTTTTATGATTTTCTTTGCTATCGATTCTTCGGTCTTTATTAAACTTTTATACTTTTGTTGGACTTCTTTTGTTCAAGTTTAAAAATGGAAAGACTTTTACTAAATTTATCGCGTAACTTGTTAGCTGAATTTTTATAATTTGTTCTCCAATTGGATTTCTCACAAATCTCCAAACATATGACTGCTCCTTTTTTTGTGAACTTAGCCGCAGTTTCCTATTTCTGTACCTACACTAATCTACTACTGTAATTTTTTGTGTGTAGGGTCTCTGGCACTGATCTCAATATATAACTGGATAGCGTATTCCATACAATGTATAACAGTTTTTGTGAAGCAAATTGAAGATGACAGATGGTGGATTTTATCATAATTTGACGTCTACTTTGGGAAAAAAAAAATATTTCAATGTTTACCAAACAATTTAAAAGCAAGGTGGGTTTTTCTGTGATAAAAAATACAAAATTAAAAGAATTAAATAATTTAAAGATTCTCGTTCTTACATGATTTTTGTATTAATCTTTTTTCAGGGCAAACGCTGTTCCGCTGAAATATCCTTCCACTCAACCTTCATCAAACCAATGAGAGTTAACTCAATTATATTCAGTGATTCTGGCCTTCAGTTCGAGGATAATGAAACTGAGGGCACTTGGATAATGCCAAATACTGTGACAAATGTTTACTTCGATCCAAGATCCCTATGTCAATCCCGATGTTACATCCCTTTCAATCAAAATCTCTCGCCCATGTTCACCTCACTGGAGAGCCATTTAAATTTCGATGAAACAGAGCTGCGTAGACGAACTGAAATATTTCGTCACTTCAAGTATTACTTGAGGACAATTACCTTTACCGTGAACACCAGTGAAGTTCGCCTATTCAAGTTCAACTTAACGGTGGATATTATCTGGCCAAGATAAGTGAGTGGCGTTCAAACTCTACCGACCGTTGAAATCGGCCAAGTCTATGTTGCACAAATTGTTCTAAACAATCCTTCAGATACGCCACTGCTTGTGGACTTCTTCATATCAAATCTGACGGTTTCAAAGAACACAAAACTTTCGCTTCCTTTGAAGGTGGTAGAGATATGTCCGCACTATTACTTAACAGATAAACATGTATTTAGGTTGATAGGGGTTCATAAGCCACGAATTATTCAACCCAAGTCTAGTTACTCAGCGACAATTGAATTTATGGCCAAGGACAAAAAACTCCTGAAATACAGAACATAGATAGTAGATCCATACACGGTAGTTCAACGCCTGTGGGAAACTCTCACAGTGGTGGTAAGAAATACGGAAAAACACCTGGACGTGAACGCAAGAAAGAACAGTCAAACGGAAGTAGCCAATCAAAGCGATTTGATTTGAAGGATCCAAGTTCAAGCCAAATGCATTCCACTTCACTTCACCAGTTGCAAATAGTGGTGCAGCACCAATACCTATGTGGGATCCTAATCAGCAGGCAAGTTTCTCAGACGTTATAGCTGCTGCAAGGACACCATTGAATGATTTATCACCTCTGGACTATGAGGAACCATTGAGCGAATATTTGCCCCTGGATAATGGAAACGACTGAAACGATGCTGATCTTAAAAACGATGAAACGTTCAGATACAGCATGATTGTGCCAACTTCCGCTTTGACAAACAACTCGAATGGAATTCATAAAATATGTTCCAATGAGTTGGGGCCAATTGGGACAAAGCGCTCGCCTGCTTCGACTCCTAGCTGGGAACCTTTTACCGTGTTGGAGCCGACCGTTTGCAACAACTCAAGTTTTTTTTCTAATGTAATGCCATCTTACATTTACAGGGATTTTAATCAGTACTTAGGTTAGTATCCTTTTTCTATTTAAATCAATATGTTTTTCTAATACATATTTTCAGGAAGAAACCATGCAAACTCTGACCAAGACTCCTCGCCGGGACACTTGCAGAACCAGTGGAATTCGAGCAGTGAATATTTTGCCTCGCAACCGCAGCACCACACAGAATCTCATAAGAGCCCAATAGCTAATTGGTCAAATGGTAATGGTGGATCTGCTACAGGTCAAACTTGGGATCCAATGGGATACCAGCAGGCAGCCAATGCTACTTCCTCTTGGCAACGGGCTGCTGGCATTCGTCCACCACCTGGATTGGAATTTCAAAAGCGTGATAGTCCCATAACAAGTTTACCAGAACCTATGTCACCCACAGCGTTTGGACAGCAACAGTCACAGCCAGATTCAGATTCAGTGAGAAAATGTATATATGCCTGATATGTACATTTTCTCACTCGTTATAAGTCAGGTAAAAACTTGCATTCAAAGTTTTTCCGGGTAATCAATATATAAAAATCTGATATTCAAAAGTTATATGTAGTACTAACAATTTCATAGCAACATGAAGTACTAACGATTTCAAGTACTTTTGAATATCAGATTTTTATATATATTGACTACCAGGAAAAACTTTGAATGCAAGTTTGTACCTGACATTATAACGAGTGAGAAAAAGTATAAATCAGGCATATAGGGCTGGTAGTTTTGGAACTACAGCACAGAACATGTATATATTACTACAATATTTTACGTATTGACGAACATTTCAAAGAATCTGAGCATGGTATCTACTGTAGATCCAAAACTACTAGCCCTATATGCCTGATTTATACATTTTCTCACTTGTTATAATGTCAGTTACAAACTTGCATTCAAAGTTTTTCCGGGTAGTCAATATATACAAATCTTATATTCAAAAGTACTTTAAATTGTTATTACTTCATGCTGCTATGAAATTGTTAGTACTACTATAACTTTTGAATATCAGATTTTTATATATTGACTAACAGGAAAAACTTTGAATTCAAGTTTGTACCTGACGTTATAACGAGTGAGAAAATGTATAAATCAGGCATATAGGGCTGGTAGTTTTTGAATTACAGCACAGAACATGTTATTTTGGTATTTTTCAGGCATATCGCCGACCCCAATGTATATTTATAATGTATATTTATAAATCTTATATTAAATATAGCATACGTAAAGCAAACAAATGCACTTTTATTTGCATTTCTTAGGCCACCAACAAAAGAGGACCTTGTGCGTAATCTACTATTTGCATCATTACATTTTGAATCTCCAAAAGCAAATATCATATAAAAATGTCTGAATACTGCTTATAAATTATCTTAGGTATACAGTTTTTTGTATTTTTATCTGAAACCAAAATGTAATGATGCAATCAGTAGCGCTAACTTATTTAGAGTCAGGAAGTGCAAAAATTTTATCTCTGAGTCAAACCGTTCGGGCATGGCACCAAAATATGTTTAAGACATTACCTAAATTTTCATAAAAAAATTAGAAATGAACGAAAAACTGGGTAATGTCATGAACATATTTTGGTGCCATGTCCAAACGGTTTGACTCACAGACAAAATTTGTGCAATTCCTGACTCTAAATAAGTAAGCGCTACTATTTGCATCATTACATTTTGAATCCAGACAATATTAACAAAAAAAGTTACTGCAAAAGCAAATATCACATCAAAATGTCTGAGTACTGCTTATAAATTATCTTAGGTATACAGTTTTTTGTATTTTTATCTGAAACCAAAATGTAATGATGCAATCAGTAGCGCTAACTTATTTAGAGTCAGGAAGTGCAAAAATTTTATCAAACCGTTCGGGCATGGCACCAAAATATGTTTAAGACATTACCTAAATTTTCATAAAAAAATTAGATATGAACGAAAAACTGGGTAATGTCATGAACATATTTTGGTGCCATGTCCAAACGGTTTGACTCACAGACAAAATTTGTGCAATTCCTGACTCTAAATAAGTAAGCGCTACTATTTGCATCATTACATTTTGAATCCAGACAATATTAACAAAAAAAGTTACTGCAAAAGCAAATATCACATCAAAATGTCTGAGTACTGCTTATAAATTATCTTAGGTATACAGTTTTTTGTATTTTTATCTGAAACCAAAATGTAATGATGCAATCAGTAGCGCTAACTTATTTAGAGTCAGGAAGTGCACAAATTTTGTCTGTGAGTCAAACCGTTTGGACATGGCACCAAAATATGTTCATGACATTACCCAGTTTTTCGTTCATTTCTAATTTTTTTATGAAAATTTAGGTAATGTCTTAAACATATTTTGGTGCCATGCCCGAACGGTTTGACTCAGAGATAAAATTTTTGCACTTCCTGACTCTAAATAAGTTAGCGCTACTGATTGCATCATTACATTTTGGTTTCAGACAAAAATACAAAAAACTGTATACCTAAGATAATTTATAAGCAGTATTCAGACATTTTGATATGATATTTGCTTTTGGAGATTCAAAATGTAATGATGCAAATAGTAGATTACGCACAAGGTCCTCTTTTGTTGGTGGCCTAAGAAATGCAAATAAAAGTGCATTTGTTTGCTTTACGTACGCTATATTTAATATAAGATTTATAAATATACATTATAAATATACATTGGGGTCGGCGATATGCCCGAAAAATACCAAAATAACATGTTCCCCTGTTACTGTTACTGTTACTATAAAAAAACAGGCTTTAAATTTCTCCAGAAGAAACGATATTAATTTCCTTGTTTGTAAATTTGAACTCGTTCGCCATCGTTTTTTATTTCGCTAAACAGTCCCTCAGGGTTTTTCTTAAAAGCAGTATCAACTGAATTACAGGCATTTGCAATCATTGGGCTGATTAAATAGTCATGAGTTTGACATTAACAGATCCTGCAGCTGTCTATGAAAGGATGTTAGAATAGTAAACGGAATTTCAATAGTAACTTAATATATCATCTTTTTCACCTTTTTACCCTTCAGTGGACTTTTGGCAGCAGTTTTTGATGCAAATTGATCAACAACCGCATCTAGATCTCGTGAGGACTGATACGCGGGATATGCATCTGGACCAAAGGCATCTAATACATGTCTTCCTTTGGCATTTATCTTTAAGTCCTGTTTGATCAGGCGAATTACCCTAAAATGGTGAAAAATGTTATGATGATTTTTGCAAAGAGAATGATTTTTAGAACTTACCATTTTCAAGTCTTCAGCGGTTGCCATTTTACATAATATACTGAAAATATCAACTTGATAATCTTCTTTTCCTGACGTTGTAAGATTAATAAGAGTGTCTTCAACTTGTTGTAAAGTTAGAGTACTTTACGTGCTTGGAGTGACTCCTTTTGAAAACTCAAAGTATTTGCGAATAGTTTCAGAGTCATCACCTTAAAGTTGAATTTATTAACATAAATTTTATTACAATCTTTCGGAACATACCTTGCTCTAAATCGACCAACATATCTTCTACATTCGTACGGAAAATTCTGGAAAAAAGTTTAATGATTTGTTTGTTTTGTAAATTGTAGACTCTTTGACTAGCTGTGGGTAGGAGCATATTTATCCACAGATGGATATCACCTTTGAAGCCTTTGCCACTAGAAACCTAAAACCAAATAACTTTAGTAAAAGTTAATAAACATTTTCTATTTACCTTTTGAAAAAATTCCTGAAGAATATTAGATTTACTAATGTAACTTGAAACATTTGCTACTTTATCACAGATGCTTATAAATGTTTGTAAAAGATTATCTTTATTAGAAGACATTTTAATTTTAATAATAATATAAATCAAAAGATGTAAAAACAACGTAAATAAATAATATAAAAATAATATGTTTTCTAAAAACAGAAAACTAAACAAACAACCACATTTTTGAGTATTGTCAATTGTGACATTTGTTAAACTGTTATAGTGGTATACTGTTATACAAAATTGGGGACTTTTTCATAATATAACACATCTTCAAATTGCTTCATCTTTTGTATATGCATCCGCTATCCAGGTATATATTGAGATCAGTGGTCTCTGGCTGATTCCACTTCGAGAGTCGTAGGGTTATTACATTTTTTTATGAACTCGTTATTATTTTTCGGAAAATATAATTTCTTTTTTAAATGAAACTATCTTGCATGAACATTGAATTATGGTAGGTAAAGTTCGAAAAATGATATTTGTTCGTTAAGTGCCTTTAATTTTTTTTGTGCACTTTTAAAAAGGTAAGTATATATTTTTGAATATAAAGAATTAATAAATAAACCATGTAAGATTTCTAATTAGCTCTACAAGCGGTTCTAGACAATTTCTACAGTCAGCATAATTTTAAAAATACTAAAACTATTTTCTACAATTTTTGGATTTGTACTAGATTCTACAAATTATATTTTGTATTGTTTTACCTGTGTACTTTTGGAGTACTTAATCCTCGGTTCTGGATACAGTTGATTGATCAGAGCTGTTTTATCCAATTGTACTCTTCTGCCTGATTTCAACTAATTTTTCTGCTTTTATATTAAATTTCTAGGTTCAGCTATAATGATAAAGAATTTTTTTTTCTTTTATTCTGTTTTCTTGTAGGTTTTCTTCTAACTACTTTAATACTTATATTTTTCTTTTCAATACTCAATTATTTTTATCTATAACCTGCTAAAATTCTGAATCGGTGAATCGTTTGCTAATTATTCTCTCTACCACTTTTTGTTTAAATAAAAATTTCCAGACTTTTATACACATACATATATTGATGATGACTGACAACTATTATATTTTTTTTTGTGACAATACTTCTACTCAATACAACTCTATTTGGTTTTGAAAAATACATTGCTTTTTGTACCAGCACATCTGTGACGTAACAAATACTCTAGCAATAGGTCGAGGTTTCACCCTTTTGCTCATCTTTACCATCTGCCATCTTATATTCCTCTCGTACACGAGTTGTGATAGTATTCGTGCATAACTCTCCACCTTCTCTCTCTTAATACGCGCCAACATTTTTTGCGCATGTCCAACTTACTTTCCTTACTGTACCATGTACATTTAATTTCCATCTCCTATTACTTAAAGGAGTATTTGTTTTCTCTATCTTCCGATAGATGGATACCTTCAGTTGGTCGGTAATATGAAGTATGTAAATTGTAAATATATTAGAGAATTATTTAATCGCTGTCCTACAAATATGTATGAAATTAATTACATATAACTACTTAATTAAACGATTGTGTGGTACCATATTTGAAAAAAAAGTGTTATAACAATAAATTTTGGCAAAGTTATTTTCTCAAATTTGATTAGTCAGTGAACCTTATTTAAGAAAGGTGTTCCTTTTTGATCACACGTAGAAATCTTTCGGTTACTACACATACATACATATACCTACACGCGTTATGAACAGTTGGCGATTTTTGTAACGGTTACGGTACATAGGAACATTCGACTTTCAAACGGGATAATAGAACAGTTATTTACATAAAGCTAATCTTTAATAATTTTCATTTCGCTTCTGCAATTTTAATTAAAGAATCTACATCATATCTTACAAATATGAATAAGATTGTTGCTAAACGCGGTCGGGCAAAAGTTTGCATTACTCTTGCATCATCATTCGCAGACGGTATTGATAATCAAACGACTCTCTATACGTTAGAATTCCGTCTAAATAAGCTTGAGGATTTTAACAGTAAAGATGAAGTGTTGATAAAGTAAGTTAATGATTTTTACATTTAGTTTTTGTTTCAGTGCCATTAAAATATTACTTTCCCTTGACGAGGCTATTTTCTTTGATTATGATGATGATTTCAATGGACATGATGAAGATATTGTTTAATTTTTCTTAGGTATAACTTTCTCATTTATTGTTTAAAAAATAGAAATGGAAATTTAAAAAAAAATAGTAAATAAATTATTTAGAATAAATGTAGTACAACATTTTGTATAATTTGTTTGTTTGCATTTTATTGTGTAGCTTATTCATCTTCCAACAAAGCGAATACATTACTGCTCCCTTAAGCAAGCCCATTGATCTTGGCTCTCCAAATACAAGTCGCCGGTTGAAGCGAAATGCAATACCTTCTCTTGGTTTGCTGGTAAAAATGCAAGAAAAATATGAGCAATGTTCACCAAGGTAATTAAAATTTTTGTTTAAGGAAATTAATTGAATCAATTGTGTTAAATTTCAGACTCACTGAGACATTTACTCAAAAATGGGTATTCTTTCCGGGGAACGCTTTAGTACAGCAACAAGAACCATGTTCATCAGGCGGTAGGTTAAATTTTACTAAAACAAAAACCATTGTTTATTTCTACTGCTGAGACAATAATTTAGCAAACACCTCCAAAAGCACAGACAAAATGAAACAACAACAACCTCAACTAACCCACCGGAGAATCGTCCACCATCGATACCAAAAAAACAACAACAACAACTGTTTAGAAATATAAATTGCTAAAAACCAAACATGTCAAATATCACCCTATAATATTTAAACAACTTTAATTTATCTTAACTTTAACTGTTAAATTTTCCCTCATTTGCTCTGTTCATCAATTACTCATTTACTCAAATAACTTTTGCTTAGTAACCTATGAAATGTACCGTATTTTGAAATTATCAATTTTGCTAACAAGAAGAACATTATTCGTTCGTGATTCTGCTGTCAATTAGTAAAGATTTCCTCTTGCTTGCCCTTTAATATTTGCTTTGATTACATATAATAATTTTTAATACAGTTGTACACAGTTAAATACATAGTACATTAAATAATTATAAATTTACACGTTACATTAATAGTTACACAATTATACAAACATTTAAACACTGAACACAGTTTTTTTTTCATTTACAAAAAGACACAAAAACATTTAATTACACATAGTGACACAAACATAAAAATACACACCTATTCCTAGAATCTCCCGTTCCGTAACATCATGGTCCTTCTTCGTCAGATGCTTGAATTGAATCAGCGTTTTTAATATGAAATTTTTATGGATGGTTTCAGGAGTACCTGCATAATATTAACTAGAAATAAATTACGTGTGTTACCTTACCTATAAAAAAAAGGTTACAGGTGAATTAATAAAAAAAACTGTAAGTAGCTGAAGAGTTAAATTTATATTATATATAAAGCTGATACTGTAACGGACGGGATGGATGGTTTCCCTCCGCTACTTGAAAAAAAATTAGACGAGGATGAAGAAAAGGAGATATATTAAACTAGCCCTGCTAATAAACAAATTAGAAGTGATGGCAAGAGATCAAGAGACTTGTTAACTGTGAATGCACTTGTGTTTAAGTATCTAAAGAAAAGAAAAGACACGTGAATCGTCCAGATCATAATCAGAACCTAAAAATCCTTCTACGGACTAAAATCTCCTATCCGCATCCTCATCGTCCTTTCAGTAACGAGGAAGTCCAACCCTGGATCCAAAATCATAAAAAGTGGGGTTCTGTCGATCAGAGAAAAAGAAGAGTGAAAACATCTCCAACCATTGAAGGTCACTAACCTTCAAAAGGATGATTCCGCCTCCTCTTCCTCCCATCGAGAGGACCCGACGTACGTAGGTAAAATATACGTCACTTAAATCACACCTTGGATCATCATACTCTTGGTTGCAAAGAAAATGTATGATGAAATCTTGTATTTATATCGAATTTTGTTGACATCGTAATTATCGTTAGGATTTGGTGATCTTTGTTGAAGGTACTTTACTCCTCCTACCTATTAATGTATTTTAGGTATCACTATCCGAACTACAATCCCATATCAACATTATTATAAAACAAAAAAAAATATGGATCCTACACCTGCTAATTTCGACTTCTAGTACCTATCTCTAGGCACGTCCAAGCCGCAACCATCAGGGTGACTACCACTCAACTGCCGCTTCAGGTCAGCAAAAACTCGCCTTGGCTAGCTCATCGGTTCAAGGAAGTAGGTCATGCTGCAGGAGTCAATAGCCGGTGCTACAATTAGTTGACCTGGAGTCTAGGAGACGGTTGACTCAAAAATAATTCAGATGCTAGTGCTAAAGAGCAAAAAGAGACCGAGAGAGTGATTTCGAAGAAGCATCGAAAATGAATAGAAAACAGAAGTATGATTGCAAAAAAAGCGAACGTGGAAATTACATAAACAGGACGAGATGATGATAGTCCTTTCGGATGTCTTCACCCAAGACCCAACCTTGTTCCATCATATCCGAGGATTGTGTCTGGAACCCTATTGTTGTTGGGAGAAACAGATGGTTTTGTCACCCCCTGACGTCTAACTACCCGACCAAAAGTAATAAAAGAAAAGGCTAGTTTCCTCCTATCGCTTCCCTATTGATATACTTGTGACGCGAGTTTTATATAAGTACATCCCTCAAAAGAAAGTACCATATGACCGTACTACCTATACATGATTACCTATATCCACCACCAGTTGTTACACTCATGGTTTTAGTTGTTGTTGTTTTTGGGGGGTGATGTTTCACCTCAAGACATACTGCGAACGATCCCCGTCACGACTCCGTCGTCTGAAGATCTTACTGCTTCATCCTAACCTGTAAAATTCTAGAAATTCAAGAATGACTTCCCAGAGATCTAAACTTGACCTCATATTTAACGACAAATCTCAAGAAAGAAAAAAAAAATGGAATTAAGTTCAAGTCCTAAACACATTTCTATACTGAAAGTTTTTTTTTTTAAGTACTCTTCTATACTTCTATCAAAAACTATTACTCGTTATATAAATTATCCTTGAAGACTCAACTATTTAACTTTAAATTACTATTAAAATATATATAGGAAAGCATCTGTTTAAAAGAACCTCTACCTAAGTAGATTATAGTGTAGAAAAGAAGACAAAAGAAAATTTATGATTCAAAAAATTAGCGATTTACAAAAATTGACTTTGACCTTGTTCAGGCAGTAAGTGGCTTGAGGCTGGAAGATTTCTCTTCCCCTCGTTTCGCGATGTGAAGAAATATTTCGGTAAATGTTCTTTATTTTGTATTCTACAAACCGACTCTAATACGAAATTTCAAACGCAATAAACATACGGCTTTTCTTTTGGATTTTTATGACGGCAGTTTAACTCTGTATTGGAGACTAGTCCAAACCAGTTAAGGAAGACGCAAACTTTGGCCTTAAATCTAACAGAATGACGTTCGTTACCGATTGATCAGTGATCAATGTTTTTATTTTTAGCGCGAATCAAAAACTTTTATTATTACTATTAACCGTGAAAACAATCGACAAATCAAAGTTGAAAAATATCTCCAAAAAAAAATAAGATAATTTCAAAATGTATCAACATAAGAATAATTTAGACGACAAATGTCATATACACAAACTTCCCTTTCCCAAAAACAAAAGGATTATAAATTTTTCATCTCAGAGTTCAATAAATGTAAGGAAACTCTGAATTTTTGTAAAGCAATTATGTAGGTATGTAGGTATAAACATCCACCCAGTTGAAATTAGCAAAGTGTATTAAAAAAATTTGTTCAATACATATATTGAAATAAAAAATTTTGTTAAATATATTCAATAAATAAAAATATAGTTTTCAAAATTTATAAAGGACAGGTTCGTAGATGGTGAAAGTGCACTCTACCCATAAAGAACAGACGCTCAAAAGGACAAAAAAAAATGTAGGTACTCTATATAGTTTCAAAAAAAATTTCAATCTCTTTTTTTCTTGGTTCAGTCGAAGGATATAAGTATTGGAACAAAATTTCGAATACTCATAAGAGTGTACTTGTATTCCAATAGGAATACAAAAAAAATCTTTTCTTTAAGGACTTTTTTGTCACTCCCAATTAATCACCAACGTTGTGTCGCATGTACTATGTACTCTGTATTGTGAATTTAATTACGAAAAATTATTTAAAAAAAAAAATATTTTTCTCATAAGAATTTGTATCTCACGAAATATTTCGATAAAGAAAGTAAAGTGAACTATTTCTTTTTTGCTTTGGACGAGGTTCTCTTTGTCGTCAGTTTCCTTTACAAACGATATCAAATATTAAATTCATAAACTAAAAGTTTTAAACGTCATAGTAATTAACTTGCATTAGACTGTATAGTTATTATGTTCACTTCTTTATGTTATCATACAATTTGGTATTAGGACTTTTTTTTTTTTTCGTTAGTTTAATTCTTAGTTCACAAAAATGTTGAATTATACCCACTGAAATTTTTACTCTATAGTTGACATGAGTCGAAAAGTAATCATGAAAGATGAATTATTATGTAGGTATCATATCAAAAAAAAAAAAAAAAATATAAATTTCATTGGTACCTATAGGTACGGCACGATGACGAATAATAGTTTTTTTATTTAGACAAAGGATTTCTTTATGGGTTCAATAAAAAAAATTTCATAACCAAACACTTTTAAATCTTCCACTACTTTATGAGAGTATTCCTTTTAATTTTAATAGCTTAATTTTTATATATATATATTTAAAGAAATTCAATATAGTTGTTATATTGTACTATTTGTACTAGAATGTCAGTTTTTTTTACTGACCATTCTGTTAATTTTCATTGAATGTGTTTGAACAACAATATAGTTTACAACCATAAAAATCTCTCACCATATCCCTGTTCATTAATATATATGAACATACTTGCAACGAATATTTGGATTTGGAAATCCCTCGATGTACGTACGGCATTGAAATGATGTATTATCAATTTATGATATTGCAGCGATCCCACGATGAAAACATTTTAGCTAGCCGCTTAGCTTTATTTTCCCTCGACGTTCTCGTTGAATATGTGATGATGTTTGTAGGTACTTCTGATGATGATGTTCAATTAATAGACTGCGATAGATTTCATTAGATTGGATTTTTGTTGAAATCGTTCCAAACGAATCAGAATTAAATAATTTTTCAGCAAATGAATTATATGATGACGAATTATACAAGCCAAGAAGGCTAATTGTGGTGCTTGTTTGGATCATTGGTGACTGGATGCTATGTGGGTACTTTTGTGTAAGTAGGTACCTCCTCCTAGCACCGTGTCACCACTTGGGCTTCTTTGAAACACCTCTTTTACTGCTTGCCTAGATGGGATGTTCAAAAGAGTATTAGAATAATATTACAAAACAAAATGTAACTAGTGTACTGCAAAATCAATATATTTTCAAAACCAAATATTTTTCTAAACTATCTAATTGAGTTTCTACTATATTCTAACTACATAAAGGATGACTCTGATTGAACTACCTGACTGTCTGTTCCTAAGTAGGAATTTACCATGCGGTGTAAGTACCGCGTGAGTTTTATGGTACGTGCGTCACGTACTATTTTACTACCTATTTTTTTGTTCTTTTTTTTTGTAATTTTTGTTCTTTAATAAAATGCATAATTTGTGTTACCTGGCTATTCCTGAGTTTGATGAATTGTTTCTAGGTGATATCTTTGATCTCCTCGTCGGTGATCTTTTGGATAAGCACCCTATGTTCAATGAAATTGGATTTTTTCTTGGCGCGTACTTTTTTGATGACGTTTTTAAGTGCGACGAATCCGATGGAACAATGAATTTTTTATGCTTTTCAGTGTATGCTTTATGAAATATCCCAATATGTGACACTTTCTTGATGCACATTAGCCACTGTTTTTACTTTTAAATTTCAAAAAAAAAAATGTGGTGTACAATATATTCTATGGTAAGTGTGCCAAAAAAAAACTTTTGATTGCAAAAAAAAATGAATTTTTCTTACCTTGGCTTGGGGTAGATTTTGTATGCGTAAATTTCCCTTAGCTAATTTATCCTTTTTCTTAATGCTCTTTTTATGATTTTCTTTGCTATCGATTCTTCGGTCTTTATTAAACTTTTATACTTTTGTTGGACTTCTTTTGTTCAAGTTTAAAAATGGAAAGACTTTTACTAAATTTATCGCGTAACTTGTTAGCTGAATTTTTATAATTTGTTCTCCAATTGGATTTCTCACAAATCTCCAAACATATGACTGCTCCTTTTTTTGTGAACTTAGCCGCAGTTTCCTATTTCTGTACCTACACTAATCTACTACTGTAATTTTTTGTGTGTAGGGTCTCTGGCTGATTCCACTTCGAGAGTCGTAGGGTTATTACATTTTTTATGAACTCGTTATTATTTTTCGGAAAATATAATTTCTTTTTTAAATGAAACTATCTTGCATGAAAATTGAATTATGGTAGGTAAAGTTCGAAAAATGATATTTGTTTGTTAAGTGTCTTTAATTTTTTTTGTGCACTTTTAAAAAGGTAAGTATATATTTTTGAATATAAAGAATTAATAAATAAACCATGTAAGATTTCTAATTAGCTCTACAAGCGGTTCTAGACAATTTCTACAGTCAGCATAATTTTAAAAATACTAAAACTATTTTCTACAATTTTTGGATTTGTACTAGATTCTACAAATTATATTTTGTATTGTTTTACCTGTGTACTTTTGGAGTACTTAATCCTCGGTTCTGGATACAGTTGATTGATCAGAGCTGTTTTATCCAATTGTACTCTTCTGCCTGATTTCAACTAATTTTTCTGCTTTTATATTAAATTTCTAGGTTCAGCTATAATGATAAAGAATTTTTTTTTCTTTTATTCTGTTTTCTTGTAGGTTTTCTTCTAACTACTTTGAATACTTATATTTTTCTTTTCAATACTCAATTATTTTTATCTATAACCTGCTAAAATTCTGAATCGGTGAATCGTTTGCTAATTATTCTCTCTACCACTTTTTGTTTAAATAAAAATTTCCAGACTTTTATACACATATATTGATGATGACTGACAACTATTATATTTTTTTTTGTGACAATACTTCTACTCAATACAACTCTATTTGGTTTTGAAAAATACATTGCTTTTTGTAGCAGCACATCTGTGACGTAACAAATACTCTAGCAATAGGTCGAGGTTTCACCCTTTTGCTCATCTTTATTACCATCTGCCATCTTATATTCCTCTCGTACACGAGTTGTGATAGTATTCGTGCATAACTCTCCACCTTCTCTCTCTTAATACGCGCCAACATTTTTTGCGCATGTCCAACTTACTTTCCTTACTGTACCATGTACATTTAATTTCCACCTCCTATTACTTAAAGGAGTATTTGTTTTCTCTATCTTCCGATAGATGGATACCTTCAGTTGGTCGGTAATATGAAGTATGTAAATTGTAAATATATTAGAGAATTATTTAATCGCTGTCCTACAAATATGTATGAAATTAATTACATATAACTACTTAATTAAACGATTGTGTGGTACAATATTTGAAAAAAAAGTGTTATAACAATAAATTTTGGCAAAGTTATTTTCTCAAATTTGATTAGTCAGTGAACCTTATTTAAGAAAGGTGTTCCTTTTTGATCACACGTAGAAATCTTTCGGTTACTACACATACATACATATACCTACACGCGTTATGAACAGTTGGCGATTTTTGTAACGGTTACGGTACATAGGAACATTCGACTTTCAAACGGGATAATAGAACAGTTATTTACATAAAGCTAATCTTTAATAATTTTCATTTCGCTTCTGCAATTTTAATTAAAGAATCTACATCATATCTTACAAATATGAATAAGATTGTTGCTAAACGCGGTCGGGCAAAAGGGTGCATTACTCTTGCATCATCATTCGCAGACGGTATTGATAATCAAACGACTCTCTATACGTTAGAATTCCGTCTAAATAAGCTTGAGGAATCATGGCAACAATTCGTTTCGTTACAAAATGATTTATTAGAATTTATCGACAATGAAAAATATGTAGATCACGAACCGGAGTATTTAAAATATGAGGATAAATACTTTCGTACCCATGCTATTCTTACAAACGCAATTTTTAAGCGCAAAGAGGAACCTTCTGAAAACAAAGGTGTACCTCCACAGCAGGCTTTTTCAAACGCGGCTTCTGTTCCTAATTTAACTGGACTACAGGATATCCCTGAGGAACGTACAGAAGTTACTAATCGGTCGTCATATAATTCAATTCAATTACCAAAAATAATTATCGAGCCTTTTTCTGGCGACTACAAAGACTGGCCAACATTTCGTGACATGTTCTTAGGAACAGTTGACACCAACAATAAAATCACACCTGTGCAAAAGCTTCATTACTTGAAGTCGTTTCTCCGTGGAAGCGCCGCGGACTTGATTAGTCATGTAAAATGTTCTGAAGCTAATTATGTTGAAACTTGAGAAAGATTAGAGAGACGCTATGATCAAAGGCATTTGATAGTTAAATAGTTTATAGATACCTTTCTTTCACTACCGACTTGTTCTAATGGTAATATTGCCATGTTAAATAAGATAGCAGATAGAGCAGAAGAAGTTGTAAGGGGTTTAAATGCACTTGAATGTAGTGATAGGGATGCGTGGCTCATACACATCTTATATGAAAAATTGGACTACGAAACAAAAAAGGCATGGGCTGAAGACAAGGGGTCATGGGATGTTCGCACCATTGATGAATTTTTAGATTTTCTGCAAGCTAGATGTAGATGTTTAGAATCATGTCAGCCAATCGTACGTTCCATTCAAGGTCGATCTGGAAAGCCATCTAAACCTGTTCATTTACATGTCATTGAAACGCGTCTCAGTTGCCCTAAATGTAAAAAAGATCATGTGCTCTCACAATGTCCTGATTTTAAGTCTCTTACTGTAGCAGCACGTCGTGAATTTACTAGAAACTCTTCGCTATGTTTTAATTGTTTTAAACAGGGTCATTTATCTAGGAGATGTAATTCGAATTCTCGTTGCCGCCTGTGTAATTCTAGACACCATGTTTTAGTGCACGCATCAGAAAATCAATCCTTTTCTCCCCTCAATACAACTTCAAGTCAAACCTCTAATCTTTCAAATCATGCTTCAGACCTGTCTTTTCAAATCATTCATTTGAGCCATCACATCCTACCACCTCTATTCTGCCCACCGCTGTTGCTCCTATTAAGGATAGATAGGATCTACCTCTGCTGGCGTTACGAAAGGAGTAGTATCTTTGAATCTTTTATCACGCCATAGTGCCGCTTTTATCGATGTCGACTGTTATGTGTTGACAAAATAGACTTCAAACTTACCTTCATTGGCTTCAACCATTATACCTTCAAATTTGTTGAATATTGAACTAGCTGATCCCACCTATATTACACCTGGCCCAATTGACATTTTGACAGGCGCTGACAAAGTCTTTAGTATAATTCAGGTTCCATCTATGCAAGTTCCGAACTCAAAATATGTTTCGATTCCAACAATTTTCGGGTATATCATTTCTGGAGGCAACTCTTTGGACAAACCAAAGGTTAACTCATTTTGTACCAGTCTGGATTATAAACAGGAATTTGACCTGGAACGTTTTTGGAAACTTGAGGAAATCTCAAGTCCCTTGTCAGTAGAAGAAGAATTAGCCGAAGAAATCTTCGTCAAGAATCACACTCGCCGTTCGGATGGTAAATACAAAGTTGTTCTTCCTTTCAAACCTTTCAAGAAACTTCAGTTTGGAAATTCTCTTGGTACCGCTATTAATCGGTTTCATTCAGTTCAAAGAAGATTTAATCTTAACAAAGATTTAAAGTCGCAATATTCTAGGCCATATGGAACTTGTTCCACAACATGAAGAAGCAAATACAGAAAATATCTGCTACCTTCCGCATCACGCTATTTTCAAAGGAGATAGCACAAAAATGACACTCTTCTAGTAGGACCCACTATTCAACGAGACATTTTCTCGATTTTCCTTCGCTACCGACAACATTTATATGTTATGTCTGGAGACATTGAGAAAATGTAAAGGCAAATTTGGGTTGCGAGCAACCATGTGGACTTTCAACGTATTATTTGGCGAGAAAGTCCAGACGAACCTTTAAAACATTATCGCCTTTTGACAGTTACTTACGGTACAGCGTCAGCTCTTTTGGTGTCCATCAAAGGATTGCTTTTCTTACAAAGTTAATTTGGGCGATGATACTACTTGCACCAAACGTAGAATACTGTCGGACGCGTCGCGTTTATTTGATCCTTTTGGTTTCCTAGCACCAGTTATTATTGGAGTAAAGATACTTTTTCAAGAGCTTTGGAGAAGGAAGTTGAAATGGGATGAGACCCTTCCAGAGGAAGTAGCTATTCGGTGGAGTGTTATCAGAGAGGAACTTCCTGTCATAGAATCGCTTTCTGTTCCAAGGTTGATGATGAACAATAAATTAAGTTGGGAGCTTCACGGTTTTTCGGACGCTTCATTGGATGCCTATGCTGCTGTTGTTTATTGCCGAAGTGTTTCATCAAATGGTAAAATTTCTGTTGTACTTGTTGTAGCTAAATCAAGGGTTGCACCTCTTAAAGTCTTATCGCTTCCTCGGCTCGAAATATGTGGGGCTGTATTACTTACTCATCTAATAAACAAAATAAAGTTATCTTTGCAGGAACCAGACGTTAAGATCTTTGCCTGGACAGACTCTTCCATTGTGCTGCATTGGTTGGCAGCTCCTCCCAAAAAATGGTCAGTGTTTGTTGCCAACCGAGCTTCAGAAGTCTTGAGTTCAATTCATCTAAAGTTTTGGAACCATGTACGATCGGCCTCAAACCCTGCTGATCTTGCGATGCGAGGACTCTCGCCAGCATCTTTATCTTCAGATGATTTGTGGTGGAAGGGACCAACTTGGCTCAGCATGGAACGAAGTTATTGGCCTGCTCAAAACTGTGTTCAAGAAGACTTTAATGTGGAACATTTGGAAATGAGAAAAGTATCTCCGGCACAGGTATTCGTTTCTTATATAACTTCTTGTAACTCTTTAGAATTATTATAGGAAGATTCTTCGGATTGGTTACATATAGTTCATGTCGTTGCCTATGTATTGCGTTTTATGTCAAACTGTCTACTACAAAACGGTGATCGTGAGTTAGATTATCTTTCAACCGAAGAATTAAATCGTGCAGAAATCAAACTAATTAAAATCGCTCAAGCATCATAGCACAGAAATTGAATTATAAAAAAAGGGAAAACAGCTTCCCTATAAAAATCGGTTACTTTCGTTAATCCCTTTTATTGACTCTTGTGGTGTGCTTCGGGTTGGCGGGCGCTTAGAACATTCAGAACTTCCATTTTCGGAAAAGCACCCTGTTGTTTTGTGCAAATATCATTCAATTTCTAAACTTATAGTGTATCACCTTCATAACAAACATTACCATTGTGGTGTTTCGCTTTTATTCGCGTTAACAAAACAAACTTACTTCATACTTGGGTGTAGAAATCTATCACGTAAAATTGTGCATGAATGCGTCAAATGTAGCAGCACGTCGTGAATTTACTAGAAACTCTTCGCTATGTTTTAATTGTTTTAAACAGGGTCATTTATCTAGGAGATGTAATTCGAATTCTCGTTGCCGCCTGTGTAATTCTAGACACCATGTTTTAGTGCACGCATCAGAAAATCAATCCTTTTCTCCCTTCAATACAACTTCAAGTCAAACCTCTAATCTTTCAAATCATGCTTCAGACCTGTCTTTTCAAATCATTCATTTGAGCCATCACATCCTACCACCTCTATTCTGCCCACCGCTGTTGCTCCGATTAAGGATAGATAGGATCTACCTCTGCTGGCGTTACGAAAGGAGTAGTATCTTTGAATCTTTTATCACGCCATAGTGCCGCTTTTATCGATGTCGACTGTTATGTGTTGACAAAATAGACTTCAAACTTACCTTCATTGGCTTCAACCATTATACCTTCAAATTTGTTGAATATTGAACTAGCTGATCCCACCTATATTACACCTGGCCCTATTGACATTTTGACAGGCGCTGACAAAGTCTTTAGTATAATTCAGGTTCCATCTATGCAAGTTCCGAACTCAAAATATGTTTCGATTCCAACAATTTTCGGGTATATCATTTCTGGAGGCAACTCTTTGGACAAACCAAAGGTTAACTCATTTTGTACCAGTCTGGATTATAAACAGGAATTTGACCTGGAACGTTTTTGGAAACTTGAGGAAATCTCAAGTCCCTTGTCAGTAGAAGAAGAATTAGCCGAAGAAATCTTCGTCAAGAATCACACTCGCCGTTCGGATGGTAAATACAAAGTTGTTCTTCCTTTCAAACCTTTCAAGAAACTTCAGTTTGGAAATTCTCTTGGTACCGCTATTAATCGGTTTCATTCAGTTCAAAGAAGATTTAATCTTAACAAAGATTTAAAGTCGCAATATTCTTGGCCATATGGAACTTGTTCCACAACATGAAGAAGCAAATACAGAAAATATCTGCTACCTTCCGCATCACGCTATTTTCAAAGGAGATAGCACAAAAATGACACTCTTCTAGTAGGACCCACTATTCAACGAGACATTTTCTCGATTTGCCTTCGCTACCGACAACATTTATATGTTATGTCTGGAGACATTGAGAAAATGTATAGGCAAATTTGGGTTGCGAGCAACCATGTGGACTTTCAACGTATTATTTGGCGAGAAAGTCCAGACGAACCTTTAAAACATTATCGCCTTTTGACAGTTACTTACGGTACAGCGTCAGCTCTTTTGGTGTCCATCAAAGGATTGCTTTTCTTACAAAGTTAATTTGGGCGATGATACTACTTGCACCAAACGTAGAATACTGTCGGACGCGTCGCGTTTATTTGATCCTTTTGGTTTCCTAGCACCAGTTATTATTGGAGTAAAGATACTTTTTCAAGAGCTTTGGAGAAGGAAGTTGAAATGGGATGAGACCCTTCCAGAGGAAGTAGCTATTCGGTGGAGTGTTATCAGAGAGGAACTTCCTGTCATAGAATCGCTTTCTGTTCCAAGGTTGATGATGAACAATAAATTAAGTTGGGAGCTTCACGGTTTTTCGGACGCTTCATTGGATGCCTATGCTGCTGTTGTTTATTGCCGAAGTGTTTCATCAAATGGTAAAATTTCTGTTGTACTTGTTGTAGCTAAATCAAGGGTTGCACCTCTTAAAGTCTTATCGCTTCCTCGGCTCGAAATATGTGGGGCTGTATTACTTACTCATCTAATAAACAAAATAAAGTTATCTTTGCAGGAACCAGACGTTAAGATCTTTGCCTGGACAGACTCTTCCATTGTGCTGCATTGGTTGGCAGCTCCTCCCAAAAAATGGTCAGTGTTTGTTGCCAACCGAGCTTCAGAAGTCTTGAGTTCAATTCATCTAAAGTTTTGGAACCATGTACGATCGGCCTCAAACCCTGCTGATCTTGCGATGCGAGGACTCTCGCCAGCATCTTTATCTTCAGATGATTTGTGGTGGAAGGGACCAACTTGGCTCAGCATGGAACGAAGTTATTGGCCTGCTCAAAACTGTGTTCAAGAAGACTTTAATGTGGAACATTTGGAAATGAGAAAAGTATCTCCGGCACAGGTATTCGTTTCTTATATAACTTCTTGTAACTCTTTAGAATTATTATAGGAAGATTCTTCGGATTGGTTACATATAGTTCATGTCGTTGCCTATGTATTGCGTTTTATGTCAAACTGTCTACTACAAAACGGTGATCGTGAGTTAGATTATCTTTCAACCGAAGAATTAAATCGTGCAGAAATCAAACTAATTAAAATCGCTCAAGCATCATAGCACAGAAATTGAATTATAAAAAAAGGGAAAACAGCTTCCCTATAAAAATCGGTTACTTTCGTTAATCCCTTTTATTGACTCTTGTGGTGTGCTTCGGGTTGGCGGGCGCTTAGAACATTCAGAACTTCCATTTTCGGAAAAGCACCCTGTTGTTTTGTGCAAATATCATTCAATTTCTAAACTTATAGTGTATCACCTTCATAACAAACATTTACATTGTGGTGTTTCGCTTTTATTCGCGTTAACAAAACAAACTTACTTCATACTTGGGTGTAGAAATCTATCACGTAAAATTGTGCATGAATGCGTCAAATGTTTTCGCGAACGTGTGGCTACAACAAAGCAACTTATGGGTAATCTTCCCATCGAGCGTATTCGGTATGCCAGACCCTTTAGTAAAGTTCGTTGCGACTACGCAGAACCCATCACATTGCGTCTTAGTCGAGGCAAAAACCCCAAGTTCCTCAAAGCTTACATATCGCTTTTTGTTTGCTTTGTGACCAAAGTGTTCACGTTGAACTTGTTGGCGACCTATCATCTGCAGATTTTTTACTCATGTTAGATCGTTTTGTCGCACGTCGTGGTAAACCCAGCAAAATATGGAGCGACAACGGTACTAATTTTCGTGGTGCTAAACGTATTATCGATGAGATGCATGATCTTCTCTGCAGCAAACAGCATCTCAATATTGTAGCTAACCATCTGGCTAATGACGGTATCAGCTGGATTATTATATAATTTATATCACCCCCTGCACCTAATTTTGGAGGCCTGTGGGAGGCTGGTGTCAAATCATTGAAGCTGCATCTGAATCGGGTCATTACTTACGAGGAAATGTACACTCTGCTAGCAAAGATAGAGGCTTTGCTCAATTCTCGTACTATGTGGCCAACAACGGATTCTGAACCATCAGCTTTAAGCCCTTCGCATTTTCTAATTGGAAAACGTTATACAGCCGTTCCCCAACCATCTGTTTCTAACTCTAGTGTTTGCATAAACAATAATTGGTCTCTTTAACAGGCAATGTACCAAGGTTTTTGGAGTCGTTGGCATAACGAATATCTTACATCACTGCAGCAGCGACCCAAATGGCAAAAAAAGCAGCCTAACCTTCAAGTCGATGACATTGTCTTATTGAAGAAACCAAATTGACCTCCATCCAAATGGATCATTGGACGAATAATAAAAATACATCCTGGAAGTGACAAGAAAATCAGAGTTGTGACCATCAAAACCCGATTTGGAGAATATGTTCGACCAGCTGTCAAGGTGGCACCTCTACCATTTTCTGAAAGAACTTAGTCTTTCAGGGGGGGGGGGGCTGTATGTTTAAAAATATAAATTGCTAAAAACCATACATGTCAAATATCACTCTATAATATTTAAACAACTTTAATTTATCTTAACTTTAACTGATAAATTTTCACTCATTTGCTTTGTTCATCAATTACTCATTTACTCAAATAACTTTTGCTCAGTAACCTATGAAATGTACCGTATTTTGAAATTATCAATTTTGCTATCAAGAAGAACATTATTCATTCATGATTCTGCTGTCAATTGTAGAAAAAGCAATCTTACCTACCTCGACAGTAGGCAACGCAAACGCTTTATGATCATTGCATTTATTGCAATTTTAAACCCGACCAATTTAAAAATTTGTGTGTCATCACACTTTCTTTTTAAAACAAATCTGTGTTATTGATGATTGTGAATGAAGTAAAATTATCTTAGCAAAGGCATAATGCTTCGAAGTTAGTTCGGACTCGCACCATTCGTTTATACTTACCACTATACCTAGCGACATGCAAAAATAATAAATGAAATGAACATACCCCTTTACAACAAAAAAAATCACTCACACAGTTGGAGCAATGTCAGCTGACGAGAGGCAATGGCGGCATGCATAATTTCAGAAGTATACAGCAACATAGGAGTGGAGAGAGATAACACCAATGACAAAACTCAACGAAATGGCGTACTCCAATAGGGCTTTTTAGGTAACAACGATATATCTCTTTCTCGTTCTCACAGAATTGTCAAAAACAGCAGTATGGTGAACAGCTGATTTTTTTTTTATCATTGTTGAAAAATTGATTGAAAACAAAAGCGGGAATTTTAAAGATTTGTGCGCGAAAATTGTGAAAATTGTTGGTTTTGCTAATTAAAATAAATTTTTAAGCCACGGAAATCACAAATTTCACACAAAAAAGAATACCGCATTTAAAAATTATTTCCAAATTGTTTTCTCCAAGATCTTGAGTTTGACAGTTTGAAAAAAGCGCGATACATATTTCAATCTGTCTTCACCATAGTGTGAGCTTTGACAAGATGGTAAAACTCCCTATTGTTGTACCCCGTGACCATGGTAAAGAATTGTATATGTATCGAATCCTTATATTTTCTCACAAAGTATAGTAACTAACAGGTAAACTTAGAAAGAAAGATTGAAGACTAGGATTATTTAAGTAAGTAATCGAAAATCCATCATTTTACTTTATAGAGTGTAGTCAGCTAGTTGATATTTAGTGATATTAATTTTTTTTTGTAAACAATCCAGGGTTAAGAGTATATTCGGATTTGATAGATATAATCAAGAGTCATAAGCGAAGAATGACATAGCAGAATTAACTACACGCACAATAAGTAGAAAAGTGTGTGGCGTTCATTACATTTAGACTGAAACAGAAAAAGAGTCAGCAGTAGTGTCATACGTAGAAAAATATAGTCAAGGTAAAAATAGAGTGTTGATAAATAAGATATATCAACAGAAGGCAAAAAGTATCTAGCCACCAATGTCATCCACTTTAACCAAAAGGTCAAAGTAAAATTTTTAAGAATAAGTAAAACTTACATCAAATGAGTCAAAAGAGTACCAGTCAGTAATCAAAAGTCGTAAATGGTGATTACTCTATGGTACAATACAATTGAAACAATCCGACAAGTCCGTATAGTAATTTTTTTTAAACGATTTAGTACTTACCAAGTTCTAAAGTTAACTTCTGTTAACCTTTTAGTTGAACTCCACAAGATAAAATGACATTTAGCTATTTTTGTACTATTGTTAACATTAGTATTTATTTACCCTAGTACTAATTCTATTTTTGATTAGTTTTTTTTTTTTTTGCTAAAAGAAAAATTTCTCGCTGAAATGAAATCGTGATGCTTACCCGTGGTTCAACTCCGAATCCTAAAGAGACTCACACCTGGAAAAAAAAATGGAAAAAATAATGTCATTATATATTCTTTTATAAAGAAAAACTTATTACTTACATCAAAAACATAGATAGTTATAATAATCTTTAGTAAAAATTACTTACCTGTGAGTAAAAATGTAAATTGAGGCAGAATTAAATTCATTCTATTAGTCCACACGATATACTGTGTAAACAGTCCATGAGCTCAGGAATAGAATTGTTGTAGTACCAGATTGAGCGGAAGAAGCGTGAACTCACTTGCGGCTATGTTCAAACTTACCGAAGAAAAAGCTTCGTAAAGAAAAAATTTCCAATTATTAAAAGTCAAGTTAAGGGTTGTGTAAAATTAAATTGTTAAATTCTTTCAATTTTGACCACCGACTTAAAAGTATCTTGCTGCGAAAAAGGTAATTGACAACCAAAAAGAATAATCGAAAAGCAAAGTTAAAATAAGTGAAGATCAGATAATAAAATCAAGAACATAAAAAAATATTGCCACAAAAATTACGAAGTGAAAATCTACCAAAGAAAAAAGAGGATAACGAAATTTAGCCAGGTAAGAAACATAGTAATTTACAGCCAGAACAAAGTGCATAAATTATAAAAAAAATTAAAACCATAAGTTCAGTGCAAATCCCACAAAAATTAAAAAAAAAAATAGTTTTTTTTTGATTTTTTTTGGTACGAAATCTCGTGGCCAATACAGAAACCATCCAGAACAGGGACGCAGCCCAATCCAGAGCTGTGATCCCATCCAAATCGTACAAGGGGCATTCTTGGTACAACGTGTCAAACATCTCGATAATCCTACCAGGGTTTTTTCTAAAGATTTTCCAATTGGAAGAAGAAGCATTCAAAAAGATTCTGACCGAGGATTAGTCTCACAGATTCACTTCCATAGGAGTGCAACTTATGTGCGAACAGTGGCAGGAATTTATAGTCAAGCCAGGTAAAAGAAATTTTTTTTTTGCGAAATCTCTAGATAGAAAATTTATATAGAAGTAGTGAAAAATTGTTTGAACAAACACGTGCCTAACAAAAGAAAATAGAAGGCGCAAAGTTCCAAAAAGGAGCTAATGTGAAGACACGAGGACGAGAGTTCAGTTTCAATAAAATTGCACAGAATTATAATATATATTATTGAAAAATATATTGAGTGAGAGAAAGTTTGGTTTCTAAAACATATATAATTTCTTTTACCATTGCTGTCACAAAATATTAAAGTCTTTTTTTTATATATAGGCAGTCTCAAAGTCAACACGGAAGCAGAAGACGTACCTGGGAACTTAGGTAGGAGTGTGGCATTAAGCGTCAATAATACTGCTCACTCCGACTACCTAGTCGAGTGGAAAAATCTACTCACCCCCGGAAGACAGACTGCCTGGCTTAATTACAAATGCAATTGTAAACCATCTACAAATGCGAATGCAAGCTTAATAGCAAATGCAAATGCAAACTCAAAAATCACTTGGCATGCAAATTTAAAAAAAATCACATTCCATATCATTTAAAAATTTCATTGCGTATCATCACCAATCGCATGCGCATCAACATCTATACTTTTTGCACATCATAAGCGCACCCATGTACACATAGGTACATTTAAATACACTTAACTATACACCAGTTGTACGTGCTCGCCACCGAAAGTACGATTGGATGCACATTCATATATACACGTGCGTATATCTATGCATGTGCGTCAAGATTTTTCATCCTGACTGTGACTCGTCTTTGTCGTCAAAGATCCTGTCTAGTCATCAACACCAATTTCATCAGCAACACTCAAGGACATCATCTAGAAGAAAATTGAACATCGAATAAAACATCTGTAATTCCAATTAGACCAAAAGTTTAAACTACCAAGATGAATAAGTAAACGGCTGCATATTCATCCAACGTGGGAATTGACCCATCAACATAGATTTCATCAGAAGCAGATATAGTGTTTGAAAGCCATAAGTATTCTAAATAAACACTTGGTATGGAATTTTGCATTTAACTTTTTATAAATTATTTTTGATTTTTGGCTAAAATTTTTATTATTACAAATCTCTATAAGTGCGATAATTACAAAAAAACTAAAGTACCTTTGTACATACTAAATAGGTACCACTTACCTTATTGCCCAGTTATCATACACCTGTGAAATTAATAAACTTCAGTATTGTCAGTCCGTAATTTTATCATCGCAGTAGATCGATGCATACTTAAGTATATAGGTACATGACGTTAAGTCTTAATAAAAGAAAAAGAATTTAAATAATTGAATACCACTTGGGTATCCTTACGAATGAGTAAATTATATATATATTGATGGGAACATCTTATTACTCTTTTTAACAAAAAATATATAATTTTGATTTGTGTCCGTTAAAAAAAAAAAAAAGATTTCATTGAAGTACTTACTGTCACTATGACTATTTCAGTAAACGAAACTTGATACATACATCTATGGATAAACATATATAACTATAATTTGATATTTATGTACCTATCTTTATGTAAATAGAGACAGATACCAAAAGGCAAAAGGGACCTCAGTAATAACGAATAGAGTATAACATAACTTTTCTGAAACTATATAGACAATTTGACTTTTGTCATACATACATACATATGAAATCAAGTGTAGTGTCTTCGTGTACCTACTTTTTGTTGTCACTGACAGTGACTAGTTTTGTTTCGACAAAGATACAATCTTTGTTACTATACACATTTCCGAAGTGACCAAAGATTTTTTTTTACTAAGAACGAAAATATTGAAAATATTCCAACATAAGTACCTACATATGAGTACTTGTTGAATATCAGATGATGTGGAGACCATAGTTCTGAAAATAAAAGAAGAAAAAATTAATTTTTTTATCAAGAATTTTGCAACAACTTTTACCTTTTTGTGAAATTATAATCCGTTGGGAGTTTAACTAAGTGGTTTTACCCGAGGCAAAGTGCACTTTATCTGTCGGCAAACCCTTAGGTATCAATTTTGTCTGATTATATTATCCCTGCTATATTGAATAACATTTACATATATTTCTAAATTTCATTATTTTTATATACATTTATAACTTTTTATAGCGGTAACATCTTTTAATTGAATTTTTTGATAACGTGGAAACTTATAAATTGTTTCAAGAATAACAATACATAAATTTTTTTCTCTTTTACTTTTGGGGTGGGTTCTTTTTCTCACAATCATATGACATAGTCATTCACTTGATACGTTCGATACACTCGAAGTGTAAATCTTTGACTTTACTTGAATTATTTGTATGTTGGCTTTTAGTAACATTTATTTGTTTGTTTGTTTTTGCTCGCGTGTTAAATTTACTGATTATAAACAATCAGTCGGGTTTAAAGAGAACGTATTCCGTTAAACTTAAGGCTACGTTATATCTACCTTGACTGGTCTTGTGATATATATTACTTGGCAGAGTTAAGCGGCCGATACACAAGTTTAAAAGAATTCTAGTTCATATTATTTTGCGTTTGAATTTCGAAATAAATTGATAGACTAAGAAAAGTTACCAAAGTTACCGGGTACTTTTTCTTTCGCGACAGAGGGGAGGTATTACAACTTCCGACCTCGATTAATTCGTTGTCTGAACAAGACCACAACAATTTCCGGTGGCGTTACTAAATAAATATTTTATTCATCAATCTCTATTAAAGGATTTTTAACAGTAGAGGTTCCTTTTTCTTGAAGTCGCTTTGGAAATATTTTTAAAATAAATAAGTATTAAAATTCATACTTTTTCTTGGATATTTGTTCAGATAAGATTTATAACTTTTTGATATAAGGGTTTGAATTATTATTAGTAGTAATAAGATTTATATAGAAATAAAATTTGTTTAAGACTTTTTTTTTAAATTTTCGTGTTCTCATTCCTTTAGAGTTTATGATCGTCAGTTAAGAGATTATGAGTTTAAATCATAAGCTCAGGGAAGATTTTTCTGCTTTTTGTAAACTTTTCAGGTAACATGGAGGCATAAACCGTGGGGATGGGGGTCGTGACTGACGTTTTGCATCCGATGATGTAAATCTTTTCTCCCCAGCAACAGCAACAGCAATAGCAATTACAACAACAACAGCTATAATAGTACCTAACCTGATGGGTTAGTACAGATTTCGAGGTATAGACACTAGAATCTTTTTTCGATTTAGAGGGATGCATTCACACAGATTTTTGCCAGTGGATTCATCAATGGGAGGGTCGTCAAGGAAAATTGCATTGTCCTTTCGCGACTCCTGGTCGGGGAGTTAGGTGATAAAGGGGGAAATAAATACACCTATTTCTCCCGCTTTTGTAAGGGTTCCTAAAAATAAATTCGGATGATAAGGAATATTTGGTTGGGATATGGGGATAACGTAGTCCGGATAGGCTATTAACATCTTGTCCTATCAAAATATTTTCATGGTTCTCTTAATAATCACTTCGAACTTAACTCAACTTCTTTCTCTAAAATGAAACAGTACTCCAGCCCTTAGCTAATTAGCTTAGCATTTTAAATTTACAGAGTCAATAGTCACCTAGATTCCAGGTCCAACAATTATGTAAACCCACTACTCGCTTCTGCAGCATCGACTCACTTCCCTGATGACTGAGCCAGTCGAAGCAAATTCCTCCGAGGCGAATTTCTAAGAGTTTCTTTTCACTTTTCTTAGATAACAGCCTTGTGGAGACGTGATAGGTAATCGATTAGGAACCAAAAGTTTATTTTTATTTTGTCTTTTCCCGTTTTCTTTTATCATTCCTTTGGTGTAAGTTTGTCCGATTGTTAATTTCGATCTCTAATGAGGTCAGGGGGATTAAGCACCTTCCACTAACCTGTTATAACATTGACTTTATTTTTCTTGAGAGGATGGTATCGGAAAACGACTATGCGGACCTACTTATCTAGGATAAATAGATAGATTATTAAAGTTCCAAACAATTGGTAAGGTTTTGGTAAATAGTGTGTACGACATCCAAGCATACAGGAAACGGAGTTTTGAGGAATCGACTGGGGAACGGCCCTACCCCCCTTTGAGTGATCTAATGCTCGCTCAAGGGGGGGGATAGAAACTGTCCCCCACTTAATTCATTGAAGTATCGTCTCCAAAAAATTTTATGTGTAGAATTAAGGTGACGTTAGAATTCTTTCTATCCACAATTACAACTCGAGTAACGACAGCTACACCAAATGAAAATTCTAATGTCCGAAATAACGAAGTCTGGTCTGTCAACAAAGGATCTTATTAATATTGATAACACCAAAGCTCGTATTCTCATGATGCATATGAGAAATAATTTACCTCTGTTGTACAGTGTAGGTTTTTGAGGTTTCAGTTTCATTTAGTATTTTGAGTTTAAGTCTCCTGGTTCTGGTTTTCGAATAAATTCTTCCATTACATATTGTGCCACCCAATGTGGAGCAACGAGATTTCCCTAATGTGAAAATTTTCGCAAGGACGAAATTTTGAATTCATAACTTTTTGATTTTGGAGTTACGGTTCCAGTTGCCACGGCACGATGTGTGATGGGAGAAATTTTTTTCGTTACATAAATTGGCGCCCGAACGTGTGGGGCCCGAGGAAGTTAGTTTTCAAAATTTTTAGAGGAACATTTTGAGTTGAGATAGAAGTATCTTCAAGTGTTTAAGTTTTCGTTTTTTCAATATAACATTGAAAAAACGAAAGTAGTTTTTTTTGATTAGTTTTTTTTGAGATTTAACATCGGTGGGTAGTAGTCTTATGTGTCGACCGGTGATTGGTTGATCCACGTCCTAGTCATGTCAGTAGCGATAACCAGTTCTATTGCACCTCCACTCTCTGGAAAAACCATCATGGAGTCAGTAGGGATTTTTCGAATTGGATGTCCGTACTGGATGTTATTTTTGTCCAGTAGCCGTAGCTTCTATCAAGAAATATTCCTAACTTTTATGAAGTCTTTTCTGTTTTTACCGTTTGTTCTTTCGACCGGTGAATGGTCGACTTGTATCCTGTTTACGTCAGCTGCGAAAGCCAAATGGCTAAAATACAAGAGAAGAAAAAAATCAACACAAACAAATCTATCATATACCATCATTAGCACTCGAAAGAACTGTAACTTTTCCGTCAATTCACTTTTGCGAATTTGTCCGGTCTGTTGTCCGCTAAGGGAATTATTTTTCAATAGGTCAGTAGCGACAGAAGGATTCTATAAGTAGAAGGGGAGAGTAGGAAAATGTTTCGATTATTTAGAAGACGATGAAAGTTCTAGTGGTCTGTATTTTTGTTGTTGTTGGGGGGATTGCTCAGGAGATGTAAAGAACTCCAGTCACGACTCCGTACCTGAAATAAAAATATAGAAAAAAAATATTTAGATATTATATTTTTGAGATTTTTGAAATTTTCGAGATTTTGAGATAAAAATTTTTTAGATAAGAATTTTTCTTTGAGATAAAATTTTTTTTTCGAGATAAAGATTTTTTTTCAGAAAATTTTTTTTTGGTTTTAAGACATGCTGGTAGCACTTTTTAGATTTATTATGCTGGTAGCACATTTAGTTAGTTTAGATTTATTATGCTGGTAGCGCATTTAATTAGTTTTGATTAATATGCTGGTAGCACCCTTTATTTAGTTTTATCAAGTCATGCTGGTAGCACATTTAGTTTTTTTTGATTCAGTTTGCTGGTAGCACTTTTTTAGATTTACATGCTGGTAGCACCCTTTAGTTAAGTTTGAGTTTTCCAAAAATATTTTTTTTTGAAGAAATTTAGTTTAGATTTTTCAGATTCAATTTCGATTTTAAGATTTATTTATTAATTAGTTTGGAATTAATTTTTTTTAGATATATTCATTTAGTTAAACAAAAATTATTATTTTTGTAGATTTTTGGTGAAAAGTTTAGTTTAGATTTGGTTATATTTTTGAATTTCAAGGGGTTTACCCATTAAAGATTAGTAGGTTAAGGTTAGTTTATAAGTTATTGTAGGGTTAGTTAGTAAGGTTATAGTAGGTATTAGTTAAGCTTTTATATTAGGTAGTAGATAAGAATAGTAGGATATAGTTTTTTTTATAAAAATTATCTGAACAAAAGTCATAGTACTATTTGACAAATACTTGTCTTCTATAAATACTTAATTTCAATAAACATATATTCCAAGTGAAACGTCATCTATATTGTTCCTATGGGAAAAAAAAACATCACCTGATGGTAAAGGGAATCGGAGACAATCCGACCCTGAACCACCAAAAGGACACAGAGCAGCGACTCCGAAACCTCACAATACCAGGTACCGTAAAAATCAAGACCCAACACACAATATGACTATGGAGGCAGGCGAGGCAGGGGATGAGAGTCAGATGGAGGAAGTAGGTCCATCGAATCACGAAAGAAGCGAAACGGAAAGAGTACGGATATTAGCGAATGAAACTCTAAGAACACCAGAGGGACAACTTTACGCAGGAAGAACTCTAATAAGGCAAGAGGTAGACTATGAAGCCTACATAAAAGAAGTCGCATTGGCAGCAGTCGGTCTCAATAGAGCAGAGGACCGCAAAGCATTGCAAGAGACACTCGCTCAAAGTCAAGCGATACTATTAGAAAAAGTAAACGAGACTATGAGTAATGCTTTGGCTCAGTTCCATCTGCAAAAACAAACAACAACACCTACAGTGCCTCTATGTGATCAACCAACGCCAAACCGACAGACTTATGCCGCCCAAAGAGAACCAACTGCGAATGGAAGACAAAACGTTCCGGAATTTCCGAGGATATGGCCTGACAGAGCTGCATCGACGACTCGAAGAGATGTCCACCGCAACGCCGAACCTGATTTTTACGAGCAACTCAATAAGATTCAATTCAGTAACACTTCCGCTAATAGAGATGCGAGAATACCTATGATATCACCTTCTGCTTCCATCTACAGATCTCCACATTACCAAAAATGGGGGATCTCATTCAATTCTAAAAACATGACGGTCGATGAGTTTTTGTTCCGTTTGGACAAAGTCAAAGACAGTTATGGTGCTTCGTATGACGAAATTGTCTCCAATTTTCATTACTTCGTCAGTGGACCAGCAGAGGCCTGGTATTGGATCTATTTGAAAAACAATCCACAAACATCTTGGATTGCACTAAAAATAGCACTCCTAGACCATTATGGTAGTCTAGAGACGGATTCAGAGATTTCGCGGCAGATGGCTGAAAGAAAGCAAGCTCCAGGCGAGAGTTTCGACAATTTTTATGACGCCCTGCTAAAGCTAAACTCGAAAATGAAGAATCCGCGGCCCAACGAAGAACTGGCCGAGATAATTAAACAAAATGTTCGACGCCGGATGGGTGAACTTTTGCTTACCTTTAGGACTACTAGGTTAGCTGATTTAGTGTATACGTGTAGAGAGATGGAGAGATATCTCACGCAACATGATCCAATAAGACCACGCATGTCACCTATCTATAACAATCAAGCACGAAAACAAGTGAATGAGATGGAAATGCAGACCGAACCCGACCAAGAAGACATGTCTCTAGCTGTAGAAGCTTTCCAAAGAAACAGACCTAAGGAAGCGAAAATTAATTTCGACAAAGCTATCTGTTGCAATTGCCATAAAGTAGGACACATCTTTCTTGATTGTACTGAACCTCAGCACAAGATATTTTGTTACCGATGTGGGCAACCAGACATACTATCACCTAATTGTCTGAAGTGTCAGGGAAACCAGTCACTGAGTCAGCGACCATCCGAGAGGGAGTTGACCAGGATGGGCAACTCGGGGAGTCCTCAATAGAATCTTTACCTGTAACTAATAAAAAAATTACCATCTTAAGAAATTCAGAACCCCCAAACATTACTAATACTCTTCCTAAAATTACCCCAATTCCAAAATTAAGACCTCTTAAGTCTCTTCATCAGAGACAGATTGATTACGCTGAAGCGCGTTAACGAATATATACCTATCCTAAACATCTAAACAAAATTTCAAAATTAAGAAACAGATTTATTTGTATTATAACAAAAACATTTTATATATAACTTTAACCAGGCCACGGGTAAACACTTCCAGCTTAATGATTACAATCGTAATCTTGTTGGATATAGTTCACTTTAGCTTTTTTTCAAAAAAGTTATGTAAGTTGAACTGAAACAAGCGGAAATTTGCGTATTGACAAGGTGCTCACTCGTCGTCAACTGATGAGTGCAAAGTGAGCATCCGCACGAAACGCCATTTTTTCATGGACTAAAGGCCATACAAAGCTAATTTGAATTAATAATTCAACAAGTCCACTAAATTTAATGCTAAGTCTTCTACTAAGTTGAAATTATTTTTATTTATTATTCTATATTTATTAATTTTTTCAATGTAGGTATATAGAATTTGTATTAAAACAAAAAACATTTTAAATGAAACAGATTTACTCAAAAACGCAAATTATATCGAGCGGTAAGCATAGCCGAAATAGAATGTCGTAAAGACGATCCTTAAGCCTACTTAAGAGTAGAATTATTTAATAATAAATGGCTTGGTTTACTCCACTCCGGAGCGAGCATTAGTTGCCTCGGTAACGGTGCTGCTTAGTATATTGAAGATGCTAATATTCCATATAAAAAATTCAATTCTAGTATATTTACTGCTGATGGTTCAAAACAGCGTATCACGGGAGTGGTTACTACGAACATTAAGTACAAAGATCTAGTTCTTCCGATCCAACTGTACATAGTACCATCTCTAGCGCAAGATTTATATTTAGGCATAGATTTTTGGAAGTTATTTAAAATAGCTCCACAAGTAATATCTTCATTAGATACGGTTACCGAGACAACAACCGGTCAGGCAAGTAAGCCGGAATGTCTCCTATCCGTAGAGGAATCAACTATTCTTCAAAACACTATTAAACTATTTCCGTCATTCGCCGTTCGAGGTCTCGGACGGACTCATTTGATGGAACATGCGATAGATACGGGTGACGCAGAACCTATAAAGCAACGTCATTATCCCATATCGCCAGCAGTACAAAGCCTTGTGTACACGGAGTTGGATCGCATGATCTCGTTAGGTGTTATCGAGGAAAGTCAGAGTGGATGGTCTTCACCAGTCGTACTGGTGAGAAAACCGGGACAAAACAGACTATGCCTCGACTTCCGAAAAGTTAACGCCGTAACTAAGAAAAATGCGAATCCAATAGCGCACATTGAAGGTTTCGGCCTTTCCGAAACACGTTATATTTCTAGCGTGGATCTGAAAGATGCTTACTGGCAAGTGCCCCTGGAGAAAGAGTCACGGGAGAAGACAGCTTTCACTGTTCCTGGCAGACCCCTATATCAGTTCAAAGTGATGCCGTTCGGACTTTCGAACGCTGCGCAAAGCTTGACGTGCTTAATGGACAAGGTTATTCCTCGTGAGTTGAGAGACTAAGTGTTCATTTACCTGCACGACTTATTAGTTATTTCCAAGGATTTCGACGAGCACATTTCTATTTTGTCTAGAGTAGCTAAGCATTTAACTAATGCCGGCTTAACCATTAATGTTGAGAAATCAAAGTTTTGTTTCAAGGAAGGTTGACAGGGAAGGTTGTTTGAAAACCGACCCGAACAAAGTGTCCGCTATAGTGGAATTCCCTGTACCAACTACAATCCGACAAGTCCTTCGTTTTCTAGGAATGGCTGGCTGGTACAGGAGATTTATTGAAAACTTCTCCACACTAACAGCACCAATATCTGACACTCTGAGAAAGAAAAATAAGTTCGAATTTGGTCCAGAAGCAATATCAGCCTTAGAAAATGTTAAAAAAGCGTTAACGTCAGCTCCAGTGTTAATCAATCCTGACTTTAACAAACAATTCGTAATCTGTTGTAACGCCTCATCCACAGGGATAGGGTGCGTATTATGTCAGTTAGATGAGGAGGGTAACGAAAAACCGATTTACTTTTACTCACAAAAACTGAATTCTGCACAGCGAAACTACACCGTAACTGAGAGAGAATGTTTGGCAGCCGTACAAGGGATTTATAAATTCCGACCATATGTCGAGGGATATAAATTCCTGGTGATAACCGACCATGCGAGTTTGCGGTGGCTAATGAACTTGAAGGATCCAACGGGAAGGTCAGCTCGATGGAGCCTAAAGCTTCAAAGTTTCGAATTTGAAGTGGTCCATAGGCGTTGTTCTCAGCACCATGTGCCAGACGCATTGTCGAGGGTCTATGAGGTAGACGCACTAAATGTTGAGAAACCCGCTTCAATGACCACTATTTCGAGTACATCTAATGTGTTGCATATCGACCTAGAAGATCCAGCTTTTAAGTCCAAAGAATACAGCCAGATCATTGCACACATCCATGAGAATAAAGAACGAGTACCTGATCTCCAAGTATCCGATAACTTCGTATACAAAAGAGTCAAATATTCGACAGGGAATCCGCTACAAGAAGATTTGTCATGGAAGCTTTGGGTTCCACCGCAGTTAACCGGAAAGTTGGTAGAGCAAGCGCATTGTCCACCAAGATCGTCGCATGGGGGTATCGCCAAGACGTTATATCGCCTCCGACAGGAATTTTATTGGCCAGCTATGAGTAGCCAGGTGAAATTATATATAAATAGTTGCGATACGTGCAAAACGACCAAAGCACCAAATTGTACTTTACGTGCAGAGATGGGAAAAGCCTTCACGGTGGACCGACCTTTCCAACATTTATATGTAGATTTCCTGGGACCTTATCCCAGATCCAGAAAGGGAAACACATTCATAGTTATTGCTCTCGACCAGTTAACCAAATCCGTTTTAATAAAACCATTAAAAAAAGCAAATTCAAATGAGTTAATTAAATTTCTTACGGAAGAAATATTCCTAATGTTTGGAGTACCTGAAACTCTTCTATCCGATAACTGATCGCAATTTATTAGTAAAGATTTTAAAAATTGTTTAGATAATTTCGATGTTACTCACATCAAAACGGCTTCTTATGCGTCACAGGCCAACGCCAGTGAGAGGGTCAACCGATCCATATTGAGTGCTATACGTGCGTATATCGATCCCAAACAATGTCATCGGAATGTCTTCGTATGAGGCTTTATTTGGTCAACAAATGATCGAGCACGGTGCAGACTATCGCCTATTAAGAAAGTTAGAAGGGCTAAACCAATCCGAAATCAACTGGTTGCCAAAAGCTGCAAAGATGGGTATATTGCATTCATATTTAAAAACTGCGTTGAGCCAAGCTCACGAAAATTACGAACATAGCTATAACTTGAGGAGTAAGACGGTAGCATATCAATTGGGCGATAAAGTCTTTAGGAGAAATTTCACACTTAGTAGTGCGGCCAAACACATAAACGCAAAGTTGAGCCCTAAATTTTTGAAAGCCTATGTAACTAAAATTGGTAACAATCTATACAGAGTTAAAGACGAAAGAGGATTCGAGATGGTAGTGCACACGAAGGACTTAAGAAAGTGATGTGTCCTACAATGGAGAATAGTATAACACCACCGGCTAACTCAGCTGAACATGAGACAGAAGGGTCGTGGGTGTAACGCGAAATTTTAAAATATTTTTTTTTGACAACTTTAGTAACGAATCTACTTTTCTGTTCCATCGTCGTTGTACGAGTTGACATTTCATGCAACGAAGATGTTTTGTAGGAAAAGCAATCTTACCTACCTCGACAGTAGGCAACGCAAACGCTTTATGATCATTGCATTTATTGCAATTTTAAACCCGACCAATTTAAAAATTTTTGTGTCATCACACTTTCTTTTTAAAACAAATCTGTGTTATTGATTATTGTGAATGAAGTAAAATTATCTTAGCAAAGGCATAATGCTTCGAAGTTAGTTCGGACTCGCACCATTCGTTTATACCTACCACTATACCTAGAGACATGCAAAAATAATAAATGAAATGAACATACCCCTTAACAACAAAAAAAATCACTCACACAGTTGGAGCAATGTCAGCTGACGAGAGGCAATGGCGGCATGCATAATTTCAGAAGTATACAGCAACATAGGAGTGGAGAGAGATAACACCAATGACAAAACTCAACGAAATGGCGTACTCCAATTGTTGTACCCCTTGACCATGGTAAAGAATTGTATATGTATCGAATCCTTATATTTTCTCACAAAGTATAGTAACTGACAGGTAAACTTAGAAAGAAAGATTGAAGACTAGGATTATTTAAGTAAGTAATCGAAAATCCATCATTTTACTTTATAGAGTGTAGTCAGCTAGTTGATATTTAGTGATATTAATTTTTTTTTGTAAACAATCCAGGGTTAAGAGTATATTCGGATTTGATAGATATAATCAAGAGTCATAAGCGAAGAATGACATAGCAGAATTAACTACACGCACAATAAGTAGAAAAGAGTGTGGCGTTCATTACATTTAGACTGAAACAGAAAAAGAGTCAGCAGTAGTGTCATACGTAGAAAAATATAGTCAAGGTAAAAATAGAGTGTTGATAAATAAGATATATCAACAGAAGGCAAAAAGTATCTAGCCACCAATGTCATCCACTTTAACCAAAAGGTCAAAGTAAAATTTTTAAGAATAAGTAAAACTTACATCAAATGAGTCAAAGGAGTACCAGTCAGTAATCAAAAGTCGTAAATGGTGATTACTCTATGGTACAATACAATTGAAACAATCCGACAAGTCCGTATAGTAATTTTTTTTAAACGATTTAGTACTTACCAAGTTCTAAAGTTAACTTCTGTTAACCTTTTAGTTGAACTCCACAAGATAAAATGACATTTAGCTATTTTTGTACTATTGTTAACATTAGTATTTATTTACCCTAGTACTAATTCTATTTTTGATTAGTTTTTTTTTTGCTAAAAGAAAAATTTCTCGCTGAAATGAAATCGTGATGCTTACCCGTGGTTCAACTCCGAATCCTAAAGAGACTCACACCTGGAAAAAAAAATGGAAAAAATAATGTCATTATATATTCTTTTATAAAAAAAAACTTATTACTTACCTCAGAAACATAGTTAGTTATAATAATCTTTAGTAAAAATTACTTACCTGTGAGTAAAAATGTAAATTGAGGCAGAATTAAATTTATTCTATTAGTCCACACGATATACTGTGTAAACAGTCCATGAGCTCAGGAATAGATTTGTTGTAGTACCAGATTGAGCGGAAGAAGCGTGAACTCACTTGCGGCTATGTTCATACTTACCGAAGAAAAAGCTTCGTAAAGAAAAAATTTCCAATTATTAAAAGTCAAGTTAAGGGTTGTGTAAAATTAAATTGTTAAATTCTTTCAATTTTGGCCACCGACTTAAAAGTATCTTGCTGCGAAAAAGGTAATTGACAACCAAAAAGAATAATCGAAGAGCAAAGTTAAAATAAGTGAAGATCAGATAATAAAATCAAGAACATAAAAAAATATTGCCACAAAAATTACGAAGTGAAAATCTACCAAAGAAAAAAGAGGATAACGAAATTTAGCCAGGTAAGAAACATAGTAATTTACATCCAGAACAAAGTGCATAAATTATCAAAAAAAATAAAGCCATAAGTTCAGTGAAAATCCCACAAAAATTTAAAAAAAAAATAGTTTTTTTTATTTTTCTTGGTACGAAATCTCGTGGCCAATACAGAAACCATCCAGAACAGGGACGCAGCCCAATCCAGAGCTGTGATCCCATCCAAATCGTACAAGGGGCATTCTTGGTACAACGTGTCAAACATCTCGATAATCCTACCAGGGCTTTTTCTAAAGATTTTCCAATTGGAAGAAGAAGCATTCAAAAAGATTCTGACAGAGGATTAGTCTCACAGATTCACTTCCATAGGAGTGCAACTTATGTGCGAACAGTGGCAGGAATTTATAGTCAAGCCAGGTAAAAGACAATTTTTTTTTTGCGAAATCTCTAGATAGAAAATTTATATAGAAGTAGTGAAAAATTGTTTGAACAAACACGTGCCTAACAAAAGAAAATAGAAGGCGCAAAGTTCCAAAAAGGAGCTAATGTAAAAACACGAGGACGAGAGTTCAGTTTGAGTAAAATTGCACAGAATTAAAATATATATTATTGAAAAATATATTGAGTGAGAGAAAGTTTGGTTTCTAAAACATATATAATTTCTTTTACCATTGCTGTCACAAAGTATTAAAGTCTTTTTTTTATCTTAAGATGTTGGTGACCTTTTTTTTTTTACTATATGTAAGCTATTGTTGAATGGGCTTTAGGTCAAATGAAATAAATATTTTGTTTGTCACGACGTTTCGTCCATGTATATGGACATCATCAGGTGAACAATGGTTTCTATATTAGCATTGATATATATGTTAACAAATATTTACAAATTATTCACAGTACAGATATTACTTACAATACTTATTGTTACATTTATATTAAATAATTTATTTATTTTTGGGTCTACACTGTATAAAGTTTAACTGACAAGTAACATGTCCGACAAATATAATACGAAAAATTATATAAACATAACGCACAGAGATCATATTGCAGAGCTTTTTCTTTTCCTCTTCTCCACCAAGTGCTTGTAGTGTGGGCTGACGTCTTCCATATCGGTTCTCCTGTTCATTGTGTTATCAGCATTGATGATATGCAGCGTCTCGATGATCATCCTTTTGTTTTGGTATTCTTCTCGCTGCATTATTTTGACGTTATCATGGTCGGGGGAGTGCCGGAAAGTTATGCAATGTGATGCCAGTGCTGTCTTCTGGAGTGCGTTGCTCTTTATATCAGATTTGTGGCCTGCGAGTCTACTTTTAAGTTTTTGTTTAGTTGTCCCTATGTAGATTTGGTTACAATCTTCGTCTGAGTTGCCATTACAATTAATTTTGTAAATTAAATGTGAATGTTCTATTTTGTCTATTTTTGTTTTAAGGTTGGTGTAGAGTTGTGAAGTTGTATTTGTCGATTTCATAGCTAATTTATATTTTTCTGTATCTAGAAGTTTCGCATTTTTGAACCGGTCTGCTATTTCTTTGATATATGTAAAGGATTTGTAGATTTTGTTTTCTTTTTCCTCTGGTGGGTGGTGGGTCTTTTATATATAGGCAGTCTCAAAGTCAACACGGAAGCAGAAGACGTACCTGGGAACTTAGGTAGGAGTGTGGCATTAAGCGTCAATAATACTGCTCACTCCTACTACCTTGTCGAGTGGAAAAATCTACTCACCCCCGGAAGACAGACTGCCTGGCTTAATTACAAATGCAATTGTAAACCATCTACGAATGCGAATGCAAGCTTAATAGCAAATGCAAATGCAAACTCAAAAATCACTTGGCATGCAAATTTAAAAAAATCACATTCCATATCATTTAAAAATTTCATTGCGTATCATCACCAATTGCATGCGCATCAACATCTATACTTTTTGCACATCATAAGCGCACCCATGTACACATAGGTACATTTAAATACACTTAACTATACACCAGTTGTACGTGCTCGCCACCGAAAGTACGATTGGATGCACATTCATATATACACGTGCGTATATCTATGCATGTGCGTCAAGATTTTTCATCCTGACTGTGACTCGTCTTTGTCGTCAAAGATCCTGTCTAGTCATCAACACCGATTTCATCAGCAACACTCAAGGACATCATCTAGAAGAAAATTGAACATCGAATCAAACATCTGTAATTCCAATTAGACCAAAAGTTTAAACTACCAAGATGAATAAGTAAACGGCTGCATATTCATCCAACGTGGGAATTGATCCATCAACATAGATTTCATCAGAAGCAGATATAGTGTTTGAAAGCCATAAGTATTCTAAATAAACACTTGGTATGGAATTTTGCATTTAACTTTTTATAAATTATTTTTGATTTTTGGCTAAAATTTTTATTATTACAAATCTCTATAAGTGCGATAATTACAAAAAAACTAAAGTGCCTTTGTACATACTAAATAGGTACCACTTACCTTATTGCCCAGGAATCATACACCTGTGAAATTAATAAACTTCAGTACTGTCAGTCCGTAATTTTATCATCGCAGTAGATTGATGCATACTTAAGTATATAGGTACATGACGTTAAGTCTTAATAAAAGAATTTAAATAATTTTAATAATAAAAAGAATTTAAATAATTGAATACCACTTGGGTATCCTTACGAATGAGTAAATTATATATATATAGATGGGAACATCTTATTACTCTTTTTAACAAAAAAAAAGCCTTCACGGTGGACCGACCTTTCCAACATTTATATGTAGATTTCCTGGGACCTTATCCCAGATCCAGAAAGGGAAACACATTCATAGTTATCGCTCTTGACCAGTTAACCAAATTCGTTTTAATAAAACCATTAAAAAAAGCAAATTCAAATGAGTTAATTAAATTTCTTACGGAAGAAATATTCCTAATGTTTGGAGTACCTGAAACTCTTCTATCCGATAACGGATCGCAATTTATTAGTAAAGATTTTAAAAATTGTTTAGATAATTTCGATGTTACTCACATCAAAACGGCTTCTTATGCGTCACAGGCCAACGCCAGTGAGAGGGTCAACCGATCCATATTGAGTGCTATACGTGCGTACATCGATCCCAAACAGACAAACTGGGACGTACATCTGTCCGAAATTAGTAGTGCATTAAGAACATCTGTACACAATGTCATCGGAATGTCTTCGTATGAGGCTTTATTTGGTCAACAAATGATCGAGCACGGTGCAGACTATCGCCTATTAAGAAAGTTAGAAGGGCTAAACCAATCCGAAATCAACTGGTTGCCAAAAGCTGCAAAGATGGGTATATTGCATTCATATTTAAAAACTGCGTTGAGCCAAGCTCACGAAAATTACGAACATAGCTATACGAACATAGCTATAACTTGCGGAGTAAAACGGTAGCATATCAATTGGGCGATAAAGTCTTTAGAATAAAATTCACACTTAGTAGTGCGGCCAAACACATAAACGCAAAGTTGAGCCCTAAATTTTTGAAAGCCTATGTAACTAAAATTATCGGTAACAATCTATACAGAGTTAAAGACGAAAGAGGATTCGAGATGGTAGTGCACACGAAGGACTTAAGAAAGTGATGTGTCCTACAATGGAGAATAGTATAACACCACCGGCTAACTCAGCTAAACATGAGACAGAAGGGTCGTGGGTGTAACGCGAAATTTTAAAATATTTTTTTTTGACAACTTTAGTAACGAATCTACTTTTCTGTTCCATCGTCGTTGTACGAGTTGACATTTCATGCAACGAAGATGTTTTGTAGGAAAAGCAATCTTACCTACCTCGACAGTAGGCAACGCAAACGCTTTATGATCATTGCATTTATTGCAATTTTAAACCCGACCAATTTAAAAATTTTTGTGTCATCACACTTTCTTTTTAAAACAAATCTGTGTTATTGATTATTGTGAATGAAGTAAAATTATCTTAGCAAAGGCATAATGCTTCGAAGTAAGTTCGGACTCGCACCATTCGTTTATACTTACCACTATACCTAGCGACATGCAAAAATAATAAATGAAATGAACATACCCCTTTACAACAAAAAAAATCACTCACACAGTTGGAGGAATGTCAGCTGACGAGAGGCAATGGCGGCATGCATAATTTCAGAAGTATACAGCAACATAGGAGTGGAGAGAGATAACACCAATGACAAAACTCAACGAAATGGCGTACTCCAATTGTTGTACCCCGTGACCATGGTAAAGAATTGTATATGTATCGAATCCTTATATTTTCTCACAAAGTATAGTAACTAACAGGTAAACTTAGAAAGAAAGATTGAAGACTAGGATTATTTAAGCAAGTAATCGAAAATCCATCATTTTACTTTATAGAGTGTAGTCAGCTAGTTGATATTTAATGATATTAATTTTTTTTTGTAAACAATCCAGGGTTAAGAGTATATTCGGATTTGATAGATATAATCAAGAGTCATAAGCGAAGAATGACATAGCAGAATTAACTACACGCACAATAAGTAGAAAAGAGTGTGGCGTTCATTACATTTAGACTGAAACAGAAAAAGAGTCAGCAGTAGTGTCATACGTAGAAAAATATAGTCAAGGTAAAAATAGAGTGTTGATAAATAAGATATATCAACAGAAGGCAAAAAGTATCTAGCCACCAATGTCATCCACTTTAACCAAAAGGTCAAAGTAAAATTTTTAAGAATAAATAAAAATTACATCAAATGAGTCAAAAGAGTACCAGTCAGTAATCAAAAGTCGTAAATGGTGATTACTCTATGGTACAATACAATTGAAACAATCCGACAAGTCCATATAGTAATTTTTTTTAAACGATTTAGTACCTACCAAGTTCTAAAGTTAACTTCTGTTAACCTTTTAGTTGAACTCCACAAGATAAAATGACATTTAGCTATTTTTGTACTATTCTTAACATTAGTATTTATTTACCCTAGTACTAATTCTATTTTTGATTAGTTTTTTTTTTGCTAAAAGAAAAATTTCTCGCTGAAATGAAATCGTGATGCTTACCCGTGGTTCAACTCCGAATCCTAAAGAGACTCACACCTGGAAAAAAAATGGAAAAAATAATGTCATTATATATTCTTTTATAAAGAAAAACTTATTACTTACCTCAGAAACATAGTAAGTTATAATAATCTTTAGTAAAAATTACTTACCTGTGAGTAAAAATGTAAATTGAGGCAGAATTAAATTTATTCTATTAGTCCACACGATATACTGTGTAAACAGTCCATGAGCTCAGGAATAGATTTGTTGTAGTACCAGATTGAGCGGAAGAAGCGTGAACTCACTTGCGGCTATGTTCATACTTACCGAAGAAAAAGCTTCGTAAAGAAAAAATTTCCAATTATTAAAAGTCAAGTTAAGGGTTGTGTAAAATTAAATTGTTAAATTCTTTCAATTTTGACCACCGACTAAAAAGTATCTTGCTGCGAAAAAGGTAATTGACAACCAAAAAGAACAATCGAAAAGCAAAGTTAAAATAAGTGAAGATCAGATAATAAAATCAAGAACATAAAAAAATATTGCCACAAAAATTACGAAGTGAAAATCTACCAAAGAAAAAAGAGGATAACGAAATTTAGCCAGGTAAGAAACAAAGTAATTTACAACCAGAACAAAGTGCATAAATTATCAAAAAAAATAAAGCCATACGTTCAGTGAACAAAAATTTAAAAAAAAATAGTTTTTTTTTTATTTTTCTTGGTACGAAATCTCGTGGCCAATACAGAAACCATCCAGAACAGGGACGCAGCCCAATCCAGAGCTGTGATCCCATCCAAATCGTACAAGGGGCATTCTTGGTACAACGTGTCAAACATCTCGATAATCCTACCAGGGCTTTTTCTAAAGATTTTCCAATTGGAAGAAGAAGCATTCAAAAAGATTCTGACCGAGAATTAGTCTCACAGATTCACTTCCATAGGAGTGCAACTTATGTGCGAACAGTGGCAGGAATTTATAGTCAAGCCAGGTAAAAGACAATTTTTTTTTTGCGAAATCGATAGATAGAAAATTTATATAGAAGTAGTGAAAAATTGTTTGAACAAACACGTGCCTAACAAAAGAAAATAGAAGGCGCAAAGTTCCAAAAAGGAGCTAATGTAAAGACACGAGGACGAGAGTTCAGTTTGAGTAAAATTGCACAGAATTAAAATATAATTATATTATTGAAAAATATATTGAGTGAGAGAAAGTTTGGTTTCTAAAACATATATAATTTCTTTTACCATTGCTGTCACAAAATATTAAAGTCTTTTTTTTATATATAGGCAGTCTCAAAGTCAACACGGAAGCAGAAGACGTACCTGGGAACTTAGGTAGGAGTGTGGCATTAAGCGTCAATAATACTGCTCACTCCGACTACCTTGTCGAGTGGAAAAATCTACTCACCCCCGGAAGACAGACTGCCTGGCTTAATTACAAATGCAATTGTAAACCATCTACAAATGCGAATGCAAGCTTAATAGCAAATGCAAATGCAAACTCAAAAATCACTTGGCATGCAAATTTAAAAAAATCACATTCCATATCATTTAAAAATTTCATTGCGTATCATCACCAATCGCATGCGCATCAACATCTATACTTTTTGCACATCATAAGCGCACCCATGTACACATAGGTACATTTAAATACACTTAACTATACATCAGTTGTACGTGCTCGCCACCGAAAGTACGATTGGATGCACATTCATATATACACGTGCGTATATCTATGCATGTGCGTCAAGATTTTTCATCCTGACTGTGACTCGTCTTTGTCGTCAAAGATCCTGTCTAGTCATCAACACCAATTTCATAAGCAACACTCAAGGACATCATCTAGAAGAAAATTGAACATCGAATCAAACATCTGTAATTCCAATTAGACCAAAAGTTTAAACTACCAAGATGAATAAGTAAACGGCTGCATATTCATCCAACGTGGGAATTGATCCATCAACATAGATTTCATCAGAAGCAGATATAGTGTTTGAAAGCCATAAGTATTCTAAATAAACACTTGGTATGGAATTTTGCATTTAACTTTTTATAAATTATTTTTGATTTTTGGCTAAAATTTTTATTATTACAAATCTCTATAAGTGCGATAATTACAAAAAAACTAAAGTGCCTTTGTACATACTAAATAGGTACCACTTACCTTATTGCCCAGGTATCATACTGTGAAATTAATAAACTTCAGTATTGTCAGTCCGTTATTTTATCATCGCAGTAGATCGATGCATACTTAAGTATATAGGTACTACGAATGAGTAAAGTATATATATATAGATGGGAACATCTTATTACTCTTTTTAACAAAAAATATATAATTTTGATTTGTGTCCGTTAAAAAAAAAAAAAAGATTTCATTGAAGTACTTACTGTCCCTATGACTATTTCAGTAAACGAAACTTGATACATACATCTATGGATAAACATATATAACTATAATTTGATATTTATGTACCTATCTTTATGTAAATAGAGACAGATACCAAAAGGGAACTCAGTAATAACGAATAGAGTATAACAAAACTTTTCTGAAACTATATAGACAATTTGACTTTTGTCATACATACATACATATGAAATCAAGTGTAGTGTCTTCGTGTACCTACTTTTTGTTGTCACTGACAGTGACTAGTTTTGTTTCGACAAAGATACAATCTTTGTTACTATACACATTTCCGAAGTGAACAAAGATTTTTTTTTTACTAAGAATGAAAATATTGAAAATATTCCAACATAAGTACCTACATATGAGTACTTGTTGAATATCAGATGATGTGGAGACCATAGTTCTGAAAATAAAAGAAGAAAAAATTAATTTTTTTATCAAGAATTTTGCAACAACTTTTACCTTTTTGTGAAATTATAATCCGTTGGGAGTTTAACTAAGTGGTTTTTCCCGAGGCAAAGTGCACTTTATCTGTCGGAGAACCCTTAGGTATCAATTTTGTCTGATTATATTATCCCTGCTATATTGAATAACATTTAAATATATTTCTAAATTTCATTATTTGTTTATACATTTATAACTTTTTATAGCGGTAACATCTTTTAATTGAATTTTTTGATAACGTGGAAACTTATAAATTGTTTCAAGAATAACAATACATAAATTTTTTTCTCTTTTACTTTTGGGGTGGGTTCTTTTTCTCACAATCATATGACATAGTCATTCACTTGATACGTTCGATACACTCGAAGTGTAAATCTTTGACTTTACTTGAATTATTTGTATGTTGGCTTTTAGCAACATTTATTTGTTTGTTTGTTTTTGCTCGCGTGTTAAATTTACTGATTATAAACAATCAGTCGGGTTTAAAGAGAACGTATTCCGTTAAACTTAAGGCTACGTTATATCTACCTTGACTGGTCTTGTGATATATATTACTTGGCAAAGTTAAGCGGCCGATACACAAGTTTAAAAGAATTCTAGTTCATATTATTTTGCGTTTGAATTTCGAAATAAATTGATAGACTAAGAAAAGTTACCAAGCGGGTACTTTTTCTTTCGCGACAGAGGGGAGGTATTACAACTTCCGACCTCGATTAATTCGTTGTCTGAACAAGACCACAACAATTTCCGGTGGCGTTACTAAATAAATATTTTATTCATCAATCTCTATTAAAGGATTTTTAACAGTAGAGGTTCCTTTTTCTTGAAGTCGCTTTGGAAATATTTTTAAAATAAATAAGTATTAAAATTCATACTTTTTCTTGGATATTTGTTCAGATAAGATTTATAACTTTTTGATATAAGGATTTGAATTATTATTAGTAGTAATAAGATTTATATAGAAATCAAATTTGTTTAAGACTTTTTTTTTTAATTTTCGTGTTCTCATTCCTTTAGAGTTTATGATCGTCAGTTAAGAGATTATGAGTTTAAATCATAAGCTCAGGGAAGATTTTTCTGCTTTTTGTAAACTTTTCAGGTAACATGGAGGCATAAACCGTAGGGATGGGGGTCGTGACTGACGTTTTGCATCCGATGATGTAAATCTTTTCTCCCCAGCAACAGCAACAGCAATAGCAACTACAACAACAACAGCTATAATAGTACCTAACCTGATGAATAGTACCTAACCTGATGGGTTTGTACAGATTTCGAGGTATAGACACTAGAATCTTTTTTCGATTTAGAGGGTACCTAACCTGATGGGTTTGTACAGATTTCGAGGTATAGACACTAGAATCTTTTTTCGATTTAGAGGGATGCATTCACACAGATTTTCGCCAGTGGATTCATCAATGGGAGGGTCATCAAGGAAAATTGCATTGTCCTTTCGCGACTCCTGGTCGGGGAGTTAGGCGATAAAGGGGGAAATAAATACACCTATTTCTCCCGCTTTTGTAAGGGTTCCTAAAAATAAATTCGGATGATAAGGAACATTTGGTTGGGATATGGGGATAACGTAGTCCGGATAGGCTATTAACATCTTGTCCTATCAAAATATTTTCATGGTTCTCTTAATAATCACTTCGAACTTAACTCAACTTCTTTCTCTAAAATGAAACAGTACTCCGGCCCTTAGCTAATTAGCTTAGCATTTTAAATTTACAGAGTCAATAGTCACCTAGATTCCAGGTCTAACAATTATGTAAACCCACTACTCGCTTCTGCAGCATCGACTCTCTTCCCTGATGACTGAGCCAGTCGAAGCAAATTTTTAAGGACCTGCGGCAGCAGTCGAGCGATAGTACCCTATTCCTCCGAGGCGAATTTCTAAGAGTTTCTTTTCACTTTTCTTAGATAACAGCCTTGTGGAGACGTGATAGGTTATCGATTAGGAACCAAAAGTTTATTCTTATTTTGTCTTTTCCCGTTTTCTTTTATCATTCCTTTGGTGTAAGTTTGTCCGATTGTTAATTTCGATCTCTAATGAGGTCAGGGGGATTAAGCACCTTCCACTAACCTGTTATAACATTGACTTTATTTTTCTTGAGAGGATGGTATCGGAAAACGACTATGCGGACCTACTTATCTAGGATAAATAGATAGATTATTAAAGTTCCAAACAATTGGTAAGGTTTTGGTAAATAGTGTGTACGACATCCAAGCATACAGGAAACGGAGTTTTGAGGAATCGACTGGGGAACGGCCCTACCCCCCTTTGAGTGATCTAATGCTCGCTCAAGGGGGGGGATAGAAACTGTCCCCCACTTAATTCATTGAAGTATCGTCTCCAAAAAATGTTATGTGTAGAATTAAGGTGACGTTAGAATTCTTTCTATCCACAATTACAACTCGAGTAACGACAGCATCACCAAATGAAAATTCTAATGTCCGAAATAACGAAGTCTGGTCTGTCAACAAAGGATCTTATTAATATTGATAACACCAAAGCTCGTATTCTCATGATGCATATGAGAAATAATTTACCTTTGTTTTACAGTGTAGGTTTTTGAGGTTTCAGTTTCATTTAGTATTTTGAGTTTAAGTCTCCTGGTTCTGGTTTTCGAATAAATTCTTCCATTACATATTGTGCCACCCAATGTGGAGCAACGAGATTTCCCTAATGTGAAAATTTTCGCAAGGACGAAATTTTGAATTCATAACTTTTTGATTTTGAAGTTTCGGTTCCAGTTGCCACAGCATGATGTGTGATGGGAGAAATTTTTTTCGTTACATAAATTGGCGCCCGAACGTGTGGGGCCCGAGGAAGTTAGTTTTCAAAATTTTTAGAGGAAAATTTTGAGTTGAGATAGAAGTATCTTCAATTGTTTAAGTTTTCGTTTTTTCAATATAACATTGAGAAAATCATCAAGTAGTTTTTTTTGATTAGTTTTTTTTGAGATTTAACATCGGTGGGTAGTAGACTTATGTGTCGACCGGTGATTGGTTGATCCACGTCCTAGTCATGTCAGTAGCGATAACCAGTTCTATTGCACTTCCACTCTCTGGAAAAACCATCATGGAGTTAGTAGGGATTTTTCGAATTGGATGTCCGTACTGGATGTTATTTTTGTCCAGTAGCCGTAGCTTCTATCAAGAAATATTCCTAACTTTTATGAAGTCCTTTCTGTTTTTATCGTTTATTTTTTCGACCGGTGAATGGTCGACTTGTATCCTGTTTACGTCAGCTGCGAAAGCCAAATGGCTAAAATACAAGAGAAGAAAAAAATCAACACAAACAAATCTATCATATACCATCATTAGCACTCGAAAGAACTGTAACTTTTCCGTCAATTCACTTTTGCGAATTTGTCCGGTCTGTTGTCCGCTAAGGGAATTATTTTTCAATAGGTCAGTAGCGACAGAAGGATTCTATAAGTAGAAGGGGAGAGAAGGAAAATGTTTCGATTATTTAGAAGACGATGAAAGTTCTAGTGGTCTGTATTTTTGTTGTTGTTGGGGGGATTGCTCAGGAGATGTAAAGAACTCCAGTCACGACTCCGTACCTGAAATAAAAATATAGAAAAAAAAATATTTAGATATTATATATTTGAGATTTTTGAAATTTTCGAGATTTTGAGATACAAATTTTTTAGATAAGAATTTTTCTTTGAGATAAAAATTTTTTTCGAGATAAAGATTTTTTTTCAGAAAATTTTTTTTGGTTTTAAGACATGCTGGTAGCACTTTTTAGATTTATTATGCTGGTAGCACATTTAGTTAGTTTAGATTTATTATGCTGGTAGCACATTTAGTTAGTTTTGATTTATATGCTGGTAGCACCCTCTATTTAGTTTTATCAAGTCATGCTGGTAGCACATTTAGTTTTTTTTGATTCAGTTTGCTGGTAGCACTTTTTTAGATTTACATGCTGGTAGCACCCTTTAGTTAAGTTTGAGTTTTTCAAAAATATTTTTTTTTGAAGAAATTTAGTTTAGATTTTTCAGATACAATTTCGATTTTAAGATTCATTTATTAATTAGTTTGGAATTAATTTTTTTTAGATATATTCATTTAGTTAAACAAAAATTATTATTTTTGTAGATTTTTTGTGAAAAGTTTAGTTTAGATTTGGTTATATTTTTGAATTTCAAGGGGTTTACCCATTAAAGATTAGTAGGTTAAGGTTAGTTTATAAGTTATTGTAGGGTTAGTTAGTAAGGTTATAGTAGGTATTAGTTAAGCTTTTATATTAGGTAGTAGATAAGAATAGTTAGATATAGTTTTTTTTATAAAAATTATCTGAACAAAAGTCATAGTACTATTTGACAAATACTTGTCTTCTATAAATACTTAATTTCAATAAACATATATTCCAAGTAAAACGTCATCTATATTGTTCCTATGGGAAGAAAAAAAAAAACATCACCTGACGGTAAAGGGAATCGGAGACAATCCGACCCTGAACCACCAAAAGGACACAGAGCATCGACTCCGGAACCTCACAACACCAGGTACCGTAAAAATCAAGACCCAACACACAATATGACTATGGAGGCAGGCGAGGCAGGGGATGAGAGTCAGATGGAGGAAGTAGGTCCATTGAATCACGAAAGAAGCGAAACGGAAAGAGTACGGATATTAGCGAATGAAACTCTGTGATGTACCTTGGGTTTCTCTGGCTGAGGTATACTCGCTGGTGTCCAGGGTTTTACTAAAGAAGGTACACTAAAACTTTAGTTTCAATGATTTTCCTTTATTCAATCAAGAAAATAGATTTATTATTAAAAATAATTAAATTCAATTCAATTCTATAGTTTTAAAGTTGGGATTATTAGGCTATGTGCTTTTATTTTCTCCAATCTCGGTTTTTCGGTGTTAATTTCCAGTGTGTCTTTAGAGTCCAACGTCGTTTGTGGTTTCCTTAGTAAGGTTCCTTCTGGTGCTTCCTGTCTCGTATATTTCTTCAAATTATAGTAACGGTAGATTCGGCAAACAGCGTCTCGACTAGCAACCACTGTATTGAAGCTGGAAAACTTCAGTATTTCTACTGACAACCACAGTATTTCTACTGGCAACCACAGTTTTTCAACTGGCAACCTCAGTATTTCTACTGGCAACCACAGTATTTCTACTGGCAACCTCAGTATTTCTACTGGCAACCACAGTATTTCTACTGGCAACCACAGTATTTCTACTGGCAACCTCAGTATTTCTACCGGCAACCACAGTATTTCTACTGGCAACCACAGTTTTTCAACTGGCAACCTCAGTATTTCTACTGGCAACCACAGTATTTCTACTGGCAACCTCAGTATTTCTACTGGCAACCTCAGTATTTCTACTGGCAACCACAGTATTTCTACTGGCAACCTCAGTATTTCTACTGGCAACCTCAGTTATTAACTGGCTTATTGTAATTTGTCTCTGAGATTCCTTACCGCTGGTGGGGGGAAATCTCTGCAAGAGTTAAATTACCCACAGTATTTCTACTGGCAACCACAGTATTTCTACTGGAAACCACAGTATTTCTACTGGCAACCACAGTATTTCTACTGGCAACCACAGTTTTTCAACTGGCAACCTCAGTTTTTCAACTGGCAACCTCAGTATTTCTACTGGCAACCACAGTATTTCTACTGGCAACCACAGTATTTCTACTGGCAACCACAGTATTTCTACTGGCAACCTCAGTATTACTACTGGCAACCACAGTATTTCTACTGGCAACCTCAGTTTTTCAACTGGCAACCACAGTATTTCTACTGGCTTTAAAGATAGCAATTTCTTACCGCTGGTGGGGGAAATTTACTATCGTAATTATTTTAGGTTCTTACCCTCTGTTTAAATCAGTAAAGTCTTACGGACTCCTGCCATTACGGCTTTTCGGTGTTTGTACTAATATTACACTTCTACGGTATACTTCGGTACGTTTCGGAGTGATTTTGTTGTGTGAACGGCCTCCTCTCGTTAAGTCTTTGACTGTAAGTGCCTGTTAATTTTATTTTTGAAAACTTATCCTTTTCATGTAATTGTCCATATATTTCCTTGTCCGTTACTCCCCTTCCTCTTGCTCTAAGTAATGCAAAGTATTTTTGTCTATACACGAGGAGTGTGCGGGTGGCGGTGCATTCAAGTACGTACAGCAAGAATTATTCAATATCATAGTCATCGACTCATATTGCATTTGTCTATGCACGAGGAGTGTGCGGGTGGCGGTGTATTTAAGTACGTACAGCAAAAATTATTCAATATTATCTTCATCGACTCATATTGCGTCCATTTTATTGTTTGGTTTAATACCACACATTTTATTATACAAATTCACCATCGATGTACGCTGATCGTTGCCTTTTTGTGTTCCTCTGCTGGGTTCAGGCTTACTTTCGCCATTTGCCTTACTTTATTTTATTAGAAATTCACCTCTCGCTCACTATATTCACCTCTCTCTCACTATATTCACCACCATCGAATATTGTATTTGTATTACTTTCACTAGAAAATATAATTTCTAATCAGTTGGTGACAAGCTCTGTTATCGGCAATACCCTAATGGGAGCTTGCGGTCGTTTATCTGAGGCTTTTAAATGAAATCATTTTCTGCTTCAGATGACAGTGCTACCTGCTAGGGAAAAATATATAAAATGATTGTTTTTGATTTTTTTGATTTTTATAGGAATGTAATGGAGCGATAAAATGCTTCATTACATCCCCCTCTTTCTTCGGAGACGGGAACCTTCTCGTCTAAATACAATTTCTTCCCAGTAGATAGATTAATAATAATAACGCAGATAGTACTAATTAATAATAATTTTCGTTTTTTTTTCATTTTTTTTATCTATTTTCAGGATTTTTGGTTTAATTCATTTTTTTGTTCTATTTTTTTTTTCTTTTTTTTTTTAACTTAATTCACTTTTTAAATTTTAAATCAGCTCAATTCAATATTTTTTTTTTTATATTATTTATCACTGGGTATTCGTATTAAACTCTACCCTCTTACTGCGTCCTTGGAAATGAAGATCGGCTACCCCTGATCTAGTGTTAGGGGTTTTCCGCCCAGAGCACATAGCTGATTTTGTCTTTTGAGGGTTGGAATGCCTTTATTTGACATAAGCTCATTCCCATTTAATTTGATAGAAAAATCCATTTTTCGTAGTGCATCCATACCAATTATTGCGTCTTGACTCAACTGCTTCAAATGCGTTACTTCTCCTTGAATTGACTGGTTCCCTACTTGCAGAGTTACTGTGTAGTGTTCTCGGCTAAATATGGGACTACCATCTGCTAGCTGAACTGCATTACGTTGATATCTCACCGGTGTTTTGAGTCTCTTGAGTAGGTTTCGCACCTTAGTACTAATGAACGATTGAGTCGCCCCGGTATCGAGCAAAGCATTGATTGTTTGGCCATTCAACTTTATGGTTAAGAAACAGCGCGGATCTACCCATACTTCAGCAGTTTTTACTGCTTTCACTGTTACTCGTGGCGTATCGTCGATCCTGGTGGCAAAAGTTTTTTTGTGTTGATCGTTTTTATCTTGGTTGTTCACTTCCTGCTCCGTGGCACATAACTTCTCCCCAGGCATTACCTCGCTGTTAGGCTTTATTTCCTCTATAATTATCCTCTCTTTGGCCGTCTCCGACGTGACGATGGAAACATGCCGGGTCTGACAAGGACAATCTTTCGTCAAGCGACCATCTTCGCCACAGAACGAACAGAACAAACGGAACGGCTGCCGACAATTTGCCTTCGAATGCCCCCTCTGTTTGCAGTTCCAGCAATGAGTGGTTCGATCGTAGTTTTCATTCGTTGGGATATATCGGTGAGCTCGCTCATCCCGTATTTGCGCTTGATATGCCCTGGGAGGCGGTGGTCTGGTTGTATTCGATGACGTGTGTCGGTTTTCGTTTTGGATACACTCATATTCAGTAGCTAAATTCATCAATTCTTCCAACGTTCGAAAATCGCGTCGACGAATGTATAAGTGATATTCGGGTCGAAGGCGATCGTAAATTTTATCAATATAATTGCTAATACGCAATGATGGGTGTTGGTGAATTTAATATTGTGTCGTACGGATGAAATCTCTTGCCTTCTCGTGTGGACCCTGTCTTTTCTTTGAGATTTCGTCTTCCAGTCTGTTTATAAATCGTGGAGGCAGAAAATATCCCAAGAAGGCCTGGTAAAAATCTGGCCATGTTTTAAAGTTGTCACGGTTGATTCTATACCATTCTAAAGCTGGTCCTTTAAAAATTTCTGGGAAAGTTCGGAGCATTTCATGTGTTTGGATCTGGTAGCAATCGGTCAGTTCCTCTATACGTTTAATAAATTCCAGTGCATTTCCTGAAGAGTCGAATCTCAACCCCCATTTTCTTACTTCATTCATAACTTCTGCCTCTCGACTAAGAGGGGATTTCCCTGTTATACCTGAAGGAATATTTGTATCGGTATTAACTGGTACTTGACTTTGTCCTGGAAAATGAGGAAAATTTGAGGTTACTGTTGGGTATTGATTTTGAGGGTCAATTCCATGGGGATAATACCATTCCCTGTAGTCAGGGTGTCTGGTCGTTCTATCAAATTCTGCCAGAGCGGGATATAAGGATGCCATATAAGTTGGGACAGGTTTTGTATGTGCTGTAGCCGTTGTAAACACAGGCGTCCCTTGGAACTGCGCATTAGGTACCGTATAATACACATTGGTATAGGTGACGGGCTCACTAATGTTTGCCTTAGTGCTACGTTCTCCCTTCTCTGTTTCCATATTCTCTTTTGTTTGTGAAATATCCGCTTTGGAATAAACTCTATCATCTGAGCCTTTCTCTAATTCTTCACATAAATTTTGGGTTGACTTTCGCAATCTGGACTCTTTAATGTAAGCACTGAACCGAGTGCGGAGGTCGGCAACGGTCCCTTCGGTGTTAAGCTTACAACGCGCCATGCGTTCTTTAAGCTCTGTTTTATCAAGGAGGTATATAGCTCCTATGCTGGCAAAGATATCAAAACCTTCTTCAGAGTCCGACATCTTGTTGTAAGTTTTATTTCTTATCTCAGTTGGACTCTTTATTTTAATTTTCGGGCAACGGTTCAGTTTGAAATCTTGATGAGGATTATTATTCGGTAACGGTTCGATTTAAGATCTTCAGGTAACGGTTCAGTTTGAAATCTTGATGAGGATTATTATTCGGTAACGGTTCGGTTTAAGATCTTCAGGTAACGGTTCAGTTTTGAAATCTTGATGAGGATTATTATTCGGTAACGGTTCGGTTTAAGATCTTCAGGTAACGGTTCAGTTTGAAATCTTGATGAGGATTATTATTCGGTAACGGTTCGGTTTAAGATCTTCAGGTAACGGTTCAGTTTGAAATCTTGATGAGGATTATTATTCGGTAACGGTTTGGTTTAAGATCTTCAGGTAACGGTTCAGTTTGAAATCTTGATGAGGATTATTATTCGGTAACGGTGCGGTTTAAGATCTTCAGGTAACGGTTCAGTTTGAAATCTTGATGAGGATTATTATTCGGTAACGGTTCGGTTTAAGATCTTCAGGTAACGGTTCAGTTTGAAATCTTGATGAGGATTATTATTCTTTAACGGTTCGGTTTAAGATCTTCAGGTAACGGTTCGGTTTGAAATCTTGATGAGGATTATTATTCGGTAACGGTGCGGTTTAAGATCTTCAGGTAACGGTTCAGTTTGAAATCTTGATGATTGTTTCTGGAATGGACCTTTGAAGAGGTCCCTGCTCGGGCGCCAATTTGTGATGTACCTTCGGTTTCTCTGGCTGAGGTATACTCGCTGGTGTCCAGGATTTTACTAAAGAAGGTACACTAAAACTTTAGTTTCAATGATTTTCCTTTATTCAATCAAGAAAATAGATTTATTATTAAAAATAATTAAATTCAATTCAATTCTATAGTTTTAAAGTTGGGATTATTAGGCTATGTGCTTTTATTTTCTCCAATCTCGGTTTTTCGGTGTTAATTTCCAGTGTGTCTTTAGAGTCCAACGTCGTTTGTGGTATCCTTAGTAAGGTTCCTTCTGGTGCTTCCTGTCTCGTATATTTCTTCAAATTATAGTAACGGTAGATTCGGCAAACAGCGTCTCGACTAGCAACCACTGTATTGAAGCTGGAAAACTTCAGTATTTCTACTGACAACCACAGTATTTCTACTGGCAACCACAGTTTTTCAACTGGCAACCTCAGTATTTCTACTGGCAACCACAGTATTTCTACTGGCAACCTCAGTATTTCTACTGGCAACCACAGTATTTCTACTGGCAACCACAGTATTTCTACTGGCAACCTCAGTATTTCTACCGGCAACCACAGTATTTCTACTGGCAACCACAGTTTTTCAACTGGCAACCTCAGTATTTCTACTGGCAACCACAGTATTTCTACTGGCAACCTCAGTATTTCTACTGGCAACCTCAGTTATTAACTGGCTTATTGTAATTTGTCTCTGAGATTCCTTACCGCTGGTGGGGGGAAATCTCTGCAAGAGTTAAATTACCCACAGTATTTCTACTGGCAACCACAGTATTTCTACTGGAAACCACAGTATTTCTACTGGCAACCACAGTATTTCTACTGGCAACCACAGTTTTTCAACTGGCAACCTCAGTTTTTCAACTGGCAACCTCAGTATTTCTACTGGCAACCACAGTATTTCTACTGGCAACCACAGTATTTCTACTGGCAACCACAGTATTTCTACTGGCAACCTCAGTATTACTACTGGCAACCACAGTATTTCTACTGGCAACCTCAGTTTTTCAACTGGCAACCACAGTATTTCTACTGGCTTTAAAGATAGCAATTTCTTACCGCTGGTGGGGGAAATTTACTATCGTAATTATTTTAGGTTCTTACCCTCTGTTTAAATCAGTAAAGTCTTACGGACTCCTGCCATTACGGCTTTTCGGTGTTTGTACTAATATTACACTTCTACGGTATACTTCGGTACGTTTCGGAGTGATTTTGTTGTGTGAACGGCCTCCTCTCGTTAAGTCTTTGACTGTAAGTGCCTGTTAATTTTATTTTTGAAAACTTTACCTTTTCATGTAATTGTCCATATATTTCCTTGTCCGGTACTCCCCTTCCTCTTGCTCTAAGTAATGCAAAGTATTTTTGTCTATACACGAGGAGTGTGCGGGTGGCGGTGCATTCAAGTACGTACAGCAAGAATTATTCAATATCATATTCATCGACTCATATTGCATTTGTCTATGCACGAGGAGTGTGCGGGTGGCGGTGTATTTAAGTACGTACAGCAAGAATTATTCAATATTATCTTCATCGACTCATATTGGGTCCATTTTATTGTTTGGTTTAATACCACACATTTTATTATACAAATTCACCATCGATGTACGCTGATCGTTGCCTTTTTGTGTTCCTCTGCTGGGTTCAGGCTTACTTTCGCCATTTGCCTTACTTTCTTTTATTAGAAATTCACCTCTCGCTCACTATATTCACCTCTCTCTCAATATATTCACCACCATCGAATATTGTATTTGTATTACTTTCACTAGAAAATATAATTTCTAATCAGTTGGTGACAAGCTCTGTTATCGGCAATACCCTAATGGGAGCTTGCGGTCGCTTATCTGAGGCTTTTAAATGAAATCATTTTCTGCTTCAGATGACAGTGCTACCTGCTAGGGGAAAATATATAAAATGATTGTTTTTGATTTTTTTGATTTTTATAGGAATGTAATGGAGCGATAAAATGCTTCATTACAACTCTAAGAACACCAGAGGGACAACTTTACGCAGGAAGAACTCCAATAAGGCAAGAGGTAGACTATGAAGCCTACATAAAAGAAGTCGCATTGGCAGCAGTCGGTCTCAATAGAGCAGAGGACCGTAAAGCATTGCAAGAGACACTCGCTCAAAGTCAAGCGATACTATTAGAAAAAGTAAACGAGACTATGAGTAATGCTTTGGCTCAGTTCCACCTGCAAAAACAAACAACAACACCTACAGTGCCTCTATGTGATCAACCAACGCCAAACCGACAGACTTATGCCGCCCAAAGAGAACCAACTGCGAATGGAAGACAAAACGTTCCGGAATTTCCGAGGATATGGCCTGACAGAGCTGCATAGACGACTCGAAGAGATTTCCACCGCAACGCCGAACCTGATTTTTACGAGCAACTCAATAGGATTCAATTCAGTAACACTTCCGCTAATAGAGATGCGAAAATACCTATGATATCACCTTCTGCTTCCATCTACAGATCTCCACATTACCAAAAATGGGGGATCTCATTCAATTCTAAAAACATGACGGTCGATGATTTTTTGTTCCGTTTGGACAAAGTCAAAGACAGTTATGGTGCTTCGTGGGACGAAATTGTCTCCAATTTTCATCACTTCGTCAGTGGACCAGCAGTGGCCTGGTATTGGATCTATTTGAAAAACAATCCACAAACATCTTGGATTGCACTAAAACTAGCACTCCTAGACCATTATGGTAGTCTAGAGACGGATTCAGAGATTTCGCGGCAGATGGCTGAAAGAAAGCAAGCTCCAGGCGAGAGTTTCGACAATTTTTATGACGCCCTGCTAAAGCTAAACTCGAAAATGAAGAATCCGCGGCCCAACGAAGAACTGGCCGAGATAATTAAACAAAATGTTCGACGCCGGATGGGTGAACTTTTGCTTACCTTTAGGACTACTAGGTTAGCTGATTTAGTGTATACGTGTAGAGAGATGGAGAGATATCTCACGCAACATGATCCAATAAGACCACGCATGTCACCTATCTATAACAATCAAGCACGAAAACAAGTGAATGAGATGGAAATGCAGACCGAACCCGACCAAGAAGACATGTCTCTAGCTGTAGAAGCTTTCCAAAGAAACAGAACTAAGGAAGCGAAAATTAATTTCGACAAAGCTATCTGTTGCAATTGCCATAAAGTAGGACACATCTTTCTTGATTGTACTGAACCTCAGCACAAGATATTTTGTTACCGATGTGGGCAACCAGACATACTATCACCTAATTGTCTGAAGTGTCAGGGAAACCAGTCACTGAGTCAGCGACCATCCGAGAGGGAGTTGACCAGGATGGGCAACTCGGGGAGTCCTCAATAGAATCTTTACCTGTAACTAATAAAAAAATTACCATCTTAAGAAATTCAGAACCCCCAAACATTACTAATACTCTTCCTAAAATTACCCCAATTCCAAAATTAAGACCTCTTAAGTCTCTTCATCAGAGACAGATTGATTACGCTGAAGCGCGTAAACGAATATATAACTATCCTAAACATCTAAACAAAATTTCAAAATTAAAAAACAGATTTATTTGTATTATAACAAAAACATTTTATATATAACTTTAACCAGGCCACGGGTAAACACTTCCAGCTAATGATTGCAATCGTGATCTTGTTGGATATAGTTCACTTTAGCTTTTTGTCAAAAAAGTTATGTAAGTTGAACTGAAACAAGCGGAAATTTGTGTATTGACATGGTGCTCACTCGTCGTCAACTGATGAGTGCAAAGTGAGCATCCGCACGAAACGCCATTTTTTCATGGACTAAAGGCCATAAAAAGCTAATTTGAATCAATAATTCAACAAGTCCACTAAATTTTAGCTAAGTTTTCTACTTAGTTGAAATTATTTTTATTTATTATTCTATATTTATTAATTTTTTCAATGTAGGTATATAGAATTTGTATTATAACAAAAACATTTTATATATAACTTTAACCAGGCCACGGGTAAACACTTCCAGCTTAATGATTGCAATCGTGATCTTGTTGGATATAGTTCACTTTAGCTTTTTGTCAAAAAAGTTATGTAAGTTGAACTGAAACAAGCGGAAATTTGCGTATTGACAAGGTGCACACTCGTCGTCAACTGATGAGTGCAAAGTGAGCATCCGCACGAAACTCCATTTTTTCATGGACTAAAGGCCATAAAAAGCTAATTTGAATCGATAAATAAGATATATCAACAGAAGGCAAAAAGTATCTAGCCACCAATGTCATCCACTTTAACCAAAAGGTCAAAGTAAAATTTTTAAGAATAAGTAAAAATTACATCAAATGAGTCAAAAGAGTACCAGTCCGTAATCAAAAGTCGTAAATGGTTATTACTCTATGGTACAATACAATTGAAACAATCCAACAAGTCCGTATAGTAAATTTTTTTAAACGATTTAGTACTTACCAAGTTCTAAAGTTAACTTCTGTTAACCTTTTAGTTGAACTCCACAAGATAAAATGACATTTAGCTATTTTTGTACGTGAAAACTTTTATTGTTAACATTAGTATTTATTTACCCTAGTACTAATTCTATTTTTGACTAGTTTTTTTTTTGCTAAAAGAAAAATTTCTCGCTGAAATGAAATCGTGATGCTTACCCGTGGTTCAACTCCGAATCCTAAAGAGACTCACACCTGGAAAAAAAATGGAAAAAATAATGTGATTGTATATTCTTTTATAAAGAAAAACTTATTACTTACCTCAGAAACATAGTTAGTTATAATAATCTTTAGTAAAAATTACTTACCTGTGAGTAAAAATGTAAATTGATTCTAAAGATTTTCCAATTGGAAGAAGAAGCATTCAAAAAGATTCTGAACGAGGATTAGTTTCACAGATTCACTTCCATAGGAGTGCAACTTATGTGCGAACAGTGGCAGGAATTTATAGTCAAGCCAGGTAAAGGAAAATTTTTTTTTTTGCGAAATCTCTAGATAGAAAATTTATATAGAAGTAGTGAAAAATTGTTCGAACAAACACGTGTCTAACAAAAAAAAAATAGAAGGCGCAAAGTTCCAAAAAGGAGCTAATGGCTAATGTAAAGACACGAGGACGAGAGTTCAGTTTGAGTAAAATTGCACAGAATTAAAATATATATTATTGAAAAATATATTGAGTGAGAGAAAGTTTGGTTTCTAAAACATATATAATTTCTTTTACCATTGCTGTCACAAAATATTAGTCTTTTTTTTTATATATAGGCAGTCTCAAAGCCAACACGGAAGCAGAAGACGTACCTGGGAACATAGGTAGGAGTGCGGCATTTATCGTCAATAATACTGCTCACTCCGACTACCTAGTCGAGTGGAAAAATCTACTCACCCCCGGAAGACAGACTGCCTGGCTTAATTACAAATGCAATTGTAAACCATCTACAAATGCGAATGCAAGCTTAATAGCAAATGCAAATGCTAACTCAAAAATCACTTGGCATGCAAATTTAAAAAAAATCACATTCCATTGCGTATCATCACCAATCGCATGCGCATCAACATCTATACTTTTTGCACATCATAAGCGCACCCATGTACACATAGGTACATTTAAATACACTTAACTATACACCAGTTGTACGTGCTCGCCACCGAAAGTACGATTGGATGCACATTCATATATACACGTGCGTATATCTATGCATGTGCGTCAAGATTTTTCATCCTGACTGTGACTCGTCTTTGTCGTCAAAGATCCTGTCTAGTCATCAACACCAATTTCATAAGCAACACTCAAGGACATCATCTAGAAGAAAATTGAACATCGAATCAAACATCTGTAATTCCAATTAGACCAAAAGTTTAAACTACCAAGATGAATAAGTAAACGGCTGCATATTCATCCAACGTGGGAATTGATCCATCAACATAGATTTCATCAGAAGCAGATATAGTGTTTGAAAGCCATAAGTATTCTAAATAAACACTTGGTATGGAATTTTGCATTTAACTTTTTATAAATTATTTTTGATTTTTGGCTAAAATTTTTATTATTACAAATCTCTATAAGTGCGATAATTACAAAAAAACTAAAGTGCCTTTGTACATGCTAAATAGGTACCACTTACCTTATTGCCCAGGTATCATACACCTGTGAAATTAATAAACTTCAGTATTGTCAGTCCGTTATTTTATCATCGCAGTAGATCGATGCATACTTAAGTATATAGGTACTACGAATGAGTAAAGTATATATATATAGATGGGAACATCTTATTACTCTTTTTAACAAAAAATATATAATTTTGATTTGTGTCCGTTAAAAAAAAAAAAGATTTCATTGAAGTACTTACTGTCCCTATGACTATTTCAGTAAACGAAACTTGATACATACATCTATGGATAAACATATATAACTATAATTTGATATTTATGTACCTATCTTTATGTAAATAGAGACAGATACCAAAAGGGAACTCAGTAATAACGAATAGAGTATAACAAAACTTTTCTGAAACTATATAGACAATTTGACTTTTGTCATACATACATACATATGAAATCAAGTGTAGTGTCTTCGTGTACCTACTTTTTGTTGTCACTGACAGTGACTAGTTTTGTTTCGACAAAGATACAATCTTTGTTACTATACACATTTCCGAAGTGAACAAAGATTTTTTTTTTACTAAGAATGAAAATATTGAAAATATTCCAACATAAGTACCTACATATGAGTACTTGTTGAATATCAGATGATGTGGAGACCATAGTTCTGAAAATAAAAGAAGAAAAAATTAATTTTTTTATCAAGAATTTTGCAACAACTTTTACCTTTTTGTGAAATTATAATCCGTTGGGAGTTTAACTAAGTGGTTTTTCCCGAGGCAAAGTGCACTTTATCTGTCGGAGAACCCTTAGTTATCAATTTTGTCTGATTATATTATCCCTGCTATATTGAATAACATTTAAATATATTTCTAAATTTCATTATTTGTTTATACATTTATAACTTTTTATAGCGGTAACATCTTTTAATTGAATTTTTTGATAACGTGTAAACTTATAAATTGTTTCAAGAATAACAATACATACATTTTTTTCTCTTTTACTTTTGGGGTGGGTTCTTTTTCTCACAATCATATGACATAGTCATTCACTTGATACGTTCGATACACTCGAAGTGTAAATCTTTGACTTTACTTGAATTATTTGTATGTTGGCTTTTAGTAACATTTATTTGTTTGTTTGTTTTTGCTCGCGTGTTAAATTTACTGATTATAAACAATCAGTCGGGTTTAAAGAGAACGTATTCCGTTAAACTTAAGGCTACGTTATATCTACCTTGACTGGTCTTGTGATATATATTACTTGGCAAAGTTAAGCGGCCGATACACAAGTTTAAAAGAATTCTAGTTCATATTATTTTGCGTTTGAATTTCGAAATAAATTGATAGACTAAGAAAAGTTACCAAGCGGGTACTTTTTCTTTCGCGACAGAGGGGAGGTATTACAACTTCCGACCTCGATTAATTCGTTGTCTGAACAAGACCACAACAATTTCCGGTGGCGTTACTAAATAAATATTTTATTCATCAATCTCTATTAAAGAATTTTTAACAGTAGAGGTTCCTTTTTCTTGAAGTCGCTTTGGAAATATTTTTAAAATAAATAAGTATTAAAACTCATACTTTTTCTTGGATATTTGTTCAGATAAGATTTATAACTTTTTGATATAAGGATTTGAATTATTATTAGTAGTAATAAGATTTATATAGAAATAAAATTTGTTTAAGACTTTTTTTTAAATTTTCGTGTTCTCATTCCTTTAGAGTTTATGATCGTCAGTTAAGAGATTATGAGTTTAAATCATAAGCTCAGGGAAGATTTTTCTGCTTTTTGTAAACTTTTCATGTAACATGGAGGCAAAACCGTGGGGATGGGGGTCGTGACTGACGTTTTGCATCCGATGATGTAAATCTTTTCTCCCCAGCAACAGCAACAGCAATAGCAACTACAACAACAACAGCTATAATAGTACCTAACCTGATGGGTTAGTACAGATTTCGAGGTATAGACATTAGAATCTTTTTTCGATTTAGAGGGATGCATTCACACAGATTTTCGCCAGTGGATTCATCAATGGGAGGGTCGTCAAGGAAAATTGCATTGTCCTTTCGCGACTCCTGGTCGGCGAGTTAGGCGATAAAGGGGGAAATAAATACACCTATTTCTCCCGCTTTTGTAAGGGTTCCTAAAAATGAATTCGGATGATAAGGAACATTTGGTTTGGATATGGGGATAACGTAGTCCGGATAGGCTATTAACATCTTGTCCTATCAAAATATTTTCATGGTTCTCTTAATAATCACTTCGAACTTAACTCAACTTCTTTCTCTAAAATGAAACAGTACTCCAGCCCTTAGCTAATTAGCTTAGCATTTTAAATTTACAGAGTCAATAGTCACCTAGATTCCAGGTCCAACAATTATGTAAACCCACTACTCGCTTCTGCAGCATCGACTCACTTCCCTGATGACTGAGCCAGTCGAAGCAAATTTTTTAAGGACCTGTGGCAGCAGTCGAGCGATAGTACCCTATTCCTCCGAGGCGAATTTCTAAGAGTTTCTTTTCACTTTTCTTAGATAACAGCCTTGTGGAGACGTGATAGGTAATCGATTAGGAACCAAAAGTTTATTTTTATTTTGTCTTTTCCCGTTTTCTTTTATCATTCCTTTGGAGTAAGTTTGTCCGATTGTTAATTTCGATCTCTAATGAGGTCAGGGGGACTAAGCACCTTCCACTAACCTGTTATAACATGGACTTTATTTTTCTTGAGAGGATGGTATCGGAAAACGACTTTACGGACCTACTTATCTAGGATAAATAAATAGATTATTAAAGTTCCAAACAATTGGTAAGGTTTTGGTAAATAGTGTGTACGACATCCAAGCATACAGGAAACGGCGTTTTAAGGAATCGACTGGAGAACGGCCCTACCCCCCTTTGAGTGATCTAATGCTCGCTCAAGGGGGGGATAGAAACTGTCCCCCACTTAATTCATTAAAGTATCGTCTCCAAAAATTTTTATGCGTAGAATTAAGGTGACGTTAGAATTCTTTCTATCCACAATTACAACTCGAGTAACGACAGCATCACCAAATGAAAATTCTAATGTCCGAAATAACGAAGTCTGGTCTGTCAACAAAGGATCTTATTAACATTGGTAACACCAAAGCTCGTATTCTCATGATGCATATGAGAAATAATTTACCTTTGTTGTACAGTAGGGTGACCGCAACACTCGAAGAAAAATTTTTTTGTCGATTTTTTTACGGGGGAACCGCATAAATTGATCAGCTTTTGCAGATTTTTAGGTAGCCAAAATTTAAGCTCGATTGCATAACGCTAAATGCTGCCGATCCTCGCTCAAAGTTTCAAAAATCTCAGTTTTTACCCTGTTTTGCGATGAAAATTAGCTCTTGCTCCCAAACAGCTGACCCTATTCTCACTATTTATGTATTAAATTAAAGATAATAGTTTTTTCAACACTTAATATAAATATTATGAAGAAATTAACATTGAAAGCAGAAAATTCTGGCAAAATTGATAGATATTGTGGTTTTTTAAAGATTTTTGTTTTATTTTAAAGAACGAAACATATAATAGCTTTCTTGTACAAAAATACTATAATATCACGTTATATTTATTGATACATAATAAATGATATTAATACTTTAAAAAAAATGATAATCTAATTCAGAGATTTACATAAAGTGGCTTTTGAAACATTGGGATACAATTTTCGGCACTCACTGACTACTTGGAGGACATACTGCTTTTGATCTTCATCTTTTGTTAAAAGGTCATTAAAATCGGTGATTAGTTTTACTCCTCGTTCTGCCATGTCATTAACGACTTTTAGTGATTGAACTATTCTTAAACCTTCCTTAAAATGCGCGTTTTCGGGCCAAACACTTGGAGGTTCTCTTAAAAAATCTACGTTTATTTTTAAGCGGGTAAAAAAGTTCAATGTCTCTTTGTTGACAATATTTTTTAAACCAGCTGCGACAAATTCTTCAAGTTGATGTTTTTAAAGCTTTGGATTAATAATTCTGTTGTTTTCTGCCTCGTCGCTAGTCAAAAGTATGTTGGCCATTTCTGATTTTTCCCCGTCAGATAAAGTTGGGTCAAAGAACGCCATACCTACCAGCTCTGGACTCAAATACCATAAGTGGTTTGAGAATTTCGCTAGAGCTTTCTCAGAAATATATTTGTCTATTTTCTGGTACTCAATGCAATTGCGCAACAGATCAAGATCTTGTTTAGGAGCCAGATAAGCCATTGGGGCATTAAACCAAGCTTTGCAGTAAATTTTCACAATGAAAACGCAGACATCACTCAGAGCATTTCGTTCCTCATTACTCATTTTAAACTGGCTTCGAAACAGATATATTTTTAAGCTATAAATAGCTTTAGCCATCCACCTAGCATGATGAGTGGCGCCTGGTGTTCGAAATCCAACTACGTTACCATCCAGCACTCCAAGAAACACTAGAACTAACTGAAGGAATTCCTTGTAGTCATCTCTAGGCTGACATTCGGTAAGTTTTGCCTTTAATTCTCCTGAAACTTGACGATTCGAGGGTAATTTACAACCTGTTATTTGATGAGCCGCATAGCCTATAAGAAATATTTTTTCACGGGTTCTGCTTTTTATATTTGATGTGGATGCCATATCAAACAACACAATAAATATATGTAAAATTCTTAAAATTACTAAAAATATTATAGAAAACACAACAGAAATAACAATTTATTATAAGTCAATTTATTGTATCGAAAAAATTAAAACAGAATAAAAAGCGCGAATTTTTTTTACTGAGATGTTTGAACTTGCACTATTGTTAATTAATCAATATCAACGACTCTTGAAGCTTTCTGCGAATTGACATGACTATTGTAAGTAATAGTAAAAACATTTAGATTGTGGATTATGTGTAACAGTACTACTTCTAATTTTGTATATAAATAGAGAGAATAGAATCAGCTGTTTGTGAGCTAGAGCTAATTAAGTTCGCAAACATTGGGAAAAAAAGAGATTTTTGTAACTTCGAGCGAGGATCGGCAGCATTTAGCGTTATGCAATCGAGCTTAAATTTTGGCTATGTAAAAATCTGCAAAGGCTAATCATTTTATGGGGTTCCCCCGACCCATTTTCGAAAATTTATTTCTTGCGGTCACCCTATTGTACAGTGTAGGTTTTTGAGGTTTCAGTTTCATTTAGTATTTTGAGTTTAAGTCTCCTGGTTCTGGTTTTCGAATAAATTCTTCCATTACATATTGTGCCACCCAATGTGGAACAACGAGATTTCCCTAATGTGAAAACTTTCGCAAGGACGAAATTTTGAATTCATAACTTTTTGATTTTGAAGCTTCGGTTCCAGTTGCCACAGCATGATGTGTGATGGGAGAAATTTTTTTCGTTACACAATTAGTAAAGATTTCCTCTTGCTTGCCCTTTTATATTTGCTTTGATTACATATAATAATTTTTAATACAGTTGCACACAGTTAAATACATAGTACATTAAATAATTATAAATTTACACGTTACATTAATAGTTACACAGTTATACAAACATTTAAACATTGAACACAGTTTTTTTTTCATTTACAAAAATACACAAAAACATTTAATTACACATAGTGACACAAACATAAAAAAACACACCTATTCCTGGAATCTCCCGTTCCCTAACAACAACAAATTTTCCAACAAAACGATCACCCCTCTAAAATTATGGAAGATTGTGCTACACAAACAGCAAAATACACCTCTTCTGAGTAAGAAGTAATAAATTTTGTTCAAAACCCATTTTTATATCTCGTGCATCCTTTACTTAGAATGTTTAAGTTGATGGAAATTTTAAAGCTTAGAATAAACAAAACACCAAGCTTAAAAAACGGAACTGTGAGCTGGAAATGGTCTTCCAAAATTTGGAAAAAATATATTCGAAGGGCCAGTTAAGGAAAATGGTATGTCCTAATAAGCGGATAAACTGGTCCGAAGAAGATAACCTTCGGATGCTATATCTATTCATGCGGCAGGACCTAGAGCATATCGACTGCTTTTAAAGAAAAGCTACCCATTCCCAGCCGTCATAACTTTAAAAAATGGTGTTCCAAAATTCAGCTAAATCCGGGAATAATAAAATGTGTATTAAACATAATAACAAAAGTCGACATGAAACAAATTGAAAACATTTTTATACTATCTTTCGACGAAATGAAAGTGCGCGTTGCTGCCGCAGAAAAAATATGGGAGAAAACTTTGATTTTGAAAGAGTAATTATATTCCTATTGGTCCAACATTTTGCGAAAAGCTTTTTAGTTCATATATTAGAGTTTTCAAAAAAGATACCCGAGCACCATCTTTGCGATAATTTACTTCATAAGTTACTTCCTACAACAACACCCATTTTCCAGTGAAAGTTCCCGAGGGTTCCGTGAATCAAATTTTGTTTCATAATTAATATCCCTCTTAAACTGAAAAACCCCATCAAAAAATATATATTAATTTTTGATTCTTTTAGCTTTAGAAGTGATTCAAACACAGATGAAATTATAACCAAACTACGTCACTTCCTTGGATTACTTTTACAAAAGAAAGCCCTCTATCGATCGCCTATCGATATTAACAGTAAAGGTGAAGTGTTGATAATGTAAGTTCCAATGTCATGATTTTTACATGTAGTTTTTGTTTCAGTGCCATTAAAATATTACTTTCCCTTGACAAGGCTATTTTCTTTGAGAATGATTATGATGATGATTTCAATGGACATGATGAAGACATTGCAGATGATTAGAAAAAGAATTTTAATTTGGTATAACATTCTCATTTATTGTTTAAAAAACAGAAATGGAATTTAAAAAAAAAATCGTAAATAAATTATTTGGAATAAATGTAGTACAACATTTTGTATAATTTGTTGTTTGCATTTAATCGTGTAGCTTTGTTGGGGAGAGGTGATGGCAAATAAATAAGAATTAACACTTTTAAATAGTTGATCTTCATTTTAAACAAAAGGTCTTTAAAGTTTTTCTTTTATAGTAGATATATAAAGGAAATTTTATTACCAGACAATCAGACTGTGATTGGATCACTTTTAAAAATTATGTTCTTTCTTCTCGACGCACAATCACCATCTCTCCTTTTTCGTTCAGAAATCGTCCTTTCAAATAATGGCGTCTATTTGTTCGGTTTAGTGCTGCCAAATGGACAACATTCAACAAGTTCAGCGCCGTCAACACTTCGCCCTGGTACGACAGATCCATGATTCGGCTTACCATCCATTCCAGCGGCGCCTCCAACATCCAGAACGGCTAGCTTTTTGGCCTTTTGTAGATTCCCGTTGATGTTTGCACGGACGCCTGTCGTACTTGGTTATCCTTGACAATTGTTTCCAGAACACAATTGTTTCCAGAACACAATTGTTTCCAGAACACAATTGTTTCCAGAACCCTTCCTTTAGGCCAGCTATTCCTGGGTAGGTTGTGATCAATGATGGTCGCAAAATCTCCCGTCGGTTTGGTTGAAACCACTTCGTCCTTCTGGTTAAAGTTGGCAGATACTCGCGTACCCAACGCTTCCAAAAAGCATTGGCCATTTGCTGATTTCTTGTCCAGTTTTTTCGCAAGATTTCTCCTTCGTCTCTGAATTCACCCACAGGTTTAACTCCACTTGAGGAACCCAAAAAAAATGATTTGGGGTTAATTCTTCGTCGTCTTCGTGATTTAGTGGGACATATGTCAACGGTCGGGAGTTCACTATCGCTTCAACTTCCAATAATGCGCTGTGTAATTCTTCTTCAGCAGGAACTCTGGTCTTTAGAACTCCTGAGAGAACGAATTTCACCGAGCGGACCCATGGGCTCCCAACTGCCTCCCATATGCGGTGATGCTGGTGGGATAAACTTCCACTGCGTTGAAGAGTCGATGAAGTGTTTCACAATTTCGTCTTGGTTTATTCGCTGGTATGCTTCCCTCAATTCTCTGCTTGCTCTTCGAAAGTTAGTGCCATTGTCGCTATGTATCTCTAGTGGCGTTCCTCTGCGAGCAATGAATCGTCGTATGCTGAGTATGCAGGAATCAGTCGACAATGAAGCTGCAATCTCCAAGTGTATAGCTCTTGTGGTTAGGCAGGTTATCAAAACACCCCATCGCTTTTCCACTCGTCTTCCTGTATTGACTTTCATTGGACCAAAATAGTCGATCCCAATGTAAGAAAATGGTCGTGTGATTGAAGCTAGTCTTGACGTTGGCAGTGATGGCATTTCAGGTGGATCTGGAACATCATTTATGTTCTTACAATACTGACAGGATTTTTTTGCGATCCTCACAGCGGTTCTCAGCTTCGGGATATAAAAACGTTGGCGTATTTCGTTCACCACAGTCTCTTGGTTGAAATGACAATAGTTGAGGTGGTAAAATCTGATAAGAAGTTCGGTGATTTTGTTCCCGTATGGAAGTATGATGGGTCTTTTTGTATCATCAGAAGCTGCTTTCGATGCATCAATACGTCCTTTAATTCGAAGCACTTCATCTTTGTCCAGATATGGGCTCAATCTATAGAGCGTGCTTTGAGGATTTATTTCTTCGAAATAACATTCGCTTTGTGCTTGACGATAGAGAAGTTGTTCAGCTTTTGCAAATTCATTTGAAGTTATATTTTTTGTGGGTTCCGGTTTTTTTTGTATTTTTTTCTTTAGGTTGTTGACATACCGATACACATGAGCAGACAGCTTTCATCTTCCTCCAATCAGAGAATCTGTCCGTTTGTACAATAGGAGTGTGCGCAGCTCTTTGAATGTGTAAGACTCTTACTCTAGACTCCTCATCTGTTGATTCGGCTTTCAATGGATGATTAGGCCAATTGTCTTCGGTTAGATACAAGAAGTCTGGTCCGGTGTACCAATAGCTGTCTGATCGGAAGTCTGGAGGTGGTTTCCATTTCGTGGCAGTATCCGCTGCATTTAATTGTGAGGGTAAGCAACTCCATTCCGAAATGTTTGAATTTTCGCATATCTCACCCACACGGAAAGCAACGTTCTGTCGATACTTTCGTTGATCTGACTGCAACCATGCCATAACCACTCTTGAATCCGTCCAGAAATGTGGTGATGATACCTCCATTGTCAGTGAGTTTTGGATTGTTGTAGCCAATCGTGTTCCCAATAGAGCAGCCTCTAATTCCATTCTGGGAATAGATAAACTTTTCAATGGCGCTACTTTTGTCTTAGCTGCGATGAGACTGCATTGTATGTTGATGTTGTTATCGATACGAAGATACGCGACTGCAGCATAAGCACTCTCGCTGGCACCCACAAATATGTGCAGCTGAATTTTTCTCTCTTTTGTTGGTCTATTGTCAAAGTAGGATCGAGGTATATTAATATTTTCTACCTTTGGTAATAATTCCAACCATTGACTCCATTTTATTAACTGCTCTTCTTGAATTTTTTCGTCCCAATCAATATTGGATCTCCAAATGTCCTGAAGTATGATTTTTGCGTATATCAGGAAGTTGGCAATAAGTCCCAAAGGATCGTAGATGGACATCAATATTCGAAGAACTTCCCGTTTCGTGGATGTTATCTTTCCTGTTTATATTGCCTCGTTCTTTCCATGGAATGCGATTTTGTATGTGAACGAATCTGTTTTTGTAGACCACCACATGCCCAGCTCTTTTTCCGTTTTATGCTCATGATCCATACTCATATCCTTTTTGTCGATGTTTGGACTGTTGAATCTTTCCATGAATTTCGTTGAGTTGGATATCCAACGCTCGTTAGTTCGCCAAAGGAATCGCTGGGAGTGTTGGTCTTCTTCTTTTATGACTATTTGGTGAAACATTTCGCGTATATCTCCACAGACAGCAATAAGTCGTTGTCGGAAACGTAGTAGAATGGATATCAGTGACGACAGTTGATCCGGTCCTTTCAGCAACATGTTATTAAGTGATATGCCATTCACTTCGGCAGCAGCATCCCACACTATACGAAGTTTCCCTTGCTTATTGTGGTTTGTCACAGGGAACATGGGGAGATACCATACCCGAGTGTGGGTTTCTCGCAGTTCCATTTTGGACATATTTCGTATATAACTGTTTTAAAGGTGGTCTGCTATGCGTTGTTGCATCATCTTATAAATTTGGATTTCGTACAAGTTCTTTCTCCAAACACTGTAAACGTCGTTTGGCCATTTCGCTGCTATCTGGGAAATTGATGGATGTATATTTCCATATAAGGCCAGTTTCATAACGACATCCTTTTCGTTGGGTAGTTGATCGAAGAATCTCCAAGGCACGTTGTTTATCTTTCAAAATGCTAAGCGCTTCTGGCCTTTCAGATCACATGTTCTCAAGCGCATAGTAATTCTTTACCATCTGATGTAAATTATGGTCGTCTTTTTTTCGCGTTCACAGATTTGAAAATGGTATTGCTTCATTGTTCCATTAAGTCCATATTCCTTGTACGGTCCATAAATCGTCCAGCCAAGTCGAGTTTCGGAAGCTATTGGTTCATCTCGCTGACCTTCTTTGGATTTTAAAGGAATTCCCAAGAACCAATTGTTCAATCCGATAAGTATTCTCGGCGTTGCCTTGTTGTAGGATTTAATTAGGATTCCTTTAATATGGTCGAATCTCTCAGACAGGTATTCAATATTCATATTTTGCACTGGAAGGTTAAGGTCACTCACTGTGTGAATATTCGACATGGTGTACTGATGACTTTGATTGTCAATGCCAGAGATCTCAACAGTCACTTTTCGTGAATCCTTTTCAACTCTTTCCGTGTCGCCTGTTCACTTAAGGCAAATTGGTTGTGGAGTGCCGGGAAGTTGCAATTCATTGGCAACGTCTTCGTCCATTAGGGTCATAGAGGAACCCTCATTGAGAAATGCGAAGGTTTGTATTTGCTGGCTTCCATGTTTGAGAACGACCGGTAACACGCGAAAGAGAACATGGGTTTCTTGATCTCGTCTTTTTTTTTTTTTTTTTTTATAATGCACTCGCGCTCAAGGGGTTCGTTATAGCCCTTTTAATGATAAGTCACAGCGCGAGTGATAGGAATTTAGGGAGGAAGGGAAAGGAGGTGTCGATGAACATTGATCTTGAATGTCTGCAGATCAAAATGGTAAGGAAAAATTGTGCCAGGCAATTCATTCCACATTCGTGTTGTACGGCTAAAGAAAGAATCCCTATGTTTCACGGTACGACCGAAATTGGGCTCAAGTGTAAACTGACGAGCGTTCCTAGCAAGACGAGTGTTACGGGAGAAATGTTTAAGGGGTGAAACGCAGCTGGCTACCTCAAGTGAACATTTTTTGTAAAAGAACCTGTAAAATAAAGAAAAACATGAAACATTTCGACGATGTTCGAGTGATGGAAATGTTTCCTTAATGTTTCTCTCTCCTATCAATTTTAACGCCTTTTTCTGAACTCTGTCGAGCAGGTGAAGGAAAGTTTGAGAAGTACCTGCCCAGAGATGGGAGTTATACTCAAGTTTAGGGCGTATAAACGCCTTGTAAATTGTAGCCAGATCAGAAGGGGTGAAAAACTTCTTGCATCTATTAAGAAAGCATCTTGCAGCATTCTTAGCAATCTCAAGTATATGATCATTCCAACGAAGGTTGTCACTGATATACATACCGAGTACTGAAAGCTTTTCGGCCTCTTCGATGCAAGTACCATTCATGGATAATGTTGTGTACTGTAACTACAGAAAAAGACCTTTATGGTTCAATGGATAATACAAGACTGTTTTATTTCATATTCTTACAAATTAGAGATTAAGCATACATAATTCTTAATGATCATTACTAAAAGCTTTATAGATTTATGATGTTGCCAGACTGACAATATTAGTTTATAATACTCAACATGCTCTCCATGAGCTTTTTATTAACAAATCATATATATTTCAAATTATTATATTTTTTAAAAAAAAGTAAAAAAAAAATTACTTCAAGTTTAAATTATTTACATTCTATAAAAAGATATTATATTACATTAGAGTACATTTATTTATGAGTTTAATTAAGATTTAAGTTTATTTTCACAAATCGCTCTACCTTTATCGCATCTTGCTCTTAATTGTCTATTTTGAATAGAATCTACATTTTCAATTGGATTTGGAACTGCCATGAGGTGTACTCTCCTTAGGTGGAATGGTATTTGTATTTGTATGTGTTTCAGGTGCTACGTTATCAATAACCTCAGCATCAGTTATCTGAGAATCGCTTTTATTTTCACCCCGAATTTGATCTACATGTCTTTTGATAAATCTATTATTATTTGAGATGATACAATAATAAGTACGAGGGCCAATTTTGTTTTCAATTGTTGCTGCTGACCAACTTGGTTTATTGGGATTTCTTTAATCACGAATATAAACTTTTTGAACTAATTTGACGATTACCTTTAAAATTCTGTTGGCTTTTGATTTGACTTTTGATTATATTATCTTTAATTAATGGTGGTTTCAATGAACTAAATCGAGTTTTTAAAGTTCTGCCAAAAAATAGTTTTGCTGGTGATTCTTCAGTTGTGCAATGCTTTGTATTACGGTAATCACATAAAAATCGATTTAATATAGTGTCGATATCATGTTGTTTTTCAGATTTAATATTAGCATATAGTGATTTTTTTAGTATTTTAACGAAACTTTCAGCTTGGCCATTAGTAGCTGAATGGCCCGGAGCTGTTAATATACGTTTTACGTTGTTCATTTCTAAAAAATATTTAAATTCTTCAGATGTGAACTGTCGACCATTGTCACTAACTAGAGTGTCAATAATACCATAGCGACAAAATAGGTCCCTCATTTTTTGTATAACAAATCTTGTGGTTAATTCGGTGGTCTTAAAAACTTCAACCCATTTATTGAAGGAATCAATCAAATGAAAACCATTTATTGGACCAGCAAAATCAATATGGGGTCTACTCCAAACTGAAGATGTCGGTTGCCAGGAAATTTATGGACTTTTTTCTGGGTTTGCTTGTAACTCTTGACATGGGTTGCAGTTTTTAATTAAGTTTTCAATGTCACCATCTATATTTGGCCACCAAACATATGATCGAGCAAGTGCCTTAGTTTTAACAATGCCAAGATGTGACATGTGTAATTCGCTCAAAACTAAATTACGCAATTTTTGAGGAATTATAGTGCGGAATCCCCACAAAATGCAATTTTGCTCAACCGTCAATTCCAACGATTTATTTTTAAACGATTTGAATTCTGAATCATCTAAATTTTTGACTAAACCGTTTTGAATTGCATGATTTAATTTTGACAAAACAGGGTCTCGTCTTGTTTCAATAGCAATGTCTTTAAAATTAAGACTTAAATGGTTTTCTTTTTCAACAAAGTTGATATAATTTTCTTCAATGGCAGAATCTTCCAAAGAAATAACATGAGGAATACGTGATAAATTATTAGCTTCATTCAAACTTCCCTTAACGTACTGAATCGTGTAATTGAAGCCTGACAAAATGAATGCCCACCTTTGGATTCTTGCGGCTGCCATGATTGGAAGGCTTTTGTTTTCACCAAAAATTGATATGAGAGGCTTATGGTCAGTTTGTAGAATAAAATGATTGCCTAGTAGATACTGTCTTAGTTTGGTAACACTGAAAATTATAGCTAAAGCTTCTTTTTCCAGCGTACTATAATTTCTTTCGCTTTTCGAAAGGGACCTTGATCTAAAAGCAATAGGTTTAAGGGTGTTATCTGAATATTTATGCGAAAGTACACCAGCAACTGCACTGTTGGAAGCATCTGTGGTTAAAACTATTGGTAATTTTGCATTAAAATGTACCAAAACTTTATCTGAAGTGACTTCATTTTTAATTGAGTTATAAGTGGTTTGACAATCTTTTGACTAATTAAATGAAACTCCTTTATGTAATAAATGGTATAAAGGAATCATTTTATCAACAAATTTATCAATAAATTTCGAATAATGGTTTATTATGCCGATAAATGCTCTTAATTCAGAAACGTTAGTTGGAATAGGGTCTTTTAAAATATTCAAAATTCGTTCATCTGTTTTTGATAACCCAAATTCGTCAATGGAAAATCCAAGGTACTTTATTTTTGTTTGAAAGAAACAACATTTATTTTTGTTCAACTTTAGACCTGCTATTTGAAGCTTATTTAAAACGAGTTTCAATGTTTGAACATGTTCTTGAAAAGTTTTACCAGTGACAGTAATGTCATCTTGATAAACAACAACATAAGGAATATCACGTAAAAGATTTTCAATCGTTTTTTGAAATATTGCCGCGGCTGGCTCAACGCTAAAAGGTAAACGTTTCATTTTTAAAGTTCCAATATGTGTACTCCACGTACACAAAAGTTGTGATTCATCATCTAAAATAAGTTGATTGTAGGCGTTTGATAAATCAAGCTTTGTGAAAAGCTTGCCGCCTTCTAAAGATGCAAATATTTCATCTATTCGAGGCAATGGATACTTTATATCCACTAAATATTTATTCAAGGTCACCTTGTAGTCACCGCATATACGTAAATCGCCGTTTGGTTTAAGTATAGGGACTAATGGTGTTCCCCAATCAGAACTATCTACAGGTTCTAGAACATCTTTCTTAATTAAGTCCCTTAATTGGTTCTCAATTCTATTTTTCCAAGCAAATGGAATGGAACGCGGTTTAAAAAAAAAATGGTTTTGCGTCATTACTTATTGGTAATGAAATTTCGGACCGTTGTACGAACCCAACTGTTCATCGAAAACACCACTAAATTCACTTTTTAACTGTTCAATAATAACCGAATACTTTTGATCAACATTAATTACATTAATTTGTGTTAATTCAAAATTAAATTTTCTTAAAAATGAACGCCCTAACAAAGGTGGATTAGAAGTATCAGACACCACAACTGTTATATTTTTGTTAATACCTCTGTACTTAATTGTAGCATCAAACTCACCAAGTATTTTAATTCGATCACCATTATAATTAACATATGATATGCTACATTGTCTTAGCTCATTTTTACTATGCAAATTTCGGTATATTGAAGCTGAAATCAATGTACACGGAGCACCCGTATCACAAACCATGTTCATGGATGTTCCATTCAATTCCACCAAAAGCGAGTAAACATTAGACAAATTACCTGTGGAGAGACTAAAAACAGAATATTCAAGTTGATTTTTTACATTAATGTCATCATAATCACTAACTACAATATCATCTGAATCAGAAAAATAATTTACACTTTTATTTAATTTAGAACGACAAATAGATGCCAAATGTCCAATCTTTGAACAATAGTTACAAGTGCTGCTCTTGAATTTACATGCGCTGGAAATATGATTTCGGCATCCACAATGCTTGCATGATTTTTTTCCGCTTTGATTACCGTTGTAACTGTTGTTACTGCTACTGCTGCCTTTGTTAAATTTACTGCTGTTTTTGTTGAGTTTTTTAATAATGTTTACGCTGCAATCTGTTGCTGCTTCTTCTTTTGTTGAGAATTTAGTTTCTGCAATTAATGCTTTTTTAGGCCCTTATCAACTGTGAGTGTTTCATCCTCCTCACAAATTTTATCAAAAATTTGATTTGGTAACCCCATGATAAATTTATCAAGAATAAATGCGTTAGTGATCTCCAAGCTTGCAATTGATGGCTGATTTTTTAACTTTAGCAAACCATTGAGACACAGATTCGCCTCCATTTTTCACATTATGAAAATTTCGACGTTCACGATATATTATAGTAGGATGTGTGTAGTGAGTCTCCAAAATATCGCACAATTCTTTAAACGACTTTGAAACTGGTGAATTTGGTGAACAAAAGCTATGGAGTAAATTGTATGGAACAGCACCAATAGATTTTAACAAAATAGCCTTTTTTGTATTTTCGGCGTCACAATTTATTTCACAAAAGTGCACGTTTGGATTGATGGAGAAAATTCTGGCAAATTTGCTGTTTGATATACGGTTGTCGTCGCATTATATTCGTTTTACTATCAATTTCAGTATCCTTATCAGGACCGGATATTTAAATTTTTCAATGGAAAAAAAATAATATAAATTTTAATTTTTATTAATAAATCAAAACTTGATTTTTAATTTTTTTTTTTTTTTTTTTATCTCGTCGCCATTTATGTTGTGTACTGTAACTACAGAAAAAGACCTTTATGGTTTAATGGATAATACAAGACTGTTTTATTTCATATTCTTACAAACTAGAGATTAAGTATACATAATTCTTAATGATCATTACTAAAAGCTTTATAGATTTATGATGTTGCCAGACTGACAATATTAATTTATAATACTCAACAGATACTGGCATAGGGGGTATGTTTAGCTTTAACAACAAAAGACAGCATTGAGTTTTCGACGCATTAAACTCCACACGATTTCTGATACCCCAATTCACAATGCTGTTTAAATCGAAGTTTAATGAGCTTATCATACGGTGTCGTTGTAATAACACGCCCGAAGGCGAAGGCCGTGAATTATCAAACGTATATGAAAAGCAGACAAGAGATCATTTATAAAAATGAGAAAGAGAGTCGGAGACAGAACGGAGCCCTGGGGCACACCAGCATTTGTTTTGTGGAGATCAGACTTGAAACCGTTTAATACAACTTGTATTGAACGGTCCAGAAGATAACTTCTAATCCAACGAATAAGAGTATCATCGATACCAAATTCACGCATTTTCGATAAAAGAGCTTCATGCCGAACTCTATCAAATGCCTTTGAAATATAGAGCGCAATAATCTTGCTTTCGCCAAAGCGATGCACAGATTTGTTCCACTGTTCGGTGAGATATGCCATCAGATCACCAGTGGAACGATTGCTGCGAAAGCCGTATTGCCGGTCGTTTAAAAGCTCCCGATCTTCGAGAAATTTCTGGAGCTCACGATTTATCGGCGTTTCCATGACCTTGGAAAGAAGGGACGTAAGTGCAATTGGTCGGTAGGAGAAGGGGGAGGAGGAATCACCTTTTTTAGGGACGGGCTGGACAAATGCTGTTTTCCATCTACTAGGAAAGATTCCTGAACGATAGGAGCGATGGAAAAGCTTACGCAATGGTTTTGCCAGCGATGAAGAATACCTCTTCAGAAGTATAGGGGGTATACCATCCGGGCCAGCGGATTTGTGTATATCAAGATCTTGAAGAACTCTTGCTACTGTACGAGTGCCATAGAAAAATTAACGTTCTCAAGTACAGGAGGGGCATTGTTGCTTGCTGGCAACGTAGAACTGGCAGCAAAATGAGCTGCGAGCATATTCTCCTTCTCTGAAGAGCTGACAATTGGATTATTGTCGACGGTGAGCGTTGGAACTGATGATGACGTCGAGTTCTTGACGTTTTTTACAAATGACCAGAAGTTTTTACTGCCTTTGGGACATTGCAGAATTTTTTGCCGTAACTTCTGGTCATGTAAAAATTTTGTTTTGTGTATAACGGAGTTGCACGAGTTCCTAACTTGTTTGTGTTTCTTCCGATTTTCTTCAGATGGGTTGGCTTTATAGGATCGGAAGCTTACTTCTTTCAACCTGATAGCTTGTTTACACTCTTCGGTAAACCAAGACTTTTCTTTTGGTTTGATACATTTTGTTCTGTGAGGGACAAAAGTTCTCATTCCAAGAAAAATCACTTCTGTAATCATTTCAGCACTGGCATCAATGTCATTATCAAGGAAGCATAATGACCAGTTAAAGTTGCGAAAGAAATTATTCAGACCGTCCCAGTTGGCTTTCTCGTATTGCCAAACGGTTCTAGTGGGAATTTTTTCTTTAACTGGATGATTGGAGATCGAGAAATTAGCTGAAATGACACAATGGTCCGAGGTGCCAAATGGAGAAGTTACTTTAATAGTATATTTATCAGGGTGGGAAGTAAGGAACAAGTCAAGAGTATGGGCGGAAGCTGGGTAAGAATGTTGTACTCAGCAAAGATCTCGGTATACCTTCTTTCGAGTGTTGTCTGGCCAGAATAGCGGAGCCAACTTGAATTGTGTACATTGAAGTTGCCCGTAATCACGACTTCAGTGTGAGGACAATGGGAAACAATTAGGGAAATTGAATCTGACAGAACATCTAACTCATTACAAGTAGACATGCTGTCAAGATTCGGACTCCTATTAAGAAAACAGTAATGAATGATATGCTTGCGGACAGTGAATTTGAGCCACAGGAAATTAAAGTTCGTATTAGAACAATGCCCATATTTGGGAAGGCTCTGGCAAGCAATATCATTTCTAACATAAACGACAAGACCATGGTGGGAAAAAAGTAATGGCACTAAGTTATATCCAACCAAACAAAATTCTGATAAATCAGTATTCTGTCCAACCTGGGTTTCACTTAATGCCGAAACAGCTAGCCTGTATTGCACAGTATGGGCGTACACAGAAAAGAAATTCTTCCTAAGCCCACGAACATTTGAATAGACGACACAAAAACACTTACCATTCTGAAAAACTAAACACAAAAAATTCAACTTTGACGTACCTAAGTTCGACCGTGCAGTGTAGGCCCATATGAAATCAATGATAAACAAACTGTCCTAGGTGTTATGTACATAAGAAAATTTGCACACGAAATTAATATATATAAGTATAAATAACACAATAGAACTATTCGACAAATGTTACTTACCCATCCACCGCAAACCTCTTGCAATAAGCCTCACAAGAGGCTTACAGTGCATAGAAAGCAACAGTTATGGGTGGGCTCGGGTGGAGAGGATGGGTGGTGTCGGATGCTGTGCTGCGACTACGAGCGAGGGTTTGGTTTTCTGCTTTCTTCAACTTTTTTTTTCTTTTCTTTCTGGCTTATTTGATTTTTTATTCTTTTTTGTGAATTTTGGGAATTGTAAAATAATTGATTTTAATTTGTAATATTTGTATGTGAGATTTTGCTTTGGCCTATTATTTTTTTTTTATACATTTGGGGAACACACGCGCACAGAGCTAGCAACGCGACCGCTCACGACGAGTACTTGATCGACACTGAATGTTGATAAACGATTGAGGTTTTTGGCTGATTAGACAAACGATGGTCTTCTGTATTCGCATTATGTAACAGCGGGTGGTGTTTGCGGTTGCAAATGTTAATTCCACAAAGCACATTGCTTTGTTCCATGAAAACGTAGACATATTCGGCACAAATTGTGCTTTTTTATTTCTTCCCACTTGTCCGAACGATGCAGTTGCTTGAATTTGTGGCATAGCCTCACCTCGCTGCATTCCTTGTTGCAAATTGGACATTTTCCTTTATATGCCCCTTGGGGTGATGCTGATCTGAAAGCATACTCTTGTTTTCCGAATGTACATTGACGAAGCTTCGATTCTTGGAAAACTTCTTCAATTCCCTGCTGGGCAATTGTTCTTTGTCACTCGGTGGTACTGTGACTTCAATTGCATCTCTTCCAATTTGTGATATCCAATCGCTAAATGTGATGATCGTTACAGATGGTACACAGTTTTTTGCCTTACCCATTCCAGCCTCATGTGTGCCGGTAGTAATCTTTTTCTACCTCTAAGCATCCCAACTTGTACATAAGATGCTGGTTTAAGTGTTGTGTCAGACGATCTGTCATAGCAATACGGTTCTTTGATTTTCATCTCGTCAAAACTGAAAACACAAAGTTTTTGATTTACTGTCAGCTCCTGAGCTGCTTTCATTAATTCAGTTATAGGTTTTATAATTCTCGGTGCTATATCTAGTTTCATTGCCCATGTTTGAAGCGTTCGGACAGCAGGTAGAGGAAAATCTTTTTTCTTTAGCAATTTGTATGCTCGCGAACTTGAAGAGTAGAGCGTTATGGATCTTGCTATGTCTTCCTCCAACCATTTTTGTCTCTAAAGGGTACCCATTTTCAACTTTTTTATTTGCCCACGGGTAAATATTCCGAGCAATTTGCTTTCCAAGTTGGAAAAAAAGCAGTTAATATGTACTGTTCGGTTAAACACCTATGTTGGATCGACAAAAAAAAAAACAACATTTAATAGATAAAAATAATAAATAGTTACAGAACACTTCCTTCAAAACCTAGCTTCATTTCTTACTTACCCATTTAAAATTTTATATTATTTATGAAATCATCTTTGACAAAGTGTAAACTGCGAATTCTTGCAGTTTGAGTGTTGATATTATCTTTCCTTTTACAAAATAATATCCACTGTTTTGAAAGTTTTTGATTTTTTTTTTTGGAAATTTATGGAAACTAGTTTCCGTTGTAATTTTTTTTCTTGTGTTGTTATTACACTCAAAAACTGAGCAGACACCCATTTTAAATGTTAATTAACCACTTTAACAATTATTATATAATACACAAACACTATTTTATCACTTTAATAACTTTGAACTCAGTTTCAAAAATAAACCTTCCGGCACAGAACAGGAAACAAAGTGAATCAAACAAAATTGCGCCAAAAATAATTTTGTTGAGTATCGATGACGTCACTCCATTTTGACAACCAACCCGTGGCATGCGCAGAGCCATATCTTTATTCGTTGTATCATGGGTGGCACCTATGACAGCTTAATACATGGACTCCATATACAATGATTATTAATGGTTGTGTTCAATTTGTTTTCCTTTAGGGCCACGTTTCGCGGAAGAAGTAAGAAGCGTTCAACCTACGAAAGTTGCAAAAAAAATTTGATGGTTTTAAACTTTTCGCTTAAAAACAAATAAAAATTGGTCAAAGCAGATTTTTTAAATAAAATTTTATAATTTCGTATTTAATTTGGTAATATTCAAGCTAAATAATGATTATTTATCTGGTTTTTATATGTTTGTAGTGGAAGGTGGGGTACAAGTTGACCAACTCGGCATGTTGAAATAGCCATACTTTGCAGACACATCCATAAAATTATTTGAAACTTCGGTTTGGCATATAGTCAAGAATACCAACTTTGAAATAAAATAAAAAAGTGGATACAAAAGTTAATATAGCGTTTTATTTGGTCCTTCCAGTGCTGACTAACTAAGAATTACCAACAAAACACGACTAATAGTGTAACGTGTTACACATATAATTAAAGGGTGCTGAATGTAAACGCCATCCACCTGCTCGGTGCATATACAAAATCTCTATATCTACTACATTGCCTACTCTATATTGTACTACATTGCCTTCTCGATATTGATACAATATTTGAGAGGTTCAAAGATCAAATTAAGAAGAAAAATTCGAGCAAAAATTTGAAAATATTGCCAAAGAATTGGACAAGGTAAGAAAACTGAAGGTACGAGAAAATTCTAGTGACTATTTAAAGAGAAAAGAAATAAATTCGCCAACTTTTGATGGACAATTCGAAGCAGCAGCAATGAAAAACGGCTGGGACGATGAAGACAAGTTTGTTGCACTTACACTGACTCTTACAGCACTTGCTGCTGAGTTACTGAAAACAATACCAGCAGAGATGCAAGGCAACTTAAGTGCACTTTCACAAGCCATTGAAAAACGCTTTGGAGATGGCCATATGCAAGAAGTCTTTAGAGTTCAACTAAACACCAGAGTTCAGAAACGGGGTGAAACTCTTCAGCAGCTTCAAGCAGACATCGAGCACTTCCAGACGAATTAGCTTAACAACAATCAATACGTGGTTACCATCGACAGCGGTGCCACCGCTTCCATTGTACGAAGAGACTTGGTCAAGATGGCATGGCTACACAACACCAACAGCTATTGTCTGAAGACAGCAACAGGAGAAGCAGCAAGAGTGTACGGAGAAGTCCGTCTTCGGATCCGCTTGGCAGAACTAGAGTTTGAACATCCATTTCTAGTGGCAGATACATGCGATGAGTGCATTATTGGAATCGACTTTATGAAAAAGCATGAAATAATTCTCGAGATTGGTAACCCAGTTCTTTAATACCGAAATATAGAGATTCTAATGGTTTATTGCAGTCAAAACTCATCATCGATAAGAGCAATCATCAAAGAAGATATGTGCTTACCTCATTCGTCAGAAGTCTTTGGACAAACATCAAAGATTACTCTGGGAGCCATCGATACCTCATAGTGGAACCAGACTCTGAGCATTGCTCCCAAAATTACATAGTGGGAAAGACGCTGGTGGCACCTCAAAATAACATGGTGCCCATACGAATACTAAACATCAAATCATCACAAAATTAGAAGTTGTCGTTAAATGTGACCCTGTAGCGGCAATAACAAAGATAACCGAAGAACATCCCCAAAAATCAGTGAATCCAGGTAAAATCATTGCTTTGAAGAGAAAAATGTTTAACTACTGTAATCTCGATCAATAACAGCTAAGAATTTCTGGGAACCTTTTCCAAGAGTTTGCTGATGTTTTCGCTTCACAGGACGGGCAATATGGACGAACACAACTTGTACAGCATCGAATCGATACTGGTGATGCAAGGCCGATCCGTCAACCAGCAAGGCGCCTGCCTTAAGCCAAACAAGACGAAGTTACTGAAATGATATCGACAATGCAGAAAGATGGTTTAATCAAGAATACAAAAAGTCCTTATGCATCACCAGTGGTACTAGTCAAAAAGAAGGACGGAAGTACTCGATTCTGTGTAGACTACCGAAGGCTGAAAGATGTCACCAAGAAGGACAGTTATCCTCTGCCTAGGATAAGCGATACTCTGGATAAGCGATACTCTGGATGCGATGGCTGGAACTCAATGGTTTTCAACATTGGACTTTAAGAGTGGTTACTGGCAGGTTGAAATTCACCCAGAAGATCGGGAGAAAACTGCATTCTCGACAATGCCTTTTGGCCTGTGTAACGCTCCTGCAACATTTGAGCGTTTAATGGAATTCGTACTTCAAGGCCAAACTTGGAGAGCCTGTCTAGTCTATTTGGATGATGTCATCGTGTTTGGGAAAACATTTGACGAGCATTGTGAAAATTTAAAAGAGAGATTGCGAAATGCTCATCTGAAGCTCAATCCAGAAAAATGTACGCTGTTTAAGTCTGAAGTGAAGTATTTGGGGCATATCATATCATCTCAAGGCGTAAGAACTGATCCTGAGAAAGTGGAAGTTGTGAAGAACTGGCCAAATCCACAAGACAAGCATCAACTTAGAAGTTTTCTTTGGATAGCTACATATTACCGACGATTTGTGAAGGATTTTGCCAAAATCGCCAAAAGCTTGCACCAACTTACAGAAAAAGGAAAACAATTCCAGTAGTTAAATGAGTGTGAGAAAAGCTTTAAGGAACTTAAAAGATGCTTGTGTGTTGCTCCTGTGGTAACCTATCCAACTCCTGGAAAACAGTTTATAATCGATGCAGATGTAAGCAATGTCGTTCTCTCGCAGGTTCCTGACGGTCAAGAAAAAGTTGTAGCATATGGACAGAGGTTCCCTTTACGGACGGACCATGGAGCGCTAAGGTGGCTTTTTAATTTTAAAAATCCAAAAGGTCAAGTGGCCAGGTGGATCGAGAGACTTCAGACATATGACTATGAAATCCAACATCGAAAAGGAAAACTACACTCGAATGCAGGAATCTATTGCCATACGGCGAACAAGAGTTGAACCCATCGGCGGCTGGAGTAACGAGGAAATCAGGAATGCTCAGCAAGAAGATTTGGACATCGAACCCATTCTTGCATGGAAAGAACATGAAGAGAAACCAGAATGGGGAGACATTTCTGATAGAAGTCCAACCCTCAAAGCCTATTGGGCACAATGGAATTCCCTTCATGTGCAGGAAGGTTTGCTCAAACGAAGATGAGAATCCCCAGATGTTAAAACCGATGTGATATAGTTTGTTGTGCCTCGGACGAAGGTTAATGACATTCGAGAACGTTTCTACTGGCTGCATGCAAAAGACGATGTAGAAAAATGGTTCAGAAAATGCTTCACTTGTGCAGCCACCAAGGGGCCAGGCAGAAAACTACAGAGTAAGATGCAACAGTACAACGTTGAAGCACCTTTTGAAAGAATTGCCATCGATATTGCAGGCCCATTTCCTAAGTCTAACAGTGGAAACCGATTCATTCTTGTTGTCATGGATTACTTCAGTAAGTGGCCTGAGGTGTTTGCCATTGCAAACCAAGAAGCGAAGACAGTTGTGGATCAGATTGTGTACAATCGGGTCAGCAGGTTCGGTGTTCCTATGGAGCTCCATTCTGACCAAGGAAGGAACTTCGAATCCAAAATCTTTCTAGAGGTCTGTTCGCTCCTTGGCATCAAGAAGACGAGAACAACACCACTTCATCCGCAGTCTGACGGAATGGTTGAACGTTTCAACAGGACTCTCAAAGAACACCTTTCCAAAGTAGTAGGTGACTTCCAACGAGACTGGGACCAACACATTCCTCTATTTTTAATGGCATACCGAAATGCGGTGCACAGCACAACTGGTCACACTCCATCAGAAATTGTATTCGGTACAAATATCCGGTTGCCTAGCGAAATTAAATTCGGATGTCCAACGGGCGAAAAACGAAGTGAAGAGGAATACGTGGATTGCCTAAAGGAAAAACTGACTGACATCCATGACAGGACAAGGACTAAAATAAAGCTAGCTAGTGACCGAATGAAAACACGCTATGATGCAAACGCCACAACGAAACCTTTCCATGAGGGAGATCTAGTGTGGCTGTATAATCCTCATCGACAAAAGGAACTGTCACCAAAACTTCAACAAAACTAGGAAGGACCTTACCGTGCTGTTACAAGGATCATTGATGTGGTTTGCCGAATTCAGCGAGGTCTAAGAGGCAAGCCAAAAGTTGTTCACATTGACCGGCTATACCGCTACAGTGGAGAACATGGTGAAGAAATTGTTCCGAACAATCTTATTAGAAGGGCAATGTAACGTGTTCTTTAAGATGTTCTCCGTTCTATTTTTTTTGTTTTACGATGCGTGAACTCACCATCGTCATTCCAACTTAAAGTGACAGCCACAACGAATTTAACGAAACCCCATTTTTTAACGAAAGACCATAGACTAGAAAGCTCCTGAAGGCTCTGACTTTCACTGTACTAGTAGATTTTTAAGCGGAGTGCTGAATGGTGCACCCACTATAAAAACGAGCGCACCACGCGGCAAGAAATCAGTTTGAATTTGAAATTAGTCGTGTACAAGTCGGTAATTTGAAAGTGATAACGTTTGAATTTAAAATAAAAAAAGAATAAAGGAAATAAAGAGTGTTTTGAAATATTAAGTGGAATCAAAGTGAAAGACGTAAAGTGAGTTGTATTAAAACGGAAATAAGTTATATTTAATAAAACGAACCTAGATAAAACCTAACAATATTAAAATCAAAGGTGAAAAAATGGTGGTGGCGGGAAGTAGTTTTGATTGGTGCAGAGAGATGGGTCTTTTGAAATCGGATGGCAGAGGTGACTGCTGTGTGTTTCTCGGCGAACTGTATGCTGGTTTCAACTTGTCAAACAAAGAACTTTTACGATCATCGCGTGAAGCGAATACCAGCAAAAGCAACAACATCATTGCAAATAACAAACCGCCTGAACTTATGCAACAATATCATACCATGGATCGTGCATGAAACAGTACTGTCTGCCAGAATTCAATTATAAAAACATTTTGCAAATCAAGTTCAGAATCAACTGTGGGTACTTCTAATTTTTTGGCATACAATGTAGGAGGATTGGGAAATAAACTACTTTTTTCATCCTTTTTTAATTATATTAATAGTTTTGATTATTTTGGTCTTTGTGAAACCCATGTAATGGAAAACAATTATGAAGATTTTGAAAAGTTTTTCATAGGTGGCCGGGAAATTGGAGGAAATGTTTTCGGATATAAATCTATCAATAAAAATTGTTATTTTGTAACTCTTGAAGGCCACATAGCCTTAAAAATAACAATTTCAGACGAAATTTATTGTATATTACCAATTTATCTGAACTGCAATATACAAATACTACAAATATTAACAATATAATGCTGATTGGGGATTTTAATGCTCGCATGACATATAAACAGATAGAAAGTGAAACGAATGTTTTTGGTAACCAATTTAAAACATCTCGAAGCTCAAAACATCAAATTATAAATGGAAACGGAAACAAGCTATTAGAACTTTTTTAAAACTTTGATATTTTTATTTGGGGCAACTAAAGGGGACATCATAGGAGAATTAACATTTATCGGAGGGCCAGGTTCATCAGTTGTAGATTATTGTGGAATAAGTTGCATGTGGTTTGAAAGAGTATGTGAGTTCAATGAGTACACACAAACTTTTTAGGACCATATGACAATAACCGTAACCTTATCCATAGAAAAGTCTAATCCAGAAAACGAGATAAAATTTTGCCTAGGTTTTATTGGCGAGACCAGGAAAAGGAAATTTATAAAGTAAGACTTAATCAGTTTACGATGCAAACTGATCTAAGCAAAGCGAACACTGACCACCAAATTGATATATTCATTGACGCTATCAAAAACTCAATTTCTTTACTGAAGAAATTGATGTGGTAAAATGGAAACAAAAGTGGTTTGATGTACTTCTTTAATTAACAAAATTAAGGAATGGAGAATTCTTCCGCTAAGCATATTGTTAGGTTTTATCTAGGTTCGTTTTATTAAATAAAACTTATTTCCGTTTTAATACAACTCACTTAACGTCTTTTTACTTTTTATTCCGCTTAATATTTCAAAACACTATTTATTTCCTTTTTACTTTCTTTATTTTAAATTCACAATGTATCACTTTCAAATTACCGACTTGTACACGACTGATTTCAAATTCAAACGGACTGTCGGTCCGCATCCGCTTCCTCTTTTATACAGAAATGCTTGGCTCATGGAAGGTTCTTGAACTTGCTAGAACAATATAGAGTAGGCAATGTAGTACAATATAGAGTAGGTAATGTAGTAGGTGTAGAGATTTAGTAGATGTACCGAACAGGTAGATGGCGTTTACCTCAAGAGATGAAAACATTCAGCACCCTTTAATTATTTGTGTAACACGTAACATTGCTCTCCTCCTAAGATTGTTCGCCCCTAACAATTTCTTCACCATCTTCTCCACTGTAGCAGTATAGCCGGTCAATGTGAACAACTTTTGGCTTCCCTTTTAGACCTCGCTGAATTCGATAAACCACATTATTGATCCTTGTAACAACACGGTAAGGTCCTTCCCAGTTTTGTTGAAGTTTTGGTGACAGTCCCTTTTGTCGATGAGGATTATACAGCCACACTAGATCTCCCTCATGGAAAGGTTTCGTTGTGATGTTTGCATCATAACGTGTTTTCATTCGGTCACCAGCTAGCTTTATTTTATTCCTTGTCCTGTCATGGATGTCAGTCAGTTTTTCCTTTAGGCAATCCACGTATTCCTCTTCATTTCGTTTTTCGCCCGTTGGACATCCGAATTTAATTTCGTTAGGCAACCGGATATTTGTACCGAATACAATTTCTGATGGAGTGTGACCAGTTGTGCTGTGCACCGCATTTCGGTATGCCATTAAAAATAGAGGAATGTGTTGGTCCAGTCTCGTTGGAAGTCACCTACTACTTTGGAAGGTGTTCTTTGAGAGTCCTGTTGAAACGTTCAGCCATTCCGTCAGACTGCGGATGAAGTGGTGTTGTTCTCGTCTTCTTGATGCCAAGGAGCGAACAGACCTCTTGAAAGATTTTGGATTCGAAGTTTCTTCCTTGGTCAGAATGGAGCTCCATAGGAACACCGAACCTGCTGACCCAATTGTACACAATCTGATCCACAACTGTCTTCACTTCTTGGTTTGGAATGGCAAACGCCTCAGGCCACTTGCTGAAGTAATCCATGACAACGAGAATGAATCGGTTTCCACTGTTAGACTCAGGAAATGGGCCTGCAATATCGATGGCAATTCTTTCAAAAGGTGCTCCAACGTTGTACTGTTGCATCTTACTCTGTAGTTTTCTGCCTGGTCCCTTGGTGGCTGCACAAGTGACGCATTTTCTGCAGCATTTTTCTACATCATCTTTTGCATGCAGCCAGTTGAAACGTTCTCGAATTTTCTCCAGAGTTTTGTTGATACCCAAACGGCCTCCAGAAGATCCACCATGCATCTCACGTAGAATGTCATTAACCTTTGTCTGGGGTACAACAAGCTGCATCACATAGGTTTTGCCATCTGAGGATTCCCATCTTCGTTTGAGCAAACCTTCCTGCACATGAAAGGAATTCCATTGTGCCCAATAGGCTTTGAGGGTAGGACTTCTATCAGAAATGTCTCCCCATTCTGGTTTCTCTTCATGTTCTTTCCATGCAAGCATGGGTTCGATGTCCAAATCTTTTTGCTGCGCATTCCTGATTTCCTCGTTACTCCAGCCGCCGATAGGTTCAACTCTTGTTCGTTGTATGGCAATAGATTGCTTTTCTTCCTGGCGAGTGCAATGCTTGCAGTCTTGGTTACATGGCCGACGAGATAGGGCATCTGCATTCGAGTGTAGTTTTCCTTTTCGATGTTGGATTTCATAATCATATGTCTGAAGTCTCTCGATCCACCTGGCTACTTGACCTTCTGGATTTTTAAAATTCAAAAGCCATCTTAGCGCTCCATGGTCCGTCCATAAAAGGAACCTCTGTCCATAGATGTATTTATGAAAGTGTTTTGTGGCTAAAACCAAAGCAAGAAGTTCTCTTCTGGTTACGCAGTAATTTCTCTCTGTCTTTGAGAGCACCTTGCTGAAGTATGCTACAACTTTTTCTTGACCGTCATGAACCTGGGAGAGAACGGCTCCTATTCCGACATTGCTTGCATCTGCATCGATTATAAACTGTTTTCCAGGAGTTGGATAGGTTAACACTGGAGCATCACACAAGCGTCTTTTAAGTTCCTTAAAGCTTTTCTCACACACATTTGACCACTTAAATTGTTTTCCTTTTTCTGTGAGTTGGTGCAAGCTTTTGGTGATTCCGGCAAAATCCTTCACAAATCGTCGGTAATATGTAGCTAGCCCAAGAAAACTTCTAAGTTGATGCTTGTCTTGTGGGTTTGGCCAGTTCTTCGCAGCTTCCACTTTCTCGGGATCAGTTCTTACTTCTTGAGACGAGATGATATGCCCCAAATACTTCACTTCAGACTTAAACAGCGTACATTTTTCTCGATTGAGCTTGAGATGAGCATTTCGCAATCTCTGGAATACCCCTTTTAAGTTTTCACAATGCTCGTCAAATGTTTTCCCAAACACGATGACATCATCCAAATAGACTAGACAGGCTTTCCAAGTAAGGTCTTGTAGTACGCATTCCATTAAACGCTCGAATGTTGCAGGAGCGTTACACAGGCCAAAAGGCATTACTTTGAACTTCCATAAACCGTTACCTGTCGAGAATGCAGTTTTCTCCCGATCTTCTGGGTGAATTTCAACCTGCCAGTATCCACTCTTCAGGTCCAATGTTGAAAACCATTGAGCTCCAGCCATCGCATCCAGAGTATCGCTTATCCTAGGCAGAGGATTACTGTCGTTCTTGGTGACATCGTTCAACCTTCGGTAGTCCACACAGAATCGAGTACTTTCGTCCTTCTTTTTGACTAGTACGACTTGTGATGCCCAAGGACTTTTTGAATTCTCGATTAAACCATCTGTCTGCATTGCCGATTTCATTTTAGTAACTTCGTCTTGTTTGGCTAAAGGTAGGCGCCTTGCTGGTTGACGGATCGGCCTTGCATCACCAGTATCGATTCGATGCTGTACAAGTTGTGTTCGTCCATATTGCCCGTCCTGTGAAGCGAAAACATCAGCGAACTCTTGTAGAAGGTTTCCAGCAACTCTAAGCTGTTGTTGATCGAGATTACAGCAGTTAAACATTTTTCTCTTCAAAACAATGACTTTATCTGGATTCACTGATTTTTCGGGATGTTCTTCGGTTATCTTTGTTATTGCCGCTACAGGGTCACATTTACCGACAACTTCTTCTTTTCTGAGCTTGATCTCATATGGTTTGATGTTTAGTATTCGTATGGGCACCATGTTATTTTGAGGTGCCACCAGCGTCTTTCCCACGATGTAATTTTGGGAGCAATGCTCAGAGTCTGGTTCCACCATGAGGTATCGATGGCTTCCAGAATCATCTTTGATGTTTGTCCAAACAAAGACTTCTGACGAAGGAGGTAGGCACATATCTTCTTTGATGATTGCTCTTATCGATGATAAGTTTTGATTGCCATAAATAATTGGAATCTCTATATTTCGGTATTTAAGAACTTGATTACCAATGTCGAGAATTATTTCATGCTTTTTCATAAAGTCGATTCCAATAATGCACTCATCGCATATATCTGCCACTAGAAATAGATGTTCTTGCTGCTTCTCCTGTTGCAGTCTTCAGACAATAGCTCTTGGTGTTGTTTAGCCATGCCATCTTGACCAAGTCTCTTCGTACAATGGAAGCGGTGGCACCGGTGTCGATGGTAACCACGTATTGCTTGTTGTTAATAGCTGCTTTAACAGTTAGACTTTTATTGTTTCGTTTAGTCTGCGAGACTTGGATGATGTTTCTGGGGCCATAGATACCAGAAACCAGCTTCTGCCCCTCGAAGTTGGTTCTTACTCGTTTCCCTGCTAGGAAACTTGACGAGGTGGGGCGTTGGTCTTGTTTGTAGTCTCATCTGATGTATTATTTCTGCTTTCGCAATGTTGACATGCGATTCTTCTTGGTGGCATTCGGCACTGGCGCTGGAAATGTCCGGTCTTGTTGCAATTCCAGCATCGGATTTGTCCATCTCGACGGTTGTTCTGGAATGCCATTCTTTGGCAAGAGCATTCTTCTATAGCAACTTCCCTTACCCGATGTACTCCTAGTGAAGCCTGTTCAGCTGCTTCCATAGTCAAGGCGAAAGCTAATGCTTCTGGAAGTGTTCGTTTTCCAGCTGTTCGTACTGCTCTCTGGAGATTAATGTCAGACAAGGCACGAACAAAGGCTTCTGCGGCGAATTGGTTTATGATTTCTTCGCCCGCAGATGGATATGCCAAGTGAGCTAGTCGTTGGATGTCTGCTTGAAGCTGCTAAAGAGTTTCACCCCGTTTCTGAACTCTGGTGTTTAGTTGAACTCTAAAGACTTCTTGCATATGGCCATCTCCAAAGCGTTTTTCAATGGCTTGTGAAAGTGCACTAAAGTTGCCATGCATCTCTGCTGGTATTGTTTGCAGTAACTCAGTAGCAGGTCCTCTAAGAGCCAGTGTAAGTGCAACAAACTTGTCTTCATTGTCCCAGCCGTTTGTCATTGCTGGTGCTTCAAATTGTCTCTTGTAGATTGACCAAGAAGTTTGCCCATCAAAAGTTGGCGGATGCATTTCTTTTCTTTTTAAATAGTCACTAGAATTTTCTCGTACCTTCAGTTTTCTTACCTTGTCCAATTCTTTGGCAATATTTTAAAATTTTAACTCGAATTTTCCTTCTACGTTCGTAATTTGTTCTTTGAACCTCTCAAATGTTGTATCAACAATTAGAAGTTGTTTTTCTACTCCTTCAACACGTTGGTAAACAGCAAGAAACTTATCCTCTAATACAGTAAGCTTTGTTTCGAGAAGGTTCTTCTGTTTTTCGAAAAGTTCTTTTTGTTCATTGCGTTGTTCTTCGAAGAGTTCTTTTTGCTCGTTTCTTTGATCATCAAAACGTTCGAGAAGTTTCGTTTGTTCATTTTTTTGTTCTTCTCTTTGATCTTCGAAAAGTTTCGTTTGTTCCTTTCTTTGATCTTCGAAACGTTCGAGAAGAAGAGCCAACATATTGGACAAGTCTGTGTTGGTACTTTTATTCCACTTAATATTTCAAAACACTCTTTATTTCCTTTTTACTTTCTTTATTTTAAATTCACACTGTATCACTTTCAAATTACCGACTTGTACACGACTGATTTCAAATGCAAACTGACTGTCGGTCCGCATCCGCTTTCTCTTTTATACAGAAATGCTTGGCTCATGGAAGGTTCTTGAACTTGCTAGAACAATATCGAGTAGGCAATGTAGTACAATATAGAGTAGGTAATGTAGTAGGTGTAGAGATTTAGTAGATGTACCGAACAGGTAGATGGCGTTTACCTCAAGAGATGAAAACATTCAGCACCCTTTAATTATTTGTGTAACACGTTACAATATGTTCAAGCTTTTAAGATTTATAAACAACTGTGCAAAACTTAAAAAAGTGAGTATTTTCCCTGATTAGCCGAATATTTAAATAAAGTAAAAGATTCATTTCATATCTGGAAAATAGTTAAAGAACTAAATGATAGCAAATTCAAAATAGGAACAAACTTAGATGCCAATATTATAGCTCATTATTTTAAAAACCTTTTAAATTCAACAATGAATAATGAATCCATACAATATGCTGAAAATTTAGTAACTGTGAATGCTTAAGAGCAGGATATTACTCTAGAAGAGATACGTGCTGTTTTGAATAAAGCAAAGGATAACAAAGGTCCTGGAGACGATAGAGTTCCCTATGAGTTCTTTAAAAACGCCCCTAACACATATCTAAATCTTTTATCAAAAGTATACTCTAAAATACTGCAAACAGCAGAAAAACCTGAAAGTTTTAGAAGATCAATAGTGTTCCCAATACACAAAAAAGGTGATTTAAGTAATGTTTTAACTTATAGGGGTATTTCATTCATGAATGTCATAGCCAAATTATTTACAGGCGTTATACTAAAAAGGCTTGAAGTTTGGGTAGTGGAGAACAAACTACATAGTGAGTTTCAGGCAGGCTTCCGAGCAGGCTACTCAACAAATGACCACCTTTTTCAATACAAAATGTAGTGGATGCAATATTTATTGATCTTAAAGCTGCTTTTGACAGTATTGATAGTAGAGCATTATTTTATAAGCTGCATTTACTGGGCATATCAAAAAAAAAAATTTTAACTAATTGAAAAGTCTGTACGAAAATACTGTCTCGGCGGTATGGAATGGTGAAAAAATGTCAGAATGGTTTAAGAAAATAAACGGAGTAAGACAAGGATGTCTTTTATCTCCTTTGTTGTTTGCACTATTCATTGACAATATTGTTGAATCCCTGCCAAATGGTATTCAAATTGCAGGACAAATTATAAGGAAAGTTGTGAACTGCACATTTGGAGGTTCTTACATTTACTAAGTGTCTATTCTGTTACCCTAATAGTCGTCTACGAAACAAATTAATAATATATAATGTATTTTATTGACTCTCAAATCCATATTTCCTTGACAAGAGTCGTAAACAAAACAAAAATCATATATGTTTACGACTGTTGTCAGGGTTACAGAATAGACAACTAGTAAATGCACGAACCTAAAAATTTGTTTTTCACAAGTTTCTTAAGATGGCCAGGCGGTGATTATTCAGCATGAAAATACTAAAGAAATGTATACACAATGGTTAAATTTAAGGTTTTCGATCTCAAGTATGGGGATTTCAGCAGTACGAAGAGGTAGAAAAATTGCAGAAATTTTTCATCAAAAAACATCTAGTTTATCACAAACAACTCCAAACTACATGCTTCTGCTTGAAACTGGTCTTCCGCCAATATTTTTGTTTATCTTAAAGATGCATTTTCAATATATTATCAAAGCGCTTACATATGATGATAGACGCCTCCCAAAATAACTTGCGAAACACACCATACAAAAAAAAATATGGTAGTTTAAAATATGGGAAGATATAATCCTGCTTTGTGGAGTCTGTAGTGGATACACACATAAAATAATATCGCGTACCGCATACGTCGATATCGCATCGCAATAAAATGTGCTAACCACACACAACCTAACCGCCCGTATTACTCGAATGCATTCATTCTGATCACATCCAATTAGATAACTCAAATGTCAAAATACTTACTTTTCCCTTTACATTGACATTCTTCAAGAAAGTGTCTAATTATTCCTTCCTCCTTTGACTTCTAAAGTGTGCGCAAATAAAAAGCAACTGCTCCACACCTTATAAATTTTAGATAGTTCTTTGTACTTTCTCATAGATATAAACTTAGTTTAAAATAAATAGTTTTTTTATAATAAAAAGTTTTGACGCTTTATATTTGTCATCGTTGTAAGATAACGCAAATAGCCACAACAAGACAGGGTATATTGGTGACCCCGAAGCTAAAATTTTTGCATAAAAAGTAGATACGACGCCGACGCCAAACGGTACAAATAGCGGATGTTTTAATACATTGGCAGCAGCGCCGAATTGTATCGTTGCAAAATTTTGTTTGGAGAACCTTGTGGCAGAATAAAAAAAAACGTTTTGTGTCTTGGCTCGTTGTTTGCAAAAACGCATAGCTGCAATAAAGACTTTTGTGCATCACACAGTATATATCAGAATTTACGTTTCGTTGTTGCCCGTTATTGCGTCGACAAAACGCCGCTACATTTTACAAGCATAACGCAATAACAGCAACGCTCCGTTATTGCCCGTTACTTTGAACATAACGTCGATAAAATCAGTTAAAAAATAACGAGACAACAATAAAGGCTATCGTGGCGAGTTGTTCTAATTTTTTTTATAATAAAAATAAAGAAATTTCCGCAAAGGTCATCCGGAAGCATTTTTGGTTAATTTATTCTTGTTCAGCGCACACAACACAACAGTTAAGTACCATTTTGTTTAACTACATCCGTCAAAAAGTTTGACTTGAACCGTCCATCGTTACCTCGATAAATTTTGCTACCGTCACGTCCACCGTCCATCGCCGCCACAAGATTTGGTTATCGTGGTGCGTCATTGCCACCACCAAGGAATTTATCAGCTCTTCATCGCTTCTATCATCGTCACACGTTGTTTCCACTGTCCATCGCCTCCAAAAAAAGGCCTCATCGTTCGCATTGTGAATTCCATGTCCGCACATTGGGTACATTGATTTTGTTTGCCAAAGTACCAACACGTTGGGAAGCATTCAGCACATCACATTGCTTCCATGCACCACAAGTACATAAAAAAAAAAAAAAAAATTACAAACGATTGTTCAACTGCAACATCACGACACAGTGGACAACGCCAAAGAAGATTTCATCGAAGTAAAGCATCCAGACGTTCCAGTTCATCATTTTGACCATTCAATTCCAAAAGACATCAGCGCCCAACCAGAATAGCAGTTGTATATTCAGACCATCAAGAAAAGCAGACAGACACACCATTTTGCAATCCTGGACATTTTTTTGATTTTTATGTATAGGTGAGAGCATTCGCTATTGCACACACTATAATATATTTACGATTAGATAATTATAGCATTTTTTTTTTTAATTGAATTTGTTCAGAGTGTCAGGGTAATTGCATAACGGAAATTTACTCGCGTTTTTAAGATTTTCGATTCCGATACGGCTCCAACGGGATTTTTTTTTTGTGTTTCCAAAAGATTCAGTATTCATTTTGAAATTCATTTTCGCTTTTGGTTTTAATTTATAACCATGTCGATTTTCGTTTCCTTATTGATTTTTCAATCACTATATGATTGAAATAAAAATTGATATGGACGATTATGTTGATGACGCTCAAAATGGAGCAAATGCGGGAACTGCTCAAAATATAGCAAATGATACACTCCTGCAATCGGGTCCCTTTCAAGGGAATTTAGAATCAGTAAGAGTGCGACTTCAATCATTTTGGAACTCCAACCCGGTTACATGGCTCATCCAAGCAGAAGTGCAGTTTACAGTGCACAGAATAACCAGTGCCGAAACTAAATATTGTCTTACGGTCGGTTCTCTACCACCAGACACCTGTGATTCGGTGATCGATATTCTTTCGAACCCGCCAAACACAGACAAGTACAATGCTCTTAAAAAAGCTGTTTGGGCCCCTGGACAGCTAAATCGCCATCAGCACTAGGGAGCTGTAAAGAAAAACAAAATTCATCTAAAAATAATAAAAAACTTAAAGCAAAATTTCTTACTTACCATTGTCCATTCTGCAGCCAGCCATGTTGTAGTTTCTGGTACTGTTCGTAGATGGACATGGACAAGAAAATTATATGGTGTTTGACAAATGAAGTCGAAACAAGATTGAAACCAGTATGAGCAGCATATACACTAGTAGTGAGCTGAGCAAGAGGAACAAAACCGCCACAGAAAATTGCAATGAGAAGGAACAGCGCCACATATAGGTCAAACGCCGCAACTTCGCGGAAAGTATAAATAAGTTGAAAAGGTAGTGGTGGCGCTGCAGTAGTCAGCGACAAGAAAGTATAAGCTAGTGCTAATTTTGAGTACCTGTCGGTTTTGGGTGAATGTACTGATAATATCTAATGACACTGGAGGCAGCACGTTGGCAAGTAATGTCTTTTGAAATAGCAGTTCAAATTTATATTTAGTCGTCAAGAGGTAAAACTCTTAAAATTGTCTTCTCCTTCAACAGCGGAGACATGTAAAGGTACCCGTAAGACCAATTTACAAAAAAAAAAAGATACATGAGAAGATTTCATTGTGCAACTGCTGTCTTTCGGCAAATTCTACTTGTGGGATGGGGTTGGAAAACCTAATTGAATTTGTTTTTGTTTGGCCCTCTGTCGGGTAATAGAGGAAAGGATTTGAGAGGATGACGAGGATGACTGGCAAGATTTCTGAGTGTTGATGACGAGTTACCAGAATCAAAAAAAAAATACATACAAACCCATAGTTATATAAGGTAGCCGTTATTTTTAAATCGGATGATCGTATAGTTCCGTACATAGCAAGTGGAAAGTGGTATGATCCATATCCATGACTCTGGGATGAATTTAAAAATTCCTCTGAAGAAACAGAGAGTAGACGTCTCCTCTGATCTGTGTTAAATAATACTTTTGTTACCTGTTGTTTGCTCTGCTCGGGTAAAATAAAATTATAAATACTTACGCACGAGTCATCAGTTCGTTGTTACAAATCGTTTGAAAAAAAAAATTAAATAAATATTCCAAAGAAAAAAAAAGGTGATAATATGACAAATTTTATTATTCAGTGCTTTTTCTTATACAATTTGAATTTGTATACCTAGGTGTACATATGTGTATTTGCGACTTAGAAGAATTAAAATAAAAATTGAGGTACAACAACCAAAATTCTAAAAATATTTCTCTGCATGTTGATTGGTGCAAATCCATTGATAAAGAGGTGAGTTTCTGAAAAGAAAAGAAGAAAAAAGTTAGTTTTTGGCTAAAAGTGTTAAATTTGTGATATTGATAGGTTTGTACCGTGTCCATTGGCGGTCATAGACATCTGCTGAGGATCGTGGCCGCCAATATAATTTTTTTGTGAGCTTGAGGATTCCTTCTGTGAAGACTGGTGCCATAGATAAAGTGCGAAGAAGTGAAATCCTGTCCAACTTGCCTTTTTACCAGCGTTTTGGAAGTCTAATTGGGGACTAACGCCATTATACTGGACGACGCGACAGGGTGCTCCAGTGGACAGACCTCAATCAATAAAGACCTTATGCTCAACTGTGTTGGAAAAATTATTTTGGGAGTTCCAAAAACCCCTCCTGTGATTCCGAGCTGCCAGTTTGATAGCCTCAAAATTGAGGCCACGTGAGTTCTATTAAAAAAAATTAAAAAAACGAAATATATATATATATATATATATATAAATATATATATATATATATATAGTTAAAATCACTTCCCCCTATTTCTTTTCGACTTTTTAAAACGTTTTTTTTTTGTGAAATTGTAGGGCAAAGTGCTACAATAGTTTGAATAATTGTTTTTGAATCTGCGATCTTCATTTATTTTGTGGTTAAATAATATAGTCGATCGAGGTGAAAATCCAAAAATTGATACATTTTGGCCAATAATTTTGTCTAGATTTTTTTTTGTTGGGATATTGGTTAAGTACCAATCCTTAATTTAATTAATAATTTTTTTTTTGTAAGCGATAAAGTCCTGTTTCTTAGTTTCTTCGTTCTCGAACATAATTATTTTGTTAGAAAAACAATAGATACCCCCACACCTATTCAGAGCTCTAACTAGGTAGGGAATTCGGGATACGGGAAGTCCTATTTAGTACCAATAAAGGGTAAAGAATAATTGTTGTTTTTTTTTTGTATTCTAAGGGAACATCTCTCTGTCGCATAGTTTTGCTTGAAGTTTGTTTTTTTTGTAAGTTATTATTGCAGATAGTATGTTTTGTTTAGGAACAATATTAAAATTATAATTAATAGAATTATGTTTTGTACTGTGGATGAAATTCTTGGTGTTTTCATTTAGAGCACATTAGTTTTAGATTTTTTTTCAGGGGTGCGGATGGTAAGCGGCTCTTTGCAGTAAAGATGGTGTGATTGGAAGCTGAACATTTACCATATAGGAGAAATCTTAACACGGCCGCTAGATTTCCAGGTTGGGAGGCTATAGGTCACGCTGCAACAGCACCCGCAGCGTCCTCTAAGAGTGGTGAAGGTCCGTCTGACGTCTTGTATTTATTTTCTTTGGCCTGTTTTATGTTTTTGTTGCTGGTGAGGCATGGTTTAGGGGACAAGATCCCTCCCGTTCCGGCGAGCTAAGTCGTGCACCGCCAGCAGGCCGCGTTCCTCTAATCTATGCATTCTACCCTTCATCTGTCACATCCTATCCAAATTCCTACCTCTTCCTTATCATTTCTACCACATCTCTAGTTCCAATTTCCGCCACCTCCTCTTGTCACGCAACAAAATGGCGCCCAACGTTTTAAAGTCCATGTCTTCGTCCTGTGATAGTCCGAAATATCACTCGCTGTGAGTTTTCAAACTCGTGTCTTGACCAATAAAGTCTCGGACAAAATTAGACCAATAGCAATGAAAATTTGAAAACTAACAGTGACTGTTATTAATTTTTGTTGTGTCAGTATAATTACTGATAGCTCAACTATTCCTGCAGTGGTCTTTGAAAACCGTACGACTTAGAATAGAAGGTCTCTGACGCACTAATTCTAATTGCGACGGGTTCATTTGAAGTCGACAGCGACAAAAAGTTAAATTTCGCAATTATTGTTTTTTTTCTTAATACATTCATTTCTATTTCTTCTACTTTTTTTTAAATTTTACTTTTCTGTCCCAAATTTTAATCTTTCTTTTCAAAATCCTAGCTTTTTCATAAATAATAATATTGAATAAGACCGGAGTGCCCGAGTTTGACAAATTGTCGGATAACGTAGCCTGCACCAATCAATTCGAACAATTTTTTTCCATATTTGATTTATCGCTTCAAGTCTTCTAGCAACAAGTTTTAAAAGACAGATTAGGATTGCTGAAGCGATGAAGAAAGCAATGTAACATCTTTTCGTCAATTTATGGTTTTATTTCACCACACTAAGGGGGCATAAAGTAACGTCCGTCCGCAGTCATTAAAATGAGATAACCATATGTAAGATCACACCATTCCGCTAACAAACCACTAAAGAAAAGCTACCTGAAGCACCCCGAATTCTTATGAAAAACAAAACCTACAAAATACCCCAATATTTCAAAATAACCCTATACTTTTGCAAACAGATTGTTGTTGTGGATATTAGTTCACAGTTTAACTTTATTGTCTACGTTATTTGAAGAATTCTAGTTATACTTAAGTCTTAAATTATTGGTATATTAGTAATTTCTTAAAATCTACATAACAATATTATTCGTTTTCTTAATTCTTAGGTTACTTTTAAAATCAGTACTTATATATAACACATTACTTATATATAACAAAATAACAACAACAAAAATACCTTTTCCTATATAAATTCCAACTTCTATTCATTACTTAAGCGTACATTCATAGAATATTTTGCGTTAAAAAAGTACTTAGGATATAATTTAATACAGTTTTTTCAAAAATACTTATACTGCGTTTACTTAAAATTATCTTATTTTCTACGAACTTTAATCCTAAAATAACCTTAAAATTAAATTCTTTTCGTAAAGAAACTCACCCTTTAATTTGTTTACAACATAAAGTTGCCTGTTGTTTAATTTTTTGGTTAATTGTTGTTTTCTCGTTGATTTAAAATGGCTTTATCTACAAAAGAAGACGAAGAGAGGTTAAATAATTTAATAAGAGATGAAGTGTTAGATGATAATTGAAGAATTACCCGGTCAATCAGCCGCAACTTAGGTTGTGCTAGGCAAGGAGGAGGACTTCCAAGTACTCCGTACGCCAATGCTAGGCCTTTCCGATCAACATCTGATATTCCTGCTAGTTCTGGTAACCGCGTTTTCAACAATCAGCTTAACGTCTCCAATGATTCTGTAGGGAACCACTTTACTATCACGACAGTACAATACTGCAAATATTACTTACGCCTAATAAGTCACTATCGTATAAAAACATACCAACTCGAAAATTTTCGAGATATTCCTAAAATGCTAATTCTATTCTTTTTCCTTAACACACCGAATAATTTTAATGTGAAGAAATCGATTCAGTGGAATGTGTCATAGACACAAACCTCTACATTCGGAAAACCACAACACAAAATAATTCCTATTCAGAAGAATTAACTACATCTGGTGAATGATAGGAGAAGCTGAAAGATAAAGTCAAGTCGTAAAGGAGTAATTACGCGCGAAATTTGACAGTCCATGGGGAGCACATTCACACCACTGATCTCTATATATACTGGATAGCGGATGCATATAAAAAAGATGAAGCAATTTGAAGATGTGTTATATTATGAAAAAGTCCCCAATTTTGTATAACAGTATACCACTATAACAGTTTAACAAATGTCAAAATACTGAAAATGGCGTTTTGCTTTGTGTTTGAGATCGAAAAATATTTTTTAATAAAGTAAAAATTAACGCAAATCGTGCAATTTAAAATGTGTGGTAATTTTCAAAAAAATAAGTAATTTTGCGCAAAAAAAAAAGTTATTAATTAATTTAAGAATTTATTGTTTAATATAGAGAGATCAGTGGGCCCAAGAAAACAAGTTGGAATAAATACTCAAAATTTAACAAAAACCTACATTCCTGAAGGAAGAAAAATTTCAAATACCTACCGCTTGGCCAAAACAATCCATCAGGTAGGTAGGTAGGAACGGCGGCTATTCAACTAGAATAAAACCCAATTAGCGCTTGGTGCGCCGTTTTGATACCATAAACTCATGAGACCTATCATTATGTGGAGGTTGGGATATTGTATTTAGGTTTGGAATTGTGTTGGGAGGTGATCCCTTTATTACCCTTTACCATAGAGAAAAAAGAGATCCTCGGGTACCTCAGCCAAGGGAACTGGCCCATACCCCCCACCAGGCTTTATGCCAGGCTGTTAGCTCCGATATGTCTGTCTTCGCCAAAAACCTAAACAGGCAGAGTGCTGGGTGGCTTAGGGTAGAACCAGTTTCTTGGTGAGATTGATTCGGTTTAGGGAAAGACATGATGTCCGCCGTAGACACAACCCGAGTAATGTCCGTGTTCAATAGGTAACCTATCCAAGGATTAACTGGGTAACGGCCCTACATCAAGCAAAAGTAGTTATTGCAGGGGAATCACGAAAGTGTCCTTGACGATTTCTCATTTAAACGATTGAAAGGGAACTTTCATAACATGAGTGTTTTGTTGGTTTTGCACTGAGCTAGTGCCATTGTGAAAAGTAGCAAATAAGCAGGGTGGTCTTTGTAACTCAAGGAGGCCACCCGAAAAGGCGGTAGATAACTACTCTATCCCAGAACATAAACTGGGTAACGAGCGTTACTACCGTCAAAAAACTTGAGTAAGTCAAGTAGAATTGACAGAAGTTGAGATGTGGAACTTGAGTTTGTTCCAGTTCAAGACATACTTGGGCTACATCTTCAGGGTAGGCAATCCCTGTGACTTTGTAGGTAAAGTCAGAATGTCAAAGTGTTACAGTTGGGAGTATTTCCCCAACTACACGACGTTTTAGGTTTGACGTACAATAAACTTAGCACGGGTGTTAGGAGCCCTAGAGTTTGTTCGAGAGGAATGTCCCTTGTGGAATTTAATCATGATCATTCTCTACCTAACAGTTGGGCTGGCCCTTTTGGGGAGCTTCGTGCTGGCTGTGGTTATCCATAGCGGAAACATTTGGCACCTCGGTGCAAGAGATGTAGATCGGTCTCGCTTCTTAACAAGGAGTGTGCACATACCTACATGTTCTCAATTTGTTACTGCTTTATAAACTTCTTCGGTAATTATACTTCAGGACGCTGGTTTACGTTTGATTAAACTCGCAGTGGAGCGCCACCGTGGAGTTAAGTCTTAATTGATAGTGTATCCACGTAAAATTTCAGTTTCATCCTGCCCGTCTTGTGAAGCGAAAACATCAGCGAACTCTTGTAGAAGGTTTTCAGCAACTCTTAGCTGTTGTTGATCGAGATTTCAGTAGTTAAACATTTTTCTCTTCAAAGCAATGACTTTCTTCGGTTAACTTTGTTCTTCGGTTAACTTTGTTATTGCCTTTACAGGGTCACATTTACCGACAACTTCTCCTTTTCTGAGCTTGATCTCATATGGTTTGATGTTTAGTATTTGTATACGCACCATGTTATTTTGAGGTGCCACCAGCGTCTTTCCCACGATTTAATTTTGGGAGCAATGCTCAGAGTTCGGTTCCACCATGAGGCTTAACCCTCAAATGGGCATCACAATGGGTCTACATTGACCTAAGTGAGCTGGGGTTGAGCTATTGGTTCTCCTACAGCAACCCGCAAACCTAACCTAACCTTACCTATTTTCTCTTCGACCTTTTCAAATTTCCCTTCAAAGTTTTCGAATTTTCCTTCAAAATTCTCGAATTTCCCGTCAACCTTAGTCTAAACTGTTATGAGTTGTTTTTCGACGGCTTCAAATTTTTTCGTTCGAGAAGTTTCGTTTGTTTATTCTTTTGTTCTTCTCTTTGATCTTCAAAAAGTTTCGTTTGTTCGTTTCTTTGATCTTCGAAACGTTCGAAAAGTTTCGTTTGTTCGTTTTTTTGATCTTCGAAACGTTCGAGAAGAAGAGCCAACAGATTGGACAAGTCTGTGATGGTACTAACTTGTTTTTCTTACATTTCAATTACCAAGACAGAAGTGTCTGGATTTTCGCCATGTCGTCTCATGGCTTCTTGCAGACGAATAATGAGGTAATTTTTCGTTCCAGCAGTAAGAAGACCCCGTTTGTTCAGTTCAGCTTTTAGTTCAACAGCATTCAAATCTTTCAGATGCTTACCCATTTTTCCACAATCACTTTTCACTAAAGTTTTATTTAATTACACTTCTGATACCAAAGTAAAGTTTTATATAGGCTCGTTTTATTAAACAAAACTTATTTCCATTTTAATACAACTCACTTAACGTCTTTTTACTATTAATAACACTTAATATTTCAAAACACTCTTTATTTCCTTTTTACTTTCTTTATTTTTAAATTCAAACTTTATCACTTTCAAACTACCCACTTGTACACGACTAATTTCAAATTCAAACTGATTTTTTGTCGCATGGTGCGCTCTATTTATAGTGGCTGCACCATTCAGCACTTCGCTTTAGAATCTTCTAGTGCAGTGCCAGTCAGAGCCTTCTGGAGCTTTCTAGTCTATGGTATTTCGTTAAAAAATGGGGTTTCGTTAACTTATACAATCTTATACAACACGTTACAATATATTGGGTTCATGAACACAATGGTGCCTATTCGGCGAGATCTTTTTGTAATTTTGTTATGAATTCCCATATAAAAGTTTGAACTTTTAGGAGCGTGTCGACAATTTATTAATTTAGATAATCGAGAAGCAAAAATATTAAAATGCATAACATGCTGACAGGCTGAAAGCTAAACAAAGAATGACCAATGAAAATATAGAATATGCAAAATTATGAATTGGTTGCAGATGGTTTTGTGTCGCACTCTTGCAGTCGATCTGTGATGCTCGGAATTAATTAATTTTTTTTCAAATTTGAATATTTGAAATAAAGGATGGTTTATATTGAAGACTCCTTCAGCATTCCCCTTCCAGTGACTTTGTTACGGTAGGTTCAGAGTTAGCTCGTATGTATCCCAAGTGTATCTGGAATTCGAACGGATCTCCCGGATCGTGTCTTTTTGTTAATGGTGTCATCAGATGTAGTTGTTGGCAAAACAGGAGAGGATGATGATTGCTGTGAGTTAGAATGATTGTTGTCCTTATCGACTGAAAGTAGAAAAGCAGGTTTTAAACGATCGAGGGTATCCCCGTTAAGGTCCTTTTCAGACCACAAATGGATCCTCTTCAGTCTTAACTTTAATATTATAAAGCCACCACCCTATAGAAACCCAAAAAGAATTGACTGGAAAAAATTCAGTCAAATTATTAAATCCAAATTAAACACAATTCCAAACGTTAATCCAAATTCTGTGGCCGAGCTTGAGAGCAAGGTTAAAACTTTCGAAGCGGCTATGGGTGTCGCCTTCAAGATCTCGTGCCCAATAAAATCTAGCAAAAAAACCCTACCTCCATGGTGGAATGAAGATCTTTCAAATCTTAGAAGATTGACGAGAGATGTCTTCAATATATGTTATAAGCATAAGTATTTCAAACCGTATAAAGACTGTTTTAAATTATACAAGCGTACTCTAGCATCAGCCAAGCAACAAGCATGGAGAGAGTATTGGCATTCAATAGAAAATATCAGAGACTCAGCAAGATTGGGGAAGATTTTGTCAAACTCCTCCTTTCTTAAAAAGGAGGATGGTACGTGGACTGAGTCACCTGTTGAGTCTCTGGAGCTAATGATGGCAACACACTTTCCAGGATGCACAGACAGTTATCCAATATCACATCGATCCCCTGAAGTACAGTCAGTACATTTAGAGGAAATTACGTTCGTCATAACTAAAGAAAATATAGTTTGGGCTATAAAAAGTTTTTCTCCGTATAAATCTCCTGGCCTGGACGGCATACTCCCTGTAATGCTACAAAAGCTACAAGACGTAGTAGTTCCATGGCTGGAGTATATCTTTAAAGGGTGTCTCTTGCTTAATCATGTTCCAGAGTCTTGGAAACAGGTTAGAGTAGTTTTTATCCCAAAGGTGGGAAGGCGTGGCCATGAATCGGCAAAAGATTTTCGCCCGATTAATCTGACTTCTTTTGTGTTAAAGACCTTAGAACGCATCCTAGATAATCGTATTAGGCAAATTCTAACTATTTCCCCTCTATCAAAATCACAACATGCATACCTCAAAGGCAAGTCTACTGAGACAGCTCTTCACGAGGTTTAGCGTACAGTTGAAAATACATTACATTATAAAGAATATACTTTGGCAACTTTCTTAGACGTAAAAGGAGCCTTTAATAACGTCCTAACTGAATCTATTCTACAATCCCTCATCGACTTTGGAGTTGATGCTTCTCTAAGAGAATGGCTAGTATCCATGCTTAGTGACAGAGTAATTCAAGCTAAGTTAGGTAATACACAGTCGATCAAATACGTAAACAGGGGAACACCACAGAGAGGAGTTCTTTCTCCTCTACTATGGCTTCTTGTAATGAACAAAATCCTAGTGGAACTTGAGGAAGGGGGAGGTGAAGGTTGTGGCGTATGCCGACGATTTAGTTTTGCTGGCATCTGGTAAGTTCCTTTCTGTGATTAGTGAAATCACTTATAGGTCCCTGCGTAAAGTAAACAGCTGGGCCATAAGCTGCGGTTTGGGGATTAATCAAAGCAAGACAGAACTGTTGCTATTTACAAACAAATATAGGATACCTACCTTCTCTCTCCCTAGCCTCAACGGTCACACTCTCACACTCTCAACCCGTGCTAAATATCTGGGTGTAATTCTTGACCCTAAACTAAACTGGAAATTGAATATTGAAGAAAGGGTTAAAAAAGCCAGCATAGCTTTTTATGCCTGCAGTAAAACATTCGGTAAAAATTGGGGCCTCCAGTCGAAGATGATTCTATGGACGTACACCGCAGTAGTACGACCAATACTAACAAATGGATCGATTGTCTGGTGGCCTGCCTTAAGCAAAGCCTAAAATACCGATAAGCTCAAAAAAATACAAAGAACAGCTAGCGTAGGTACCACAGGAGCGCTGCGATCCTGCCCTTCCGATGCCCTGAGCGTTATTTTACATCTTCTTCCTCTCGACCTACATATAAAATATTTAGTATCTTGCACTGCTCTCAGACTTAAGGAAATTGGTTGTTGGACCGACAGACCCTTCAGTCACTGCAATATTACCAAATTGCTACCCCCGGGCTTCGTTTCGACTAACACCGATTACCGCGCTCCCTCTCTGAATCTCTGTAAAGGTTTCAACGTCGCATTCCCTACCCGAAAGGAGTGGGAGGATGGAGATATAACGAAAAATTACGACACAATCATTTTTACGGATGGTTCAAAGATGGAGTGCGGTGTTGGAGCAGGGGTCTTCTCTGAAACACTATATGTATCTAAGTCAATTCGACTGCCAGACCACGCTAGCGTTTTCCAAGCGGAATTGTTTGCAATCAAAGAAGCATGCAAGATACTAAAGCAAGATCCAAATCAAAACCGTAATACTGCTATATTTATAGATAGTCAGGCTGCCATCAAAGCCATTGATGCTGCCTCAATATCCTCTAAACTCGTTCAACAATGTCTAGATGAGATCGCAGACTTTAATGATAGCCTGAAGGTCACTTTGATCTGGGTCCCAGGTCACAGTGGTTTTCAGGGAAATGAAAGGGCTGATGAGCTTGCCAGGCAAGGATCGGGCCTTCACAGCTCACTTGCCGAAGCAATCAATATTCCGCTGGGGGCTGTGAAGGGCATTTTCTTTTCTCATTATCTATCTGTATCCAATCGTAGATGGAATGGTCTAACTAACTGTGCCACTTCAAGAAAGATGTGGCCCAGCTATGACAAGTCCCGCACAAATGAACTCTTATCAAGAACTCGGTCAGACATAGCCAGGATCATTGCAGTTAGCACGGGTCACTGGCAAATAGGAGAGCATGCAGCTAAAATGGGCATTCCGCACAATACTCATTGCCGTAGCTGTGGAAATGAAAGGGAAAAGGAAACAGTGACCCACTATCTCTGCTGCTGCACTGCCTTGGCAAATCCAAGATGCCAATTCTTTGGTCAGTACTTTATTGACAACCTTAACGAACTTACTGTTGTGAGCATAAGTAACCTCATTGGCTTTTTGAATGCAACCAAATGGCTATAAACGTAACAAACCATATCAATACCTCACCTCTTCTATGTGTAGATAAGATGGATCAAGAGAAGCACATGATTTTTGCAGGAACGTTTTCTCTAGCCGTGTAGTCGGGCTAAGCCTACTGCGGGCATCATGTTTTTCCCTAAATCGAACTAATCTCAACGGAAATTTGGTCCTACCCTAAGCCATCCAGCACCCTGCCTGTTTAGGTTTTTAGCGAAGACAGACATATCGGAGCTAACAGCCTGGCATAAAGCCTGGTGGGGGGAATGGGCCACTTCCCTTGAGTGAAGTATCCGAGGATCTCCTTGTCTTCCTATACGGAAGTTGGTAACTAAGGGGATATACTCCCAACCAAAACAATTTTCAAACCTTATATCATAAATCAATGTAAAAATATCTCACCTTTTCCATGGGCCAAAAACCAGATCAAGAGAGCTACATTATTCCCGCAGGAACCACTTCTTTAGCCGTGTAGGCGGGTTGTGTCTACGGCGGGCATCATGTCTTTCCCTAAACCGAATCAATCTCACCAAGAAACTGGTTCTACCCTAAGCCACCCAGCACTCTGCCTGTTTAGGTTTTTGGCGAAGACAGACATATCGGAGCTAACAGCCTGGCATAAAGCCTGGTGGGGGGTATGGGCCAGTTCCCTTGGCTGAGGTACCCGAGGATCTCTTTTTTCTCTATGGTAAAGGGTAATAAAGGGATCACCTCCCAACACAATTCCAAACCTAAATACAATATCCCAACCTCCACATAATTATAGGTCTCATGAGTTTATGGTATCAAAACGGCGCACCAAGCGCTAATTGGGTTTTATTCTAGTTGAATAGCCGCCGTTCCTACCTACCTACCTGATGGATTGTTTTGGCCAAGCGGTAGGTATTTGAAATTTTTCTACTTTCAGGAATGAAGGTTTTTGTTAAATTTTGAGTATTTATTCCAACTTGTTTTCTTGGGCCCACTGATCTCTCTATATTAAACAATAAATTCTTAAATTAATTAATAACTTTTTTTTTGCGCAAAATTACTTTTTATTTTGAAAATTACCACACATTTTAAATTGCACGATTTGCGTTAATTTTTACTTTATTAAAAAATATTTTTCGATCTCAAACACAAAGCAAAACGCCATTTTCAGTATTTTGACATTTGTTAAACTGTTATAGTGGTATACTGTTATACAAAATTGGGGACTTTTTCATAATATAACACATCTTCAAATTGCTTCATCTTTTTTATATGCATCCGCTATCCAGTATATATAGAGATCAGTGGTGTGAATGTGCTCCCCATGGACTGTCAAATTTCGCGCGTAATTACTCCTTTACGACTTGACTTTATCTTTCAGCTTCTCCTATCATTCACCAGATGTAGTTAATTCTTCTGAATAGGAATTATTTTGTGTTGTGGTTTTCCGAATGTAGAGGTTTGTGTCTATGACACATTCCACTGAATCGATTTCTTCACATTAAAATTATTCGGTGTGTTAAGGAAAAAGAATAGAATTAGCATTTTAGGAATATCTCGAAAATGTTCGAGTTGGTATGTTTTTATACGATAGTGGCTTATTAGGCGTAAGTAATATTTGCAGTATTGTACTGTCGTGATAGTAAAGTGGTTCCCTACAGAATCATTGGAGACGTTAAGCTGATTGTTGAAAACGCGGTTACCAGAACTAGCAGGAATATCAGATGTTGATCGAAAAGGCCTAGCATTGGCGTACGGAGTACTTGGAAGTCCTCCTCCTTGCCTAGCACAACCTAAGTTGCGGCTGATTGACCGGGTAATTCTTCAATTATCATCTAACACTTCATCTCTTATTAAATTATTTAACCTCTCTTCGTCTTCTTTTGTAGATAAAGCCATTTTAAATCAACGAGAAAACAACAATTAACCAAAAAATTAAACAACAGGCAACTTTATGTTGTAAACAAATTAAAGGGTGAGTTTCTTTACGAAAAGAATTTAATTTTAAGGTTATTTTAGGATTAAAGTTCGTAGAAAATAAGATAATTTTAAGTAAACGTAGTATAAGTATTTTTGAAAAAACTGTATTAAATTATATCCTTAGTACTTTTTTAACGCAAAATATTCTATGAATGTACGCTTAAGTAATGAATAGAAGTTGGAATTTATATAGGAAAAGGTATTTTTGTTGTTGTTATTTTGTTATATATAAGTAATGTGTTATATATAAGTACTGATTTTAAAAGTAACCTAAGAATTAAGAAAACGAATAATATTGTTATGTAGATTTTAAGAAATTACTAATATACCAATAATTTAAGACTTAAGTATAACTAGAATTCTTCAAATAACGTAGACAATAAAGTTAAACTGTGAACTAATATCCACAACAACAATCTGTTTGCAAAAGTATAGGGTTATTTTGAAATATTGGGGTATTTTGTAGGTTTTGTTTTTCATAAGAATTCGGGGTGCTTCAGGTAGCTTTTCTTCAGTGGTTTGTTAACGGAATGGTGTGATCTTACATATGGTTATCTCATTTTAATGACTGCGGACGGACGTTACTTTATGCCCCCTTAGTGTGGTGAAATAAAACCATAAATTGACGAAAAGACGTTACATTGCTTTCTTCATCGCTTCAGCAATCCTAATCTGTCTTTTAAAACTTTTTGCTAGAAGACTTGAAGCGATAAATCAAATATGGAAAAAAAATTGTTCGAATCGATTGGTGCAGGCTACGATGTCCGACAATTTGTCAAACTCGGGCACTCCGGTCTTATTCAATATTATTATTTATGAAAAAGCTAGGATTTTGAAAAGAAAGATTAAAATTTGATACAGAAAAGTAAAATTTAAAAAAAGTAGAAGAAATAGAAATGAATGTATTAAGAAAAAAAACAATAATTGCGAAATTTAACTTTTTGTCGCTGTCGACTTCAAATGAACCCGTCGCAATTAGAATTAGTGCGTCAGAGACCTTCTATTCTAAGTCGTACGGTTTTCAAAGACCACTGCAGGAATAGTTGAGCTATCAGTAATTATACTGACACAACAAAAATTAATAACAGTCACTGTTAGTTTTCAAATTTTCATTGCTATTGGTCTAATTTTGTCCGAGACTTTATTGGTCAAGACACGAGTTTGAAAACTCACAGCGAGTGATATTTCGGACTATCACAGGACGAAGACATGGACTTTAAAACGTTGGGCGCCATTTTGTTGCGTGACAAGAGGAGGTGGCGGAAATTGGAACTAGAGATGTGGTAGAAATGATAAGGAAGAGGTAGGAATTTGGATAGGATGTGACAGATGAAGGGTAGAATGCATAGATTAGAGGAACGCGGCCTGCTGGCGGTGCACGACTTAGCTCGCCAGAACGGGAGGGATCTTGTCCCCTAAACCATGCCTCACCAGCAACAAAAAACATAAAACAGGCCAAAGAAAATAAATACAAGACGTCAGACGGACCTTCACCACACTTAGAGGGTGCTGCGGGTTTCCTTCCAACCTGGAAATCTAGCGGCCGTGTTAAGATTTCTCCTATATGGTAGATGTTCAGCTTCCAATCACACCATCTTTACTGCAAAGAGCCGCTTACCATCCACACCCATGAAAAAAAAGTCTAAAACTAATGTGCTCTAAATGAAAACACCAAGAATTTCATCCACAGTACAAAACATAATTCTATTAATTATAATTTTAATATTGTTCCTAAACAAAACATACTATCTGCAATAATAACTTACAAAAAAAACAAACTTCAAGCAAAACTATGCGATAGAGAGATGTTCCCTTAGAATACAAAAAAAAAACAATAATTATTCTTTACCCTTTATTGGTACTAAATAGGACTTCCCGTATCCCGAATTCCCTACTGAATAGGTGTGGGGGTATCTAGGGTTTTTCTAACAAAATAATTATGTTCGAGAACGAAGAAACTAGGAAACAGGACTTTATCGCTTACAAAAAAAAAATTATTAATTAAATTAAGGATTGGTACTTAACCAATATCCCAACAAAAAAAAATCTAGACAAAATTATTGGCCAAAATGAATCAATTTTGGATTTTCACCTCGATCGACTATATTATTTAACCACAAAATAAATGAAGATCGCAGATTCAAAAACAATTATTCAAATTATTGTAGCACTTTGCCCTACAATTTCACAAAAAAAAAAACGTTTTAAAAAGTCGAAAAGAAATAGGTGGAAGTGATTTTAACTATATATATATATATATATATATATCGGAATCACAGGAGGGGTTTTTGGAACTCCCAAAATAATTTTTCCAACACAGTTGAGCATAAGGTCTTTATTGATTGAGGTCTGTCCACTGGAGCACCCTGTCGCGTCGTCCAGTATAATGGCGTTAGTCCCCAATTAGACTTCCAAAACGCTGGTAAAAAGGCAAGTTGGATAGGATTTCACTGCTTCGCACTTTAGTCTTCACAGAAGGAATCCTCAAGCTCACAAAAAATTTATATTGGCGGCCACGATCCACATCAGATGTCTATGACCGCCAATGGACACGGTACAAACCTATAAATATCACAAATTTAACACTTTTAGCCAAAAACTTACTTTTTTCTTCTTTTCTTTTCAGAAACTCACCTCTTTATCAATGGATTTGCACCAATCAACATGCAGAGAAATATTTTTAGAATTTTGGTTGTTGTACCTCAATTTTTATTTTAATTCTTCTAAGTCGCAAATACACATATGTACACCTAGGTATACAAATTCAAATTGTATAAGAAAAAGCACTGAATAATAAAATTTGTCATATTATCACCTTTTTTTTTCTTTGGAATATTTATTTAATTTTTTTTTCAAACGATTTGCAACAACGAACTGATGACTCGTGCGTAAGTATTTATAATTTTATTTTACCCGAGCAGAGCAAACAACAGGTAACAACAGTATTATTTAACACAGATCAGAGGAGACGTCTACTCTCTGTTTCTTCAGAGGAATTTTTAAATTCATCCCAGAGTCATGGATATGGATCATACCACTTTCCACTTGCTATGTACGGAACTATACGATCATCCGATTTAAAAATAACGGCTACCTTATATAACTTTGGGTTTGTATGTATTTTTTTTTGATTCTGGTAACTCGTCATCAACACTCAGAAATGTTGCCAGTCATCCTCGTCATCCTCTCAAATCCTTTCCTCTATTACCCGACAGAGGGCCAAACAAAAACAAATTCAATTAGGTTTTCCAACCCCATCCCACAAGTAGAATTTGCCGAAAGACAGCAGTTGCACAATGAAATCTTCTCATGTATCTTTTTTTTTTTGTAAATTGGTCTTACGGGTACCTTTACATGTCTCCGCTGTTGAAGGAGAAGACAATTTTAAGAGTTTTACCTCTTGACGACTAAATATAAATTTGAACTGCTATTTCAAAAGACATTACTTGCCAACGTGCTGCCTCCAGTGTCATTAGATATTATCAGTACATTCACCCAAAACCGACAGGTACTCAAAATTAGCACTAGCTTATACTTTCTTGTCGCTGACTACTGCAGCGCCACCACTACCTTTTCAACTTATTTATACTTTCCGCGAAGTTGCGGCGTTTGACCTATATGTGGCGCTGTTCCTTCTCATTGCAATTTTCTGTGGCGGTTTTGTTCCTCTTGCTCAGCTCACTACTAGTGTATATGCTGCTCATACTGGTTTCAATCTTGTTTCGACTTCATTTGTCAAACACCATATAATTTTCTTGTCCATGTCCATCTACGAACAGTACCAGAAACTACAACATGGCTGGCTGCAGAATGGACAATGGTAAGTAAGAAATTTTGCTTTAAGTTTTTTATTATTTTTAGATGAATTTTGTTTTTCTTTACAGCTCCCTAGTGCTGATGGCGATTTAGCTGTCCAGGGGCCCAAACAGCTTTTTTAAGAGCATTGTACTTGTCTGTGTTTGGCGGGTTCGAAAGAATATCGATCACCGAATCACAGGTGTCTGGTGGTAGAGAACCGACCGTAAGACAATATTTAGTTTCGGCACTGGTTATTCTGTGCACTGTAAACTGCACTTCTGCTTGGATGAGCCATGTAACCGGGTTGGAGTTCCAAAATGATTGAAGTCGCACTCTTACTGATTCTAAATTCCCTTGAAAGGGACCCGATTGCAGGAGTGTATCATTTGCTATATTTTGAGCAGTTCCCGCATTTGCTCCATTTTGAGCGTCATCAACATAATCGTCCATATCAATTTTTATTTCAATCATATAGTGATTGGAAAATCAATAAGGAAACGAAAATCGACATGGTTATAAATTAAAACCAAAAGCGAAAATGAATTTCAAAATGAATACTGAATCTTTTGGAAACACAAAAAAAAAATCCCGTTGGAGCCGTATCGGAATCGAAAATCTTAAAAACGCGAGTAAATTTCCGTTATGCAATTACCCTGACACTCTGAACAAATTCAATTAAAAAAAAAAAAATGCTATAATTATCTAATCGTAAATATATTATAGTGTGTGCAATAGCGAATGCTCTCACCTATACATAAAAATCAAAAAAATGTCCAGGATTGCAAAATGGTGTGTCTGTCTGCTTTTCTTGATGGTCTGAATATACAACTGCTATTCTGGTTGGGCGCTGATGTCTTTTGGAATTGAATGGTCAAAATGATGAACTGGAACGTCTGGATGCTTTACTTCGATGAAATCTTCTTTGGCGTTGTCCACTGTGTCGTGATGTTGCAGTTGAACAATCGTTTGTAATTTTTTTTTTTTTTTTTATGTACTTGTGGTGCATGGAAGCAATGTGATGTGCTGAATGCTTCCCAACGTGTTTGACGGGACCTTCAGTGCCAGATGGCTGATAATATAGGAAGTAACTAATGATGCAAATCATCCCGTGTGGCTCTATGGTAAAATGTTATTTCTAAGCTGACGAACGCGACGACAGGAAACGGATGTACCGATTTTGAAGTGGCTTTAACTGGTGGATAGCTGATGTACGAAATGACTTAGGCTTTTTCAAATAACCGAATAGATGGGGCTGGGGTCGCTTTTGCGAAAACTCTTATATTATGAGTTTGAAAGCTTTTGGCAAAATGTTGAACCAATAGGTTTATAATAACTCTTTCAAAAACAATGTTTTATCCCTTATTATTTCTGCGGCAGCAACGCGCCGGGTAACAGCTAGTATACATATAATAAAAAATGCTGCGTTTTTAGTTTTTTGTTTTATATCAAAACAAAAAAAAAGGTCATTAGGTTTGGATAATGTAGGTACGAAGACGTTGAAAATACTAAATGGGACTATATTTTCTAAACCACTTAACTGATTTGGATGATTGATACCTTTCCAGCACATATTTGGACCGAGCTTCTTTCTGCATAGTCAGTTTTTTATTTGGTTCAAAATCAAAAACAATTCATAGTATTTACAAAATGTAGGTATACGTTGAAAATGCTAAATGGGGCCATACCTTCTAAACTACTAAACCGAATCGGATGGTTGCTACCATTGCAGAATCAGCTAAGAACTTTCCTATATGCTGCATTCTTTTTTTTCGTTTTTTCCAAAACAAATTTTTACATTTCTCCGTACCAAGAAATAGAAGGGGAAATTTTTCAATTCCTGTAGGGAAATTTAAAAAATATATTAGTGTTAAAAATCGCATTTAATCCAGTTCGCACACCAAAAAGCTAAACATTTATTCACATCAACTCAAACGTCAAAAATTAGCCAGAGGATACAATTTTAACGCTGTTCGCACATGGCCTAAGCCACACAAAATTTTAAGATTAAGTTAAACTCGTTGGCTATCTCTTGAAACTGCAGTGAACAGGTTAGTTGAGCAATGGGAGCCATTAAAACACTATTTTTTATTAAGGTTTTTTGAAGAACTGATTGAATCATGTGCTGGAGATATCCTGAACGCTATGAATGCAACTAGTTTAGCATACTATTTGTTTCTATCTTTTGTACTTGCGGATGTTAACAAAATTAACAAAAATTTTCAGTTTGAAAAAATTGTTATTCACTTATTATTATAATCTCATATTACACATTGGCTTAAGAAGTTACTGCAAAATTTTATTAAAATAGAAAATATGGATTTAAACACTGATTATAAAGATATAAACTTACATTTGTCCTATTTTTAAATGTTCACCGGTTTAAAATTTGATGATCATGTTAAAAAGTTCAATCATAAAATTTAAATAAATGAAGTTAAAGATAAACTACTTGCATATTAGATTGAGCTTTGCCACGAATTAAAAAAAGCTTCGATTTCTCAAGTGATCATCTCCAACTGCTTCAATTTTTGAATCCCAAAGAAATTAAAAAGAAAAAACAGCAAACAATCTTACCGCTAAGAAGTTCTTAATAATGATAACTTGAAAATGCGGAAAAAATAAAAGAACTTTTTAAGGGGGATATAGTGAAAGGATGGATTAAATTGGGAAATTAATTTAATGAATGCATGTTTTTAAATTTAAGTAAGTACATGTGCAATTTAGCTGATTTACCACATAGCAGTACTGTAGCAGAACGCGCATATTGCAATCAAAAATTTTCCAAAAAATGGTTTTCTATAAAGTTTGTTTTTTTAATTTTATATGCGTGCTTTACTATCAACGGGAAAAAGTCGACGAATTTCCAGAGCACATAAGAGCAAGTTTCCGCGTCCTATAATTTTTCGTGAATCGGAAAACATTTCTTTGCTTGATTAAGGATTTGGAATATATACTGGCCAATTTTTCGAGTTTTGTCCTTTTGTATTAACGTTAAGGAAACTTAAAAATTACCCCGCAAAATATGAATCTACCACTCTTTTTCATTTCAATCTACCACATTTTTCGACACTGAACTGACAACACTGCTCTGAGGAAGCTCGTTCGATTTAGGCTGGCGGCGCCACATGTTTTTTTTAAATTATATTTCAAAAGCACATAAGAGCAAGTTTTTTTTTTTTTTTTTTTTTATAATGAGCGCACACTCAAAGGGATGATACTACCCTTATTATGAAGACACAGTGTGAGCACTAGGAAAGGGAGAGAGGGGTTGAAAGGAGGTGTCGGTTTGCGCGCCCTATAATTTTTCGTTAATCGGAAAACATTGCTTTGCTTGATTAACGATCTGGAATAGTTGTTTTGTTCTTTCTCAATATCAATCAATTATTCAATATATACTTGCCAATTTTTCGAGTTTTGTCCTTTTGAATTAACGTAAGGGAAACTTAAAATCTACCCCGCAAAATCTGAATCTATCACTCTTTTTCATTTCAATCTACCACATTTTTTAAAACTGAAGTGACAACACTGCTCTGGAGGAAGTTCGTTCGATTCCGGCTGGCGGCGCCGCATGTTTTTTTTAATTATATTTTATAGAAACTCAAATATGAAGAAATTTTTCAGTCATAGATGTTGAAATTGTTGTTATTACATACGTATATAGGTTGGAAGGTACTTATGTAAAAAATATGCTTATAAGTTAATGTACAATGTGCATAAATACATACCTATACAAAATTTAATATAATACATATATTGTTGTTATATTGTACTATTTGTACTGTAGAATGTCAGTTTCTATTACTTGACCATTCTGTTAATTTTTCATTGAATGTGTTTGAACAACAACAACAACTTAAAGGCGCTACCACCAATTTTAAACGAATTTTATTTACTCGTTTACGAATATTATTATTCGTTTCTTTCTATCTTTGGCTGGAGATATAGCTATTTCAAGGATTGCCAATTCCTTTCATCAGTCTCCTTTTAGTGGTATTGAGCTTTAATCCAATTTTATTGTGAAAAACTTTTTCACATGCATCTCGTGAGATTCGAACCCACGCCTTCAGATTTTACTCAGTCTTCGAAGTCGTATGCACAACGCATTCCACCGCTTATGACCACTGACGACACAGGTCGAGATGTTATGTTTGTTTGTTTTTTCAAACGCATTTGGAGCTTCAACATTTTTCTAAGCGCCTCTAAGTATGTTGTTTTGTTCCGCCTCCATTTTCTCCTAACCTTATTTGATAGACTACAATTTGTAGCACATATCAAAGGGGGAGAGGTTGGAAGATTTGGTACGACCATACTATTTGAGTTGTTATTGTTGTTATATTGTACTATTTGTACTGTAGAATGTCAGTTTTTATTACTTGACCATTCTGTTAATTTTTCATTGAATGTGTTTGAACAACAACAACAACTTAAAGACGCTACCACCAATTTTAAACGAATTTTATTTACTCGTTTACGAATATTATTATTCGTTTCTTTCTATCTTTGGCTGGAGATATAGCTATTTCAAGGATTGCCAATTCCTTTCATCAGTCTCCTTTTAGTGGTATTGAGCTTTAATCCAATTTTATTGTGAAAAACTTTTTCACATGCATCTCGTGAGATTCGAACCCACGCCTTCAGATTTTACTCAGTCTTCGAAGTCGTATGCACAACGCATTCCACCGCTTATGACCACTGACGACACAGGTCGAGATGTTATGTTTGTTTGTTTTTTCAAACGCATTTGGAGCTTCAACATTTTTCTAAGCGCCTCTAAGTATGTTGTTTTGTTCCGCCTCCATTTTCTCCTAACCTTATTTGATAGACTACAATTTGTAGCACATATCAAAGGGGGAGAGGTTGGAAGATTTGGTACGACCATACTATTTGAGTTGTTATTGTTGTTATATTGTACTATTTGTACTGTAGAATGTCAGTTTTTATTACTTGACCATTGACGGATGTAGTTAAACAAAATGGTACTTAACTGTTGTGTTGTGTGCGCTGAACAAGAATAAATTAACCAAAAATGCTTCCGGATGACCTTTGCGGAAATTTCTTTATTTTTATTATAAAAAAAATTAGAACAACTCGCCACGATAGCCTTTATTGTTGTCTCGTTATTTTTTAACTGATTTTATCGACGTTATGTTCAAAGTAACGGGCAATAACGGAGCGTTGCTGTTATTGCGTTATGCTTGTAAAATGTAGCGGCGTTTTGTCGACGCAATAACGGGCAACAACGAAACGTAAATTCTGATATATACTGTGTGATGCACAAAAGTCTTTATTGCAGCTATGCGTTTTTGCAAACAACGAGCCAAGACACAAAACGTTTTTTTTTATTCTGCCACAAGGTTCTCCAAACAAAATTTTGCAACGATACAATTCGGCGCTGCTGCCAATGTATTAAAACATCCGCTATTTGTACCGTTTGGCGTCGGCGTCGTATCTACTTTTTATGCAAAAATTTTAGCTTCGGGGTCACCAATATACCCTGTCTTGTTGTGGCTATTTGCGTTATCTTACAACGATGACAAATATAAAGCGTCAAAACTTTTTATTATAAAAAAACTATTTATTTTAAACTAAGTTTATATCTATGAGAAAGTACAAAGAACTATCTAAAATTTATAAGGTGTGGAGCAGTTGCTTTTTATTTGCGCACACTTTAGAAGTCAAAGGAGGAAGGAATAATTAGACACTTTCTTGAAGAATGTCAATGTAAAGGGAAAAGTAAGTATTTTGACATTTGAGTTATCTAATTGGATGTGATCAGAATGAATGCATTCGAGTAATACGGGCGGTTAGGTTGTGTGTGGTTAGCACATTTTATTGCGATGCGATATCGACGTATGCGGTACGCGATATTATTTTATGTGTGTATCCACTACAGACTCCACAAAGCAGGATTATATCTTCCCATATTTTAAACTACCATATTTTTTTTTGTATGGTGTGTTTCGCAAGTATTTTTGGGAGGCGTCTATCATCATATGTAAGCGCTTTGATAATATGTTGAAAATGCATCTTTAAGATAAACAAAAATATTGGCGGAAGACCAGTTTCAAGCAGAAGCATGTAGTTTGGAGTTGTTTGTGATAAACTAGATGTTTTTTTGATGAAAAATTTCTGCAATTTTTCTACCTCTTCGTACTGCTGAAATCCCCATACTTGAGATCGAAAACCTTAAATTTAACCATTGTGCATACATTTCTTTAGTATTTTCATGCTGAATAATCACCGCCTGGCCATCTTAAGAAACTTGTGAAAAACAAATTTTTAGGTTCGTGCATTTACTAGTTGTCTATTCTGTAACCCTGACAACAGTCGTAAACATATATGATTTTTGTTTTGTTTACGACTCTTGTCAAGGAAATATGGATTTGAGAGTCAATAAAATACATTATATATTATTAATTTGTTTCGTAGACGACTATTAGGGTAACAGAATAGACACTTAGTAAATGTAAGAACCTCCAAATGTGCAGTTCACAACTTTCCTTATAATTTGTCCTGCAATTTGAATACCATTTGGCAGGGATTCAACAATATCGTCAATGAATAGTGCAAACAACAAAGGAGATAATAGACATCCTTGTCTTACTCCGTTTATTTTATTAAACCATTCTGACATTTTTTCACCATCCCATACCGCCGAGACAGTATTTTCGTACAGACTTTTCAATTAGTTAAAATTTTTTTTTTGATATGCCCAGTAAATTCAGCTTATAAAATAATGCTCTACTTTCAATACTGTCAAAAGCAGCTTTAAGATCAGCTCTACTATCAATACTGTCAAAAGCAGCTTTAAGATCAATAAATATTGCATCCACTACATTTTGTATTGAAAAAGGTGGTCATTTGTTGAGTAGCCTGCTCGGAAGCCTGCCTGAAACTCACTATGTAGTTTGTTCTCCACTACCCAAACTTCAAGCCTTTTTAGTATAACGCCTGTAAATATTTTGGCTATGACATTCATGAATGAAATACCCCTATAAGTTTAAACATTATTTAAATCACCTTTTTTGTGTATTGGGAACACTATTGATCTTCTAAAACTTTCAGGTTTTTCTGCTGTTTGCAGTATTTTAGAGTATACTTTTGATAAAAGATTTAGATATGTGTTAGGGGCGTTTTTAAAGAACTCATAGGGAACTCTATCGTCTCCAGGACCTTTGTTATCTTTTGCTTTATTCAAAACAGCACGTATCTCTTCTAGAGTAATATCCTGCTCTTAAGCATTCACAGTTACTAAATTTTCAGCATATTGTATGGATTCATTATTCATTGTTGAATTTAAAAGGTTTTTAAAATAATGAGCTATAATATTGGCATCTAAGTTTGTTCCTATTTTGAATTTGCTATCATTTAGTTCTTTAACTATTTTCCAGAAATGAGATGAATCTTTAACATTATTTAAATATTCGGCTAATCAGGGAAAATACTCACTTTTTTTAGTTTTGCACAGTTGTTTATAAATCTTAAAAGCTTGAACATATTGTAACGTGTTACACAAATAATTAAAGGGTGCTGAATGTTTTCATCTCTTGAGGTAAACGCCATCTACCTGTTCGGTACATCTACTAAATCTCTACACCTACTACATTACCTACTCTATATTGTACTACATTGCCTACTCGATATTGTTCTAGCAAGTTCAAGAACCTTCCATGAGCCAAGCATTTCTGTATAAAAGAGGAAGCGGATGCGGACCGACAGTCAGTTTGAATTTGAAATCAGTCGTGTACAAGTCGGTAATTTGAAAGTGATACAGTGTGAATTTAAAATAAAGAAAGTAAAAAGGAAATGAAGAGTGTTTTGAAATATTAAGTGGAATAAAAGACGTAAAGTGAAATGTATTAAAACGGAAATAAGTTTTATTTAAAAAAACGAACCTAGATATAAAACCTAACATTGGTGTCAGAAGTATAATTAAATAAAACTTTAGTGAAAAGTGATTGTGTTGAAAGCAAAAATATGGGTAAGCTTCTGAAGGATTTAAACGCTGTTGAACTAAAAACAGAACTAAACAAACGGGGTCTTTCTACTACTGGAACGAAAAATGACCTCATTATTCGTCTGCAAGAAGCCATAAGACGACACGGTGAAAATCCAGACACATCCGTCTTGGAAATAGAAATGGCAGAAGAACAAGTAAGTACCAACACAGACTTGTCCAATATGTTGGCTCTTCTTCTCGAACGTTTCGAAGATCAAAGAAAGGAACAAACGAAACTTTTCGAAGATCAAAGAGAAGAACAAAAGAATGAACAAACGAAACTTCTCGAACGTTTTGATGATCAAAGAAACGAGCAAAAAGAACTCTTCGAAGAACAACGCAATGAACAAAAAGAACTTTTCGAAAAACAGAAGAACCTTCTCGAAACAAAGCTTACTGTATTAGAGGATAAGTTTCTTGCTGTTTACCAACGTGTTGAAGGAGTAGAAAAACAACTTCTAATTGTTGATACAACATTTGAGAGGTTCAAAGAACAAATTACGAACGTAGAAGGAAAATTCGAGTTAAAATTTTAAAATATTGCCAAAGAATTGGACAAGGTAAGAAAACTGAAGGTACGAGAAAATTCTAGTGACTATTTAAAAAGAAAAGAAATGCATCCGCCAACTTTTGATGGGCAAACTTCTTGGTCAATCTACAAGAGACAATTTGAAGCAGCAGCAATGACAAACGGCTGGGACAATGAAGACAAGTTTGTTGCACTTACACTGGCTCTTAGAGGACCTGCTACTGAGTTACTGCAAACAATACCAGCAGAGATGCATGGCAACTTTAGTGCACTTTCACAAGCCATTGAAAAACGCTTTGGAGATGGCCATATGCAAGAAGTCTTTAGAGTTCAACTAAAAACCAGAGTTCAGAAACGGGGTGAAACTCTTTAGCAGCTTCAAGCAGACATCCAACGACTAGCTCACTTGGCATACCCATCTGCGGGCGAAGAAATCATAAACCAATTCGCCGCAGAAGCCTTTGTTCGTGCCTTGTCTGACATTAATCTCCAGAGAGCAGTACGAACAGCTGGAAAACGAACACTTCCAGAAGCATTAGCTTTCGCCTGAACAGGCTTCACTAGGAGTACATCGGGTAAGGGAAGTTGCTATAGAAGAATGCTCTCTACATCAGATGAGACTACAAACAAGACCAACGCTCCACCTCGTCAAGTTTCCCAGCAGGGAAACGAGTAAGAACCAACTTCGAGGGGCAGAAGCTGGTTTCTGGTATCTATGGCCCCAGAAACATCATCCAAGTCTCGCAGACTAAACGAAACAATAAAAGTCTAACTGTGGAAGCAGCTATTAACAACAAGCAATACGTGGTTACCATCGACACCGGTGCCACCGCTTCCATTGTACGAAGAGACTTGGTCAAGATGGCATGGCTAAACAACACCAAGAGCTATTGTCTGAAGACTGCAACAGGAGAAGCAGCAAGAGTGTACGGAGAAGTCCGTCTTCGGATCTGCTTGCAGAACTAGAGTTTGAACATCTATTTCTAGTGGCAGATATATGCGATGAGTGCATTATTGGAATCGACTTTATGAAAAAGCATGAAATAATTCTCGACATTGGTAATCAAGTTCTTAAATACCGAAATATAGAGATTCCAATTATTTATGGCAATCAAAACTTATCATCGATAAGAGCAATCATCAAAGAAGATATGTGCCTACCTCCTTCGTCAGAAGTCTTTGTTTGGACAAACATCAAAGATGATTCTGGAAGCCATCGATACCTCATGGTGGAACCAGACTCTGAGCATTGCTCCCAAAATTACATCGTGGGAAAGACGCTGGTGGCACCTCAAAATAACATGGTGCCCATACGAATACTAAACATCAAACCATATGAGATCAAGCTCAGAAAAGGAGAAGTTGTCGGTAAATGTGACCCTGTAGCGGCAATAACAAAGATAACCGAAGAACATCCCGAAAAATCAGTGAATCCAGATAAAGTCATTGCTTTGAAGAGAAAAATTTTTAACTGCTGTAATCTCGATCAACAACAGCTTAGAGTTGCTGGAAACCTTCAACAAGAGTTCGCTGATGTTTTCGCTTCACAGGACGGGCAATGTGGACGAACACAACTTGTACAGCATCGAATCGATACTGGTGATGCAAGGCCGATCCGTCAACTATCAAGGCGCCTGCCCTTAGCCAAACAAGACGAAGTTACTAAAATGATATCGACAATGCAGACAGATGGTTTAATCGAGAATTCAAAAAGTCCTTGTGCATCACCAGTCGTACTAGTCAAAAAGAAGGACGGAAGTACTCGATTCTTTGTGGACTATCGAAGGATGAACGATGTCACCAAGAAGGACAGTTATCTTCTGCCTAGGATAAGCGATACTCTGGATGCGATGGCTGGAGCTCAATGGTTTTCAACATTGGACCTGAAGAGTGGTTACTGGCAGGTTGAAATTCACCCAGAAGATCGGGAGAAAACTGCATTCTCGACACGTAACGGTTTATGGCAGTTCAAATTAATGCCTTTTGGCCTGTGTAACTCTCCTGCAACATTTGAGCGTTAATTGGAATGCGTACTACAAGCCTTACTTGGAAAGTTTGTCTAGTCTATTTGGATGATTTCATCGTGTTTGGGAAAACATTTGACGAGCATTGTGAAAACTTAAAAGGGGTATTCCAGAGATTGCAAAATGCTCATCTGAAGCTCAATTAAGGAAAATGTACGCTGTTCAAGTCTGAAGTGAAGTATTTGGGGCATATCATCTCGTCTCAAGGGGTAAGAACTGATCCCGAGAAGGTGGAAGCTGTGAAGAACTGGCCAAATCCACAAGACAAGCATCAACTTAGAAGTTTTCTTGGGCTAGCTACATATTACCGACGATTTGTGAAGGATTTTGCTGGAATCGCCAAAAGGTTGCACCAACTCACAGAAAAAGGAAAACAATTTAAGTGGTCAAAAGAGTGCGAGAAAAGCTTTAAGGAACTTAAAAGACGCTTGTGTGACGCTCCAGTGTTAACCTATCCAACTCCTGGAAAACAGTTTATAATCGATGCAGATGCAAGCACTGTTGGAATAGGAGCCGTTCTCTGCCAGGTTTATGACGGTCAAGTAAAAGTTGTAGCATACTTCAGCAAGGTGCTTTCAAAGAATTTAAAAAATCCCGAACGCCAGGTGGATCGAGAGATTCAGACATATGACTATGAAATCCAACATCGAAAAGGAAAACTACACTCGAATGCAGATGCCCTATCTCGTCGGCCATGTAACCAAGATATTTTCGCTTCACAGGACGGGCAATATGGACGAACACAACTTGTACAGCATCGAATCGATACTGGTGATGCAAGGTCGATCCGTCAACCAGCAAGGCGCCTACCTTTAGCCAAACAAGACGAAGTTACTAAAATGATATCGACAATGCAGACAGATGGTGAATGTGAGAATTCAAAAAGTCCTTGGGCATCACCAGTCGTATTAGTCAAAAAGAAGGACGGAAGTACTCGATTCTGTGTGGACTACCGAAGGTTGAACGATGTCACCAAGAAGGACAGTTATCCTCTGCCTAGGATAAGCGATACTCTGGATGCGATGGCTGGAGCTCAATGGTTTTCAACATTGGATCTGAAGAGTGGTTACTGGCAGGTTGAAATTCACCCAGAAGATCGGGAGAAAACAGCATTCTCGACAGGTAACGGTTTATGGCAGTTCAAAGTTATGCCTTTTGGCATTTGAGCGTTTAATGGAATGCGTACTACAAGGCCTTACTTGGAAAGCCTGTCTAGTCTATTTGGATGATGTCATCGTGTTTGGGAAAACATTTGACGAGCATTGTGAAAACTTAAAAGGGGTGTTCCAGAGATTGCGAAATGCTCATCTTAAGCTCAATCCAGAAAAATGTACGCTGTTTAAGTCTGAAGTGAAGTATTTGGGCCATATCATTTCGTCTCAAGGGGTAAGAACTGATCCCGAGAAAGTGGAAGCTGTGAAGAACTGGCCAAATCCACAAGACAAGCATCAACTGAGAAGTTTTCTTGGGCTAGCTACATATTACCGACGATTTGTGGAGGATTTTGAAGGAATCGCTAAAAGCTTGCATCAACTCACAGAAAAAGGAAAACAATTCAAGTGGTCAAATGAGTGCGAGAAAAGCTTTGAGGAACTTAAAAGACGCTTGTGTGATGCTGCAGTGTTAACCTATCCAACTCCTGGAAAACAGTTTATAATCGATGCAGATGCAAGCAATGTCGGAATAGGAGCCGTTCTCTCCCTGGATCATGACGGTCAAGAAAAAGTTGTAGCATACTTTAGCAAGCTGCTTTCAAAGACACAGAGAAATTACTGCGTAACCAGAAGAGAACTTCTTGCTTTGGTTTTGGCCACAAAACACTTTCATAAATACATCTATGGACAGAGGTTCCTTTTACGGACGGACCATGGAGCGCTAAGATGGCTTTTGAATTTCAAAAAATCCAGAAGGTCAAGTAGCCAGGTGGATCGAGAGACTTCAGACATATGACTATGAAATCCAACATCGAAAAGGAAAACTACACTCGAATGCAGATGCCCTATCTCGTCGGCCATGTAACCAAGACTGCAAGCATTGCACTCGCCAGGAAGAAAAGGAATCTATTGCCATACAGCGAATTAGAGTTTAACCTATCGGCGGCTGGAGTAACGAGGAAATCAGGAATGCTCAGCAAGAAGATTTGGACATCGAAACCATTCTTATATGGAAAGACCATGAAAAGAAACCAGAATGGGGAGACATTTCTGATAGAAGTCCGATCCTCAAAGCCTATTGGGCGCAATTGCCTTCATGTGCAGGAATGTTTGCTCAAACGAAGATGGGAATCCTCAGATGGCAAAACTTATGTGATGCAGCTTGTTGTGCCCCGGACAAAGGTTAATGACATTCTACGTGAGATGCATGATGGATCTTCTGGAGGCCATTTGGGTATCAACAAAACTCTGGAGAAAATTCGAGAACGTTTCTACTGGCTACATGCAAAAGACGATGTGGAAAAATGGTGCACAAAATACGTCACTTGTGCAGCCACCAAGGGACCAGGCAGAAAACTTTAGAGTAAGATGCAACAGTACAACTTTGGAGCACCTTTTGAAAGAATTGCCATCGATATTGCAGGCTCATTTCCTGAGTCTTACAGTGGAAACCGATTCATTCTTGTTGTCATGGATTACTTCAGCAAGTGGCCTGAGGCGTTTGCCATTAGAAACCAAGAAGCGAAGACAGTAAGGGATCAGATTGTGTACAATTGGGAGAGCAGGTTCGGTGTTCCTATGGAGCTCCATTCTGACCAAGGAAGGAACTTCGAATCCAAAATCTTTAAAGAGGTCTGTTCACTCCTTTGCATCAAAAAGACGAGAACAGCACCACTTCATCCGCAGTCTGACGGAATAGTTGAACGTTTCAACAGGACTCTCAAAGAACACCAACACATCTCTCTATTTTTAATGGCATACCGAAATGCGGTGCACAGCACAACAGGTTACAATCCATCAGAAATTGTATTCGGTACAAATATCCGGTTGCCTAGCAGAATTAAATTCGGATGTCCAACCGGCGAAAAACGAAATGAAGAAGAATACGGGGATTGCCTAAAGGAAAAACTCACTGACATCCATGACAGGACAAGGACTTAAATAAAGCTATCTAGTGACCTAATGAAAACACGCTATGATGCAAACGCCACAACGAAAGCTTTCCATGAGGGAGATCTAGTGTGGCTGTATAATCCTCATCGACAAAAGGGACTGTCACCAAAACTTCAACAAAACTGGGAAGGACCTTATAGTGTTGTTACAAGGATCAATGATGTGGTTAACCGAATTCAGCACGGTTTAAGAAGCAAGCCAAAAGTTGTTCACATTGAACGGCTATGCTGCCACAGTGGAGAAGATGGTGAAGAAATTGTTCGGGGCGAACAATCTTAGGAGGAGGGCAATGTAACGTGTTCTATAAGATGTTCTCCGTTTTATTTTTTTGTTTTACAATGCGTAAACATGCCATTGTGATTCCAACTTAAAGTGACAGCCGCAACGAAGTTAACGAAACGCCATTTTTTAACGAAAGACCATAGACTAGAAAGCTTTAGAAGGCTCTGAATGGTACTGTACTAGAAGATTCTAAAGCGAAGTGCTGAATGGTGCAGCCACTATAAATACGAGCGCACCATGCGGCAAGAAATCAGTTTGAATTTGAAATTAGTCGTGTACAAGTCGGTAGTTTGAAAGTGATAAAGTTTGAATTTAAAAATGGAAATAAGTTTTATTTAATAAAACGAACCTAGATAAAACTTAACAATATAAAGGGTGTTTTTTTAGAGGTATAGAACTTTAAATTGCAATAAAACAACGATGAAATATTCGATTGACATGATTTTTTATTTATTCGAAAGATTTCTGGCATATGACTGCCAAGGCTGGCTCGGATGTAGTCCAATTTTCGATTACTTTTTCCAACACTTGTGGCCGTATATCGGATATAACACGGCGAATGTTGTCTTCGAAATGGTCAAGCCTTTGTGGCTTATCATAGATCATAGACCAATGACTTTACATAACCCCACAGAAAATAGTCTAGCGGTGTTAAATCACAAGATCTTAGAGGCCAATTCACAGGTCAAAAACGTGAAATTAGGCGGTCACCAAACGTGTCTTTCAATAAATCGATTGTGGCACGAGCTGTGTGACATGTTGCGCCGTCTTGTTAGAACCACAGCTCCTGGACATCATTATTGTTCAATTCAGAAATGAAAAAGTTAGTAATCATGGCTCTATACCGATCACCATTGACTGTAATGTTGTGGCCATCATCGTTTTTGAAGATTAGAGGTGTATGTGCCTGAGCATACTTACAACTACAGTAAAATGCGATGGTCACGCTTTTCCAACACCTTGACAAGAGAATTACGTTTAAAAACATATCTCCACCTAATGACAGAAATTTAACAAACGAAGAGATCGACGGATACCTACTACAAATGGACGAGGCCATAAAACAAACAATGAGTACGACTATTCCACGTTACAAAGAACAAGGCGCAACTGCCAAGTACCGAAACGCGACAATTGACGCACTACACAGACAAAAAAGTGGACTGTTTACAAGACTAAAACTTTTGTAAAGACGGTTCACTGGTAGACATAATTTGGAGATTGGGACTCTGAAGTCCTCGATAAAAAACATCAATCAATTAATAAAGCAGAATTATAGGTTGACTATTAATTCCTATTGGAATAATAGAATTCGGGCTATTAACTCTAGTGACCCAAGTATGTTTCCTAAAATTAATTAAATTTTCAGACGGAAAGATCGAAATGACCTTCCGTGTCTCAAGCTGCAGAAAACTATTGAAAACGAAAACTTACTTATGAACGCAGGCATAGATCCAGGGGATGCCGTTTTTAATGATGATTTCTTCATTATCGAGGATCCTAAGGAGAAAGTGGAGGCTGTGGGGGCTGCTTTTCAGCAAGTGTATAAGGTGAATACCAGTATTCGCCCAAATCATGAACTGGAAAGCAGAGCCCTGCTTCACCACTCCGACCTTCGAAATGATATAACGCAATGGCTATCCGAGAACCGCTCTTTTTTGGGGTTCAATGAAGAACATTTGGCAAACGCCATCATCGCCGAGCAAAACGGGTCTGATTCCCTGTTCATTTCGAAGCTCGAACTTCAGATCATTTTCGATTCATTGAAGAAAAAGAAGTCGGCAGGAGTAGATGGTATATCCAATATTGTACTACGACATCTACCTCAGGATGCAGTCGACATTTACACCACATTGTTTAACAACGCACTGAATAATGCATATTATCCAGTGCATTGGAAGACAGCAGTGGTACATCCGCTCTCTAAAAAGGGGAAGGATAACTCCAATCCGGCAAATATACAGTCGATAAGTCTCCTTCCGAGTATCAGTAAGGTATTCGAAAAAGTTCTCAATAGGGCTTTGTTCAAATGGGCTGAAGACAAAAATATTATTCCTGATAAACAGTTCGGCTTTAAGGCAGGACACGATACCATTCATGCCGCGTCTAAGCTTGTTTCTGAAATTCAATGGAACAATGCGAAAAAACAGTGCACGGGTGCCTGTCTGGTTGATTTGGAGAAAGCTTTGGACACCGTATGGTTAGAAGGTCTGTATCTAAAGCTGACCAGACTTGGTATTAGTAAATCATTATTGTATATGCTTTATGATATGCTCAACGGTAGAGAGTTTGTTGTCAAGAGTGGCAGTGTAACGTCTACCAAAATATTTGAAAAAAAAAAATGGTCTGCAGAAGGGAGCGTACAGAACTCATGATCTAATAGCGTACAGAACAGGTCCAAAGTTGAAGTTATCAAAATTCTTTTGCAGCGTGACTTCGACAAGATTCAGCAATATTGCAATGACTGGAAGTTGAAAATCAACTTTCAGAAATGCGAAACTATTCTGTTTAGAAACCCTTTGTCTAGAGCCTCTGCGGATACGAGAAAGAACTGGCGAAAACTTGTGATTGTTGGACCCCTTGGACAGCCACTGGCAAGTAAAAGTTTTGTGAAGTACCTTGGCATCTGGCTGGATCAATATCTGTATTTCGACAGACATATAGATGCTGCTCTGACCAGGGCTAGGGGAGCCTTTGTCCTGACAAGACACCTGTCTTACAGCAGCCATCTTGATAGCAGGGTGAAGGTGATTTGTTACATGGCTTTAATCAGGCCGATGATTGCCTATGGATGTCCTGTGTGATTTAACGTTGCACCATCTCAAATGGAAAAGATTCGGGTATTTGAGAGGCAGTGTCTTAGACGCTGCCTTGGATTGCACAGAACACCTGAGTCGGAGTACATAAAATATTATTCCAACGAGGTTCTATACAACAGGGCTAACATAAACAGAATAGATATTTTTTTAATCAAGCTGATTCGGGGTCATATTGCAAGAGTGATGACTTCAACTAAAGGCTTGATTTTCGGGGCTTACTACCCCAAAGATGAATACTACGAAAGTGTGTGTCTAAGCGGATTTATCCCAGCCGACGCTTTCCTTTTTTTTAGACAGTCGAGGGCTGATACAGGATAGTTCGGCGGTACCGCTGATCTACCACGTCGGCCAAAAAACTGTGGATAGGCGACTCCTTTATGGTCGTGACGTCGTCGCAGAAAGCGGAGAAGAGCGCCTTCGGTTCAGTAGGGCTGTGTCCGAAAGGGACCAGATAGATAGATTGGACCAAAATCGCCAGTTCTGGTGGTTGAATGATGTGTAAAATAACTAATAAAATTTAAAAAACAAATAAAAAAGTTGACTAATTGAGTTTATTGCCTTGGTTTGACTTACGCAGGTTTAGGCGTGTCCTTGGCTTTAAAAGTTAGTACAAAACAATCATGGTGGCACTAAAAAGAAAAAAAACCGTTGCTGTGGCTGTTAGTCTTAAGTTATTTTAAGTAGTTTTAAGTGTAGTTTTAAGTTTTATATAAAATAAAAAAATGATAGGTATAATGAGTTTTTTCCTAATTTTCTTATTTTTAAGTAATAAATGAATTTTGATAATATTTAAGCTAGGTACGCCGAAAGGCAATAATTTAAAGTTGGTTATGGTATAATTTAGAGCGCTCGCATAGGGCCAGTAAGTTAGTGATGTTAATATGTAAGCTTGTTGTTAAGGTTTTTGTCTAGCAAGTAAGTAGTTATAAGAAAATTGAAATATAAAAACTTAAAATACAAAAAAAAAAAAAAATCGTCTTTGAAGAAGTACGGACCAATGATTCCACCAGCCCACAAAGCGCACCAAACAGTCAGTTTTTCTGGATATAAAGGTGTTTTGAAATACACTTGAGGATTAGCTTCACTCCCAATGCGGCAAGTTTCGTTTGTTGACGTAGCCATTCAACCAGAAGTGCGCTTCATCGCTAAAGAAAATTCGTCATGAAAATCGGGAACAACGACCATCTTGTTTCGAAATAAAATTGCATAATTTGCAAGCGTTGTTCAGGCGTAAGTCTATTCATGATGAATTGCCAAACCAAACTGAGAATAAATCACTTGACAGCTGTTAAATCGGTCGCCGTCTTGAAAAGCAATGACAACTTAAAGTTCTATACCCCGAAAAAAAACAACCTTTACATAAGCCTCAGATGGTTCCGTTTTCTACAGAATTTTCCATTATGGACTTTTAGCCTTTGGACTACTGACCGTGCGCTCTAATGTATACCTATGTGTATACTAAAAATAATTTTATACATTTTTCGAAAAAACGCGAATAGAAAAATAAATTAGTTCGAAATAGAAAATAGTTAATGTTGATATTTTCTTCGCGACCACCAATTAGGGCTATTCTGCCATAAAAGATCTTTTATTATTGGTATTCAGGAGTTCGATCTTTTATAAAAATATTCTACGGAACTTCGAAAAAGAAATCGCAACGATTATGAATACCAAGATGGGAAACCTTCTTACGTTTTACCCCCCAACAACCATTTGATTACATTGTTGTTTTTGTAATTTCGTCAATTTAACGTCAGTTCAGCTTGTGGACAAACAAAGATGGTGACATTGTTTCCCATCTTGGTATTCATAATCTTTGAGAAATCCTTTTATGAACAAAGCAAACAGAACTAAAATCTTTTATCAGCTGTCAAACAAAAGTTTCGGAAAATAAATTAGAAGCAACCTATAAATACAACTAATTTTGAGTACAAAAAGAAAAGTAAGTAATATTTGACAGACACACTAAAAACAAAAACAATAATTTGATTTAATAAGTTAGCCAAAACATGAAGCTATACGATATTCTTTGAAACAGCGATGAGGTTGTTTGTCTAAAATTGTAAAATATAAAATGTTTTGTTATAATACAAATTCTATATACCTACATTGAAAAAATTAATAAATGTAGAATAATAAAGAAAAATAATTTCAACTAAGTAGAAGACTTAGCATTAAATTTAGTGGACTTGTTGAATTATTGATTCAAATTAGCTTTTTATGGCCTTTAGTCCATGAAAAAATGTGAGCATCCGCACGAAACGCCATTTTTTCATGGACTAAAGGCCATAAAAAGCTAATTTGAATCTAAAATTGTAAAAGCTAATTCAAAGGATGTCGATATTGGCAAACTTAATTACAATATTGTTGAAAACGAAGCAGATGTTGCTATTTTTAAAGATTTCAAAGATGATGGTACAGCTGCACCAGCCCCCCAAAAAAACCGATGCTGAAGCACCAGCGCAGAACCCGATGTTGTTGCTGCCCCATGATAAGGAGCGTACCATCAAAGCTGCCGTTGCAGTCAATGTTATAGAAAAAGCAAAAGAAATTTTTTCAGCCTAATTGAATACTTCAGTGATGTGCAACAATTAGAATCATTTACCAATACAAAAGCCATCGATGCTACCTTGAAACAAGTTGTACCTTAAGCCTAGAGACGTTTGCTGATGCTCAAAGGGTAGTTACGTGCATTCAAGCGGAATGAAACGTCTACAGGTTTTCCCAAACCAACCTCTGACTACCAATTCCTACTCTCACCTCCCCGTGGTGAACATCGGGTGCCTAGTACCATAACCTGACCATGTAAACGAGCTCCTCACGACAATTTGCATCAAGGCTAAATTCGCTAACATCAGCTTAACATGCCCCCACAGAGGAGAAAGATGAGGACACCAAGCAATTAAAGATGCCGCCTCTGATGTGCTCGGATTAACAAATCCTCCACAACGAAATCCTTGGTTTGACGAAGAGTGTCGGCAAGTACATGCAGCCAACCAACAGGCATAAAAAGAGCTCCGACAAGCATGCGATCGAGGAAATAGAGGGATGCCATAACAGGAATGAAGTTCGGAAGTTTTACCAAAAGGTGAAAAGAACATCAAAAGGCTACAAGGCCCGAACTGAAGCCTGCATAGACCACCATGGGAACATCATAGTAGAATCGCAGTCGGTGCTAACTATATGGAAAGATTATTTCTGCAAATTATACAACGGTGATGATGAACCGAATTTCGCCCCTATGCAGATTGCACCGTTCTACCTGGACGACGCAGGCCAACCATTCTGACGCCCCAACCTAGATAAAGTGAAGATATCTATATCTAAGCTTGAGAACAATAAAGCTGCTGGAGCTGATGGGCTTGCGGCCGAGCTGTTCAAGCATCTGGCAATGAACTGGTTAGGAATATGCACCAGCTTATCTGCATAATATGGTCGGAGGAAAGCATGCCCGATGAATGGAACCTTAGCATCGTTTGCCCGATCCTGAAGAAAGGCGATCCTCTGAACTGCACCGTCCTTTTGTGCAGGATGACGATGGAGAACTCACGCTTCTCCATTAAAGTCGGTAAAGACCTCACCGATACCTTTGATGTCAAGAATGGATTTAGAGAAGACGATGCACTGTCATGTGACTTCTTTAACATCATCCTTGAAAGAAGTGCAAAATTCTCGCGTCAAAACCAGAGGCACAATCTTTCAAAAATCCGCCCAATCACTCGCGTACGCCGACAAAATTGACATTATGGGAAGAACAAAGCGTGATGTCAGTGGTGCTTTCGTGAGTATTGAGAAGGAAGCCAAGAAGATAGGTTGAACGGTGAATCAATACGAACCAAATATATGCTGTCAACAAGAAGGGACACCCAACACCGACGTCTAGGACAGAACGTCACCATAGACAGCTATAACTTTGAGGTCGTAAAGGACTTTGTGCATCTAGACTACGCCATCAACTCAGTCAATAACACTAGTGCTGAGATTCAAAGAAGAATTACTCTTGCCAATCGATGTTTCTTTGGGCTTAGAAGGCAACTAAAGAGCAAAGCCCTCTCCCGAGCAACTGAAGTGTCGCTTTATAAGACACTTATCATCCCGGTGCTTATTTATGGTGCAGAAGCATGGACATGGACATTACTGTGGATGAAAACGCTTTAGGCTGCTTTGAAAGAAAAATTCTCCGTGTGATTTATGGTCCTATCTGCGCAAACTGTACGGGCTGTAGAGCGACACTGACCTCGTCACGAAGTGAAAACCCAAAGATTAAAATGGTTTGGTCACATAGAGCGAATGGACACCAATGCTTCGGCCCGGATGGCATTTGAGTCCAACCCCGTGGGACGGCGCAGTATAGGAGGACAGCGTATTAGGTGGCACACGCAAGAGTGGAAGAGGAAGAGTGGCGTGAGAAACTGGAAGAAGCTAGCTTTCGAGCCGACTGGAAGAAGCTTGTTTGTTGAGGCCTTGGTCCACCCCGGACTGTAGCGCCACCTTGATATTTGATATTTGATATTTATTGTGTGTCAATTTAACAAACATTTACAAAGAGTACATAAATGTATCTATAAAACGTAAATGTGATCTGTATAATTTAGTACTCGTAACATAGTTTTATAATTTCAATTTTAAAAATTTAAAAATTTAAAATTTACAAAAATAGATATTAAATAATTTCTTGATGAAGTTAATATTGAAAATTGTAAAGAAATTAAAGAAATAGCTAAAATAACAAAATAGTAATAAATAATAAATAAATAAAAACATTTAACAATAAAACAGTGAAAACCAAATGATAAGGCATTTAAATTCCTAAAACCTATGCTTAGTTGCCAGCCAAAAAAGAAAAAAGAGAGTCACTAAAACGTTTTACAAAACAAAGTCTTCTTATACCAAGAGGGAGAGCGTTCCATAAGCGAATAGCTTGAACAAAAAATTGACGTTCAGATGACAAACAAGTAACGCGAGGTTGAATTATGGTTAGAGCACGTGATGAACTTTAAAAGGTTAGTTTGTCGTATAAGTATTCAGGTTTACGTGAAATAATAATTTTATGGAGATATTTTATTGTGCAGTATTCAATATATTTGTCCAAAGTTAAGCCCAAAATTTTGGTTTTATATGCAGATATGTGATCCCGACCTTTCAAACCAAACACATAACGAGTAACATTATTAAAAGCGACATTAAGCTTTCTTTTAGATTCCGCATTGCAGTACATAGACACTTCAGACCCGAATGACAAAATAGGAACTATAAGACATTTAGCTAACATTAACCTTGTTTTAACAGAGGTATAATACTGTGATAAAGACAAGTTTCGCAGACATCCATAAATTTTTCCTACAGTAGTACGAGCATGTAGATCCCATCTAAGATTAGTATCAAACCATATTCCGAGATTTTTAGCTTTGTCAACAAACTCTAACTGCTCACTGCCCAAATAAATATTTGAGAAACCACTGTGATCTACTCCATTTTTAGATATGAGCATACATTTTGATTTTTTAGGGTTTAAACAGAGATCGTTTCCTTTGGACCACTGGTAGATACTTTCAAGATCATGGTTAAACTTATATATGGCATCTTCAATAAGACCTAGTTTACAACTGAAATAAAGCTGTACATCATCAGCATACATATGGACAGAGGAAAAGGCAATGCTACATTGAAGGTCATTTATAAACATTGAGAATAAAAGGGGGCCCAAAATGGATCCTTGTGGTACACCCAAAGACGTATAATTAAAATCAGACATAGCATTACCTGTTACAACTGCCTGACTTCTACCAGATAAGTATGAGTTTATCAACAAGGCTGCAGAAGAAGAGAAATTAAATTGTGCCAATAATTTCGACACAAGTTTCGAATGGTTTACGGAGTCGAAAGCTTTAGAAAAATCTAAGAGGGCTTACAACGAAATATGATCTTCATCAATCGAAATTCTTAAATCATCAGTTACTTTTAACAGCGCCGTGGTACAACTATGCTTTTTACGAAAACCTGATTGATATCTTGAGAGAAGGGTATACTGCTGCAGATAAGATGAAATTTGAATATGAACGATTTTTTCAAAAGCTTTAGATAAAAATGGTAAAATTGAAATTGGACGAAAATCAGGGGGCATTTGTGAAGGAGTTTTATTCTTTAGAAGAGGTACTACTTTAGCTGTTTTCCAATCACAAGGGAAACAGGATGTCATAAGAACAGTAATAATAATGTGGGTAAGTACAGGAAGAATAGAGGGTAAAATCATTTTTATAAATGAGGGATGTAGCTCATCAAGACCTGAAGATTTAGATTTTATACTGAGTACAGTCTTTAAAACATCTGTCTGCTCAACTCGATGAAACTCAAAACCAACTGCTGCAGGTATAGTACTTACAGTGGGCACTTTAAGGGGTGATGTATTAGCAGATTGTACAAATTTGTTGTTGAGCTCATTTAAATCAATTTCAGAGAAATCAAAGTTTTCCTGCCTACCAATTCCAATATTTCGAATATTTTTCCACAAAGTTTTTGATGGTAATTTACTATTAAGATGCGAACTATAAAACACACGCTTAGCCTTTCGTATTTTGGAATTTACAGTATTTCTTAATATACGAAAATCATTGTAAAATTCTGGCAACCTAAATCTTTTCCATCTCCTAAATGCAAGGTCACGTTTATTTATAAGTTCAATTATCTCAGAAGTGAACCAAGATATAACTGAGTTTTTAACTATTTTATTTTTGATTGGAACATGCGTATTAAATAAGTTAAGAATAATCTCATTAAACATGTTGACTTGTTCGTTAGGTGAAGGACAATTATACAGCCTTTCCCAATTAATTCTTTCCAAATCATCTTGAAGTAGACTAACATTTATAGATTTGAAATTTCTAAATGTAATACATCGGGGGGTCATGCAGAATGGAATTTTAAAAGTTGCAAATATGAGATCATGTTTCGAAAAAATAGGGGCTGGAGCTTGATTATAGTAGGAATCGCTGCAGCTGTTCGAGAAAAATAAATCAATTAATGTACTACTTGTATTTGTAAAATGAGTAGGAACTGTCGAGTTCAATAGGTTTAGACACAAGGATTTCATATTATTCAAGAATGGAGTACTTGTTTCTGTGTTTAAAACGTTTAAATTAAAATCGCCACAAATTATAACATCAGAATACATAGATGAAATATTTTCAAGCAAAGTGTAGAAAGGAGATATGTTTATTTGATTGTTTGGCCGATAATATACACCCAAAAGTATTTTTCTAGTATCACCCATAATTTCAACAAAACAATACTGTGTCAAACTGTCGGGGGGAGACGATAGAACAGATTTACATTTAATATTTGAACGAACATATACTGCAGTACCAGAACCTACTCTATTATATCTATCACCACGAAATAGATTAAAACCACTCATATCATAGATAGAATTTTGTATGTTCGGTTTGAACCAGGTTTCTGAAACACACACTACATCTACATCAGAATCAACAAACAACCTTCTAAATTTATCTATTTTACACAACAAGCTCTGTGCATTTATATGACATACACGCAATCCATTACATTGTTTACAAAAAATATTAATTAAAATCCGCAAGTTTGAGTCCATACCATCGCTGTAGGATGAGCTACTTAGATTCATAAGGGTTGATAAATGAATAAGAAAACTGAAAAACTCCCTCTAAAAGCATAAGACTTTATCTGATACGAATAATAAAATTCTTTAATAAAAACCTGGCAATAAACAAACATAGGCAGAAGAAAACTACATAACAAAAAGATCACATTATCAAGGATACAGGTAATAATCATAAATATAGTTAAATAATCTATAATACTTATTAAGTAAAATTTATGATGGGACGAGATTGTAATGCCCAAATCAAAAAGAATACACATCTTACGTTGATTGAAGTTGTTGATAGTTGTCATCATTATTTCTTGCTGTTGCAACTAACTGATCCAAGTCAGTCGGATGATCGATTCGAAAAGCTTTATCTATTGACACTGATCGCACATACACACATCCATTTCGTGTATACACAGAAGAAAGCTTACTTAAATTTTGTCTCTTCAGCTGAAAAGCTTTTCGGAGCATTATCTGGTTCGATGAAGTCAGACTCTCATTTAAATATATACGTCTGTCAGAATCCATTCCCACATGGCGTAGACAAATACTTTGTTTTGATATTTTGTATACATTATTTATAGCTTTAAATAAAGTAATTTTATCCGCTACTGATTGAAATTTTATTATTATGGCTGTGTCGTTGGAATTGTAAGTAAGTAAAGAAAGTAAAAGACGTTTGCTATATTTGTCTTGTTTCGGTTCATTCAAATTTGAAGAAGATCTCTTGCTTGGCCTGAGAATTCTCTAAAACTAAGTTGGAAGCTTAAAAAAAAATTGATAAAGATTATTAATACTTTTTTTTAACAATTTAAACTTCTACTTCAGATCAAAGTACGTATTTTTTGTTTTCTTCAATCTATTTGATCCCAACGTGTATGACATCACTTGTCTAAAATATGTAAACGTATTTTCCATTCGCAAATAAAATTTATCAGGTTATGGGCCAAGAATTGTTCTCCGTAAAAATTATATTACTTTTTGAGAAATTAAAGTAAAGAAAACATAAATATTCAAATAGAAAAGTTAGATGATTCTAATTATGATGTGTGGTGCATACAGATGAAGAGCGTCCTAATGGTGACCTGTGGCGAATCGCAAATGGTGAATTAAAAAAGGAATCTGCTACAGATGCTGTCAAGTATCTAAAATTCGATTCCGATGACCAGAAAGCTCTTGCAATTATAATATTGAGCGTTAAGACTGCTCAATTTGTATTTGTATTTTGTATTTTGTATTTATGTATTTATTAAATTTGCCGTACAAAAATTTGCTGTAAAAAATGCAAGTTTAGACGAAATTATCTAAAAAAAAAAAATTAATAATATGAACATTTTATTTAAGTTATTTAAATTGACTAATATATATATCTATACAAAGGGAAAAAAGGAGCGAATATGGTTCAACATTTGAACTCTTTGAGATGACTGAAAAATTGACTGAGTCTGGTATAGAATTGCAAGATGAACTTCTTGTTATTATGTTGTTGTCCAGTTTGTCCAAAGATTTCGAAAACTTTGTAATTGCAATGGCAACTCGAGACTCATTGCCAAAATTCAGTTTTCTCAAGCAAAAACTTCTCGAAGAAGCAGAGAAAAGAAAAGAAAACGTACAGAAGATGCACACGAAACATATGTGGAGGCGCATGGGAAGAAAAAATAAAACAGCAAAAAATCGTTCACCGGCAAATGCTTCAACTGTGGTGTGGTTGGTCATCGTTTGAGCGACTGTGAAAAAAAAAGAAAACATCCACACGTACACAACAAGCATTGACTATGATCGCAGCAGCAGAAACAAGACCATGAAGTAATGCATGGTATATAGACAGCGGTGCGACAGCTCATATGTGCAACGACAAGAAGCGGTTTGTAAACTTTCAACAACACAACGAAATAATTGGTTTGGCAGGAAATAAATTAATTGTTGCAGAGCGAAAAGGTGAAGTACCTTTCCAATATAAAAATACAGATTTGTTGTTTCAAAATGTTCTATATTCCGCAGAGCTTCAGGTGAATTTTCTTTCAGTGTGCAGAATGGTTGGCCTAAAAGTCCTATTCCAAAGCGACATGCTATGGTTTTTCGGGGAAACGGTTCTATGATTCTTCATGCCAACAAGATGGATGTTTTTTTTGTGGTTGATGAGGGTGTCGTGCAAAAGATTTTCACTTTGCAAAATAGAAGTGATTTGTGGCACAACAGATTTGGTCACCTTAATTACTAGTCTCTTCATGAATTGTCTGTTAAAGAAATGGTAAAAGGGTTGACTCCAGTTGTCAATAAAGATGAAGTGTGTAAAACATGCATGCTTAGTAAAATACATTCATTGCCATTTCCTAAGGAGTCAGAACATCGGTCAAAGAAACTGCTAGAGCTTGTCCATTAAGATGTTTTTGGACCATTTGATGTAGAATCTTTAAGTGGCTCGAGGTATTTCATCACATTTATAGACGATATGTCTAGAAAGATCTATGTGTACTTCATGAAGACAAAAAGTGAAGCTTTAAGTAAATTCAAGCACTTTAAACTAATGGTCGAACGACAAACAGATTGCGAAATTAAAACGCTTCGAACCGCCAACGGCAAGGAGTATCTGAATTATGAGTTTAATGAATTTTTGCAAAAGAATGGAATTCGGAGACACCTCTTCGTCGTCTACACACCACAACAGAATGAGGTGTCCGAGCGTGCCAATAGAACGCGTCGACTGTGGATCAGAAAGAGAATGAAATCAAATTACTTAAGCCTGAGATGGATGCGCTTATATCAAAATTGCATACAGCAACGAAGGATTCACCTAGTCAAGATAATTCTAGGCCTGTTGAGTGGACAAAACTCGCCAACGATAGACTAGAAGCGGTTCGTCTAATTGGTTGCAAGCATAAGCAAATTTTGGAAAATTCGTCTCACGCTCATTCAACTTCTCATAAGGCTGAAGATCATCTTGAACCAAGAAGTTTCGATACAAGTTTATGCCAACAATTAGATATGTCAAACTTGTTAACGATTCTCACTCGTAATCAGGTGCAAGAGTTGCCGCCGTTTTCGGGTCAAGATCACAAGGAGTGGCCTTATTTTGAATCAGTGTACAAGTCTACCACTCAAGAGGGAAGATACAACAGCAGAGAGAACGTAGCTCGTCTTAGAAAAGCGCTGATTGGTGAAGCTTGTGAATGATCGGTTGCGTTACTCGACTGATGCAGATGCGATTATGAGTACATTACGAGCCATCTATGGCAGGTCTGATGTACTGGTGCACAATCTTACTACAAACCTTCTCAAATTGCCGGTGTTAAGTTCTGGAAGCGCCAATGGGCAGTGGCATTAAATGGTTTCGTTGGTGATATCAACTCCATGAATCTTGGTAAAGAACTTAATAACAGTTATGTTCTCACAGATTTGGCTGAAAGACTGTGCCCGTCGTTGTATCATGATTGGCAGAAACGAAAAATAAAGAATCCTGATGCAAATTTAGAAAATTTTGCAGTGTTTATTTCTGATAAGTTGTTTGACTTACCTCCAGAGTTGTCGAAGTCATCGAAGCCACCAGGTAGAGACAAGGCAGTCAGTGCAGCCGTGTCAAAAAGTTTTGACTCACCAGTCAGTATCCAACGGAAGTGTTTGTGTCAAGTGTGGGAAATCTGTGCATGTGCTGAGTGAATGTGACGCTTTCAAGGCGATGAAAGTAGACGAAAGGTTCGAGTTTGCCAAAAACAATGCCATCTGTTTCAGATGCCTAGATCTAGTACCACACAAGTGGAACAGGTGTTCGTAAAGGAAGTTTTGTGGAATCGAAGGCTGTTCGAAGCACCACCACCCGCTTTTGCATCTGACTACTCAAAGATCATCTTTAAATTCATCTGCCCCTGCATTCACTCCGCCTGAACAGATTCACTCATCACATCTTGGAGTTAAGGCACCAGTGATGTTCAAGGTTGCTCTGATTCGATTGTACGTAACCAACGACAGTTATTTGGACATATATGCCTTTTTAAATGATGGATCCTCGATTACAATGATTGAACGAGAGGTTTATGAATTCTTGAATCTGAAAGGTGAGCCTGAATCTCTAGTGCATCCTTAGTGTTTCGAGAACAGAGCAGTCAATGCGAACAATTTTGAGTGTCTCAGCTGTGAATAAGGTCAAACGATATACACTGAAGGATATATACAGTGTTAATGGTTAAGAACTTCCTACCCAGACCGTCAACGTCAGCACTTTACAGAAATATTTTGCTCATCACAGAGATTTGCCGTTAATTGAACTGGATAATGCAAAACCGAAGATTCTTTTGGGCTAAGACCAAGCTAAGCTTCTTTCTGGCAGTCGACAGAGGTCAGGAAAAGACGATGAACCAAGAGCTATTAAGACACCCCTAGGTTGGGTTGTGTTTCGAACAACTGGGCTGCAATCAAGTGTGTCTTGTCTAAACTCTCCTAAAGTAGCGTTAATTTCATATTTCCACGGAATATCCAAGCAAGATGAGGAGTTGCACGATCTTGTTAAGCGACACTTTTCAACCGAAGAGTTCGGAGTTAAACCACCAATGGGTGTTTTTGTGAGCAAGTCCGATAAACGAGCATTGAAAATTATGGAACAGACGCTTTGTCGAGTTGATGAACAATATAAAATCGGCCTTCTTTGGGATAGTAATGAAGCCAAGCTTCCAGATAGTTACGCTATGGCTGAAAGGCGACTTGTGAAGTTTGAGAAAACTTTATTGAAGAATCCGGACCTGAAAAACTGGATGACCAAATACATGGAAGACCTAGTGATAAAGGGCTACGCTAGAATAGCGACGGCGGAAGAGCTGAAGCAGGATTGGAAGCGAATATGGTTCGTTCCACTATATATCGTTGTAAATAAAAATGAGTGTCCGCCGAAGCCGAGGGTCGTAGCAGATTTTGCAGCGAAGGTAGATGGCGTTTCTCTAAATTCACGACTGTTAAAAGGTGATTATGTTTGGGCCCCGGTGTTCCCCCTTTTGTTCACAGAATCACCACGCCAATCTCTACAAAACCCAGTGCCCAGAGGCTGTTGATGGATTGGTCAACCGTACTTATGTCGATGACTATTTCAATAGTCATGACACACTTGAAGAGGCAGTAACCGTAAGTAATGATGCCATAAGAATTTGCAAAGCTATGAATTTCGACCTAGTCGGTTTTCAATATTAATGCCAATCTTGTAAGCATGGATCCGAATGAATGTGAAAGTTATGTGACGAAAATTCTAGGAATGGCTTGGCATCCCTCTTTAGATGAATTAATTTACAAATTGAATGATAAAGAATGTTTGAAGAAAATGTTGGATGGAGCAGTCGTGTTGTCAAAACGTGAAGTCTTACGGAGCATCATGAGAATTTTTGATCCGCTTGGTTTGTTCTCCTGCTTAATTATTAAAGGTCGAGTCATCTTACAAGAGATGTGGTGTGAGGGTTTTGATGGGGACGAGCTGATTTCCGAGCAGTTGAAGATCCAGTGGTTTGAATTTGTAAGAGATCTACGAAGAATTGAATGCATTAAAATTCCACGCCTATATGCATCTTCGTCTCCTGACTATTCCAGTATAAGTTTGATCGCGTTTGTTGACGCTTCAGAGCAGGAGTTTTCTGCAGTTTGTTATTGGCGTTTTGAGAAAAGTGGTGTGGTGGAGGTGGCATTGGCTATGGCGAAGTCGTACCTCGTTTAGAGTTACAAGCTGCAGTGCTTGGTACTCGGATTGTGGAGACCGTCAAGAATTCACACTTGATCAAGCCACACGAAACTATGTTCTTATCAGACTCTAAGACAGTGCTGTCCTGGATTCGTTCCTCGAGTTTCAAGTTTAACAGCTTTGTGGCAGTTCACATCGGCGAGATTTTAGACGTATCGAATCCAACTAAATGGTCTTATGTGAAAATTTGAATTTGTGTTGTCTCCATGTTGTTATTATAATTTGAAGTATTAGTTAAATAAATAAAATAAATAAAAACATATGAAAAATGTGTTTTATTATTACATTTATTAACAAAAAGAAAGAATAAACTTTTTACAACATTTATTATTAATATATTATTAATACGCGACGCGTTTCGAACGTTCGTCCATCATCAGGCTTATATGATTACTGAGTGTGGCGTCGGTGTGGTATGTGTGTTTCGTGATTTCGTCTTTTTTGATGTTTATCAGTTGGCGTATGTTTGTCTCTCTTCATCTTCTTTTGTTTTGGTGATTAATGGCTGTGTTGTATAGTGCATTCTTTTTTATTATTAGTTTGTCGTTCGAAAGTGTTTATCCGTCGAACGATATAGTCGCATTTTTATTCGCTCCCGCATTGTTTTTTTTTAATTTATTTAATTAATAATAAATTGACCTAATTCTACCTCTGCCAAATCCATTATTCACCGCTTTCTTATAAACAATTTGTGATTTCTGTTTTTCCTGACCAACCCAAATTCTGACCCACTTTTGTGATTTGCTTAGCAATAACATCAACCTTATTGACCCACTCGCTTGTTTGTGTCTACCTTTGCAATATATTTTAAGTGAATTTTTAAATTGTCCACAACAAATACGTATTGAAATGGAAAATTGTTTCGCTAATTGTATCGACAAAAAAAGTGATGAGCTAGTGAAATGCAAAGGGCTGTGTGGTAAATCTTTTCACCCACTCTGCATTGGTCTAAGTAGAAGGTCAACTGCTTGTTTGAAAGATTATCTATTGCATTTTTCATTTTACTGTGATGAATGTAAAGAAATTTCTCTTTCACATGTTTTACTTGCCATCAAATGCCATAGCGACCTTACTAACTCTATATTAGCTAATAACAATCAATTTCATAAAAGCGTCATGAGTCAGTTGGTGAAAATTGATGACTTTTCAAAAGCGTTCGAAGAACTTAACAATACAATTGAGTGCGTGAACAATCGGTGCTTAACGAAATTTAACTCCATGGAAAAAAAACTCGCCGCGTTAACGGAATTAGTTACAAACAATAACAATGACGATATAATTAAACGTTTGGAATTTTTTAAAAATGATTTGAAATCATCGTTTAACTCGTATATCACTACCAACTCTATGAAAACAATGGAATCTTTAAATTCTATTCGTAGTGACCTTGATTGTCATCTTCAATCAACATCTAAAGTAACTAAACCTGGTCTCCATCAACCCCTTGCCCTTCTAGAAGACGCCGCCGCGAGTGTTATTAATTTAATGAAATGCTTGAAACTCGAATAAGCATTGGCCAACTAACCGAAGAAATTAAATATGCATCAAGTAAAATTGATGGGATGCCAAGACAACTGCAACATACACCCGTTATGTTCGAGACTTCGCTACTGGAAGAATTATTGGACTCACCGCCACATGCTCGTATTCCCTTACCTGCTATTTCCTCCGCACCACCTCCTCCTTCAGTTCACCAATCTCCTTCTAACGCTTCATCTTCTCCTTCTGCTGCTTGTCAACTACGCCCTACTGAAGAAAAATTACAATCCCTTATACGATTTGGAGCTACTTGGTCTCTGTCGGAATGGAACAACAGGATTAGCAAGCTGAACAAATCTGACAACGTTCCATTTTTTATCAGAGGTGCTCCTCGTCATGCTGATGTTAATTGGATAAAAAACTTTTTTTCGCGTAAATTCACCATTTCTGTCAATGAATGTCAAAAAATTTCATCACCCCGATCGCGTCATCAAAGTTTTAAAGCAAACATACCATCGAGATACATATGGCTTTTTTCCTCGTATTCTGACGACTTTTTCCGTCTAGGACAGATGACCTTAACAAAATGGATTGACAGACCACAAAATAAATCCAACAGTGCATTTAAACCTAATAGATCATCCATGAAGAAATCATCAGCGCATTTAGTTAAAAACAAACCTAGTGTTAAACCCAAAAATGTACCCAAACCTAATATAAACCCTAAAAAAGCCCCTAAATTAGACTCAAACTGGAGCTTCAAAACTAATGTTTTTCCCACTTTTTCAAAATTCACCTCTAACCCTTTAAGTAAGCGAGTCTCATTTGATCTAACTTCCAATGTAATCCATTCACCTGACCACACCTCCTCGTCTGATAACAACCCCCTCAATGCAAACTATCCTAATTTTATACACTCCCACACTCTCAATCCTTCCAAATCACCTGCAATGAATATCCCTTCTAATAATCCTACTCCATCTTTTATCTCTATTCCCCCTTCCTCACCCCATCCACCTATTTTCGACCCAATGATCCCTCCCTCAGTAAAACTGACTTCTCGATTGGTTGGTCCCACATCGACGGTCAATGATTTAGAGGGTCGTTATATAATGGCAAGATTACGGGATCAACGGCTCTATGATAACGTTAGTCTATATCTCTCATATTTATATGACAAACCAGACTCTATTTGTATTGATGGCAAGACAAAAACAAATGTCATGGTATTTATTCAGAAGGAAGGCCTCCCTACTAATCCTTCTCTTCTCAAACAAATATACATCCGCTATCATGAAGGGTTTAACATATTCGCTAATACTGTGGAAAAGGATCTTTCAGCTCTTGCTTCACACATCAGTTCAAAACGTTATTCATACCTTCAAAGTACCCGCAGAAATGTCAAAAACTATTTTCGTCCCTAACTTGAAGACTCCCGTTACAGCCCCTAAATTTTTATCTCTTTACTACCAAAACGTCAGAGGTCTCCGCTCCAAAACATCTTCGGTCTTTCTTAACTCTCAAAAACTCCCTTATGATATTTTTGCACTGTCTGAAACCAATCTGTCCCAGGATATAAGCGATTGCGAACTTTTTCCCTCCAACTTCAATGTCTTTCGGGTAGACGGGTCTTCTAATGATGTCGACTCTTCTGGTCGTGGAGTTTTACTAGCCATACATAATCGCATCGACTCAATGCTCTTTAAGACATCTCACAACACCTTTTTTGAATACGTCTGTGTTAAATCTAAACTATGTAAAATTACCATTTTCACAATCTGCTGTTATATCAGACCATCACAGCCTATACAATCTTACCAGCTTGCAGTAGATGCTTTTGATTCCATTTTTGAAGCAGCTGATCCTTCCGATATTGTTATAGTCGTAGGAGATTTCAATTTTCCAAATCTTCAATGGGTTCTTTCTGATGAGGAATCTTATTATACAGCTCTCAATCCCTCTTCAGATAAAGAAATCCTCTTTACCGACTGCTTGGTAGATTCAGACCTTTTCCAATTAAGTGGCGTTAAAAATAATTTAGGACGTCAGCTTGACCTTGTGTTTTCTTCTGACGCAGACAATTGTGTCGTTACTGCAAGTAACCATCTCCTTTCTAAATTAGATGCCTACCACCCTCCCCTTTTCCTCACATTCTCTTATGATTTTCCCCATAATTCAACCCTGACTGAGAGCCCTTTGTCTTTCAATTTTCGTAAAGCTAACTTCCGTAAACTTAACAACTTATTAGCCTCCGTTGATTTCGACAGCATTGCTCAAAACCCAAATATAGAATTAGCTGTATCTAATTTTTATTTTAGCGTGTTTAGATGTCTTTCTCAATCTGTCCCTGTTATTCGCCATAAGAACACCTCTTCATCCCCCCGTGGTACAATAGTGAGCTACGGTCTTTAAGAAATAAAAGAAACAAACTTTGGCAAATTTACCTTACTTCGCGTTCTGGTTTCGACTTTACTAACTATCTGAACACCAGTACAATTTTTTCAGAACTTTGTGATTCTCTTTACAACGAATACCTCAATCAAATGCAATCAAACATAATGATTGACCCTAAAACATTTTTTCACTTTATTAATGCCAAACGTAAATCTGATAGCTACCCTTCTACCTTAACATTTTTGAATACAAGTTCAGATGATTCTAAAATAATTGCTAACTTGTTCGCCCAGTTTTTCAGTCAGTCTTTTTCAACGAGTACCTTAAAGCCTGATTCAGAATATTTCTCTTATCTAAGCAAATGCACGCAAACATCCTTAACCTCTATTATAATTTCGTCGGAAACTGTCGAGGCTAAAATTAATAATCTGAAAGAGGATTATTCTGCGGGTCCAGATGGGATTCCTCCTATAATACTTAAACAATGTTGCTCTAATTTTGTTAAGCCCCTGACAGCCTTATTTCAGCTTTCAATTTCACAAGGAATTTTTCCTTCTCTCTGGAAAAATTCGTTTATAGTCCCTATTCATAAAAAAGGCCAGAAGAAAGAAATCTCCAACTACCGTCCAATCGCCAAACTCTCCTGTATTCCGAAGCTTTTCGAAAGCCTTATATACGATACAATGCTGTTTCATTGTAAACAACTTGTATCGCCTAAACAACATGGTTTTCTGAAAGGCAAATCAACTACAACCAATTTAGTAGAATTTGTTTCCGGTGCTTTATGCGATCTCGAAGATGGCAATGAAGTTGATGTAATTGCAACTGATCTTAGCAAAGCCTTTGATAAAATTTCTCATTCTTTAATCCTTTTCAAGCTTAATGCTCTAGGCTTTCAACCAATATTTATAGCATGGATCCAATCTTACTTAAAAGACCGCAAGTACAAAGTTATCTTCAGATCTTCTGCCATCTCGGCCCACTAATATTTATTTTAACCATCAACGATGTCGACTTCGTCATAAACGACTCTTTGATATCTATTTACGCAGACGACAAGAAAATCTATAGGCGTATTTCCTCCCCTTCTGACTCCTGTCTTCTCCAAAATGATCTTAATCGGTTTTCAACTTGGTGTCTAAAAAATTTTCTCGAACTGAATGTGAGCAAGTGCCAAGCAATAACCTTTTCACGAAGGCGTATTCCTGTCCCTCCCAGAACGTATTTTATCAACAATGTACCCGTCTCCCCAGTTGATTCCCTACGTGATCTCGGAGTTATCTGTGACAAGGAATTGAATTTTCGATCTCACTTAGACTCCTCTATAAACAGAGCTAACTCCGCGCTTGGTTTTGTAAAACGTTGGTCAAAAGAATTCTCCGATCCTTATGTAACTAAAACTCTCTATGTTACATTTGTAAGGCCCCTTCTTGAATATGCTAGCCAAGTCTGGTCACCCTACTACATCTCTCACTCCCGTCGTATTGAAGCTGTTCAACGAAGATTTCTACGTTTTGCACTCCGTGGCCTTGATTGGTCAAATCGATACAACCTCCCTCCCTACGTAAACCGCCTAAGGCTAATTGATATGCAAACACTTGAAAAACGTCGTCAAGTGGCTGACATTGTCTTTATTCAACAGCTATTAGCCGGAAATATCGATTGCCCCGCGCTCCTCCAAAAAATCTCCCTCCAGACCAATCCCAATAATCTTCGTTCAGTACCACTTTTCAAAATAAACTTTCATCGCACTAGCTATGGAAGTAACGAACCCATGACCCGCATGCTTCGGTTAACCAATACCATGCAAAGCTTTTTCAACTTCCACCAAAGCAAAGATTCCTTAAAAACCTCCCTCTATAAAACCTCCAACCCTACCAAGCTTTCTCTAGATTTAAGAATTTTTAGACTTAAGTTATTGTTAGTTTCTAAGTGTTTGCTTGTATTAAGCTAATAAAGTTAAACAAACAACTTTAGACGGGAGGGGGTCCCATCCCCTTCCTTCTGTGGTGTTTGTTGCTAAATAAATTAAAGTACTTTGTTTTGTTCCGTCTTGCAGGCTTTGTAGATTTCAAACTCTTTTAATGCGTCCAATGGTGTCCCTTTCCTGCAAATGTGCATTGGTTTGCAATTTGTATTGAAATCGGTGTAATTGTGGTTTTCGTTAATTAAGTGTTGTGCGTAATTTGATTGCGTTTTTTGTTTAGGTATATGTTCTTTGGATCTATCTTGGAATTTTCGTCCGGTTTGTCCAATATAAAATTTATCGCAGTCACTGCAAATAATTTTGTAACCACCTGAACATAGTTCTAATGCCAACTGATAAACATCAAAAAAGACGAAACACACATACCACACCGACACCACACTCAGTAATCATATAAGCCCGATGATGGGCGAACGTCCGAAACGCGTCGCGTATTAATAATATATTAATAATAAATGTTGTAAAAAGTTTTTTCTTTCTTTTTGTTAATAAATGTAATAATAAAACACATTTTTCATATGTTTTTATTTATTTTATTTATTTAACTAATACTTCTAATTATAATAACAACATGGAGACAACACAAATTCAAATTTTTAATAAAGCCGAACAAGCAAAAATTGTCTATGATTACCACAATACTAAACTTAAACTTACTAAAATCAGCCTTAACATAAAATTGAATAAAACATGCCTCACAAAACAATTAACACCTAAATACGCACTAATTAAAATAAAGGACGTATCTGTAGCTGCACAAAAAACACAAAAACTAGCACAAGTCATTCGCATAAAAGAAAATATTTATACTCAAATATTTGTACTCCAAAAAAACCGCATTTAATAGCATATTATATAAACAACACTTACAACTTTTCAATAAATTACATTACATAATTGCCGATCAATACACACATAAAATTACCGAACACATCAATGATATAGCAAAACAAATTTCACTCAAACATCTTAATAAAATACAAAAATTTAATACAAACATAACACCCGCTAACATTATTCACAAACATAACTTTTACCCAAGATAAGTCAACAACACAAACATACAATTCACAAATACAGAAACAAAAACATTGAACAAAGGACTTAAATACAACATACCCAACAACAACTTCCATAACATAAACAAAGAAGTAATTAATGCCGAAGCAGCTATAAAAACCCTACCAACACAAGAACTTCAAAACGAAACCAGAACCATCATTAATAAAAAACTTAAACAAATAATTAAAAACAACAATACACACACGAAAATACAACACAAGTACAAAGAAGACATAATAAATTTAAAAAACATCAAACAAAAACTCAAAAACAATAACGCAATAATAACCAAAGCCGACAAAGGGAACACCATAGTTATAATCAATAACCAAGAATACATTGATAAAACCTTAGCATTTATCCAAATTATATATTGAGATCAGTGGAGCCATGATGGTACCAGAAGAAAAACGTACTACGAAGCGATGGACAGAGATCGAGTTGTACCCCTAAGGATGTGGTAAAGTTTGCATGTGTGTCCAAGGCTTAGAAATTTTCTTAAATGTGTAACGAGCTATTTATTAGAAGCAGAAATTAAGAAAGAAACAAGATAGAGTTGTTTGAGGACCGAAAGGAACAGTTCTCTTTGTTTGCGAAGGAAGTGGAATAGTTTATTAGTTAAATCTTGAAATCATAATTTTTATTAGCAACCAGAGTCAGTGAAGACAACAAAAATGATTAGTTGAACTATTAAGACAGGCAATAGTCAGAAGGTAAAAATTTTTTTTTTTGTAAAACGAAATACAAAAAGAGACAATAATATTAATGTCAAGAGAAATCAAGTAGCAAAATCTAAGGAAATAAAGTTATTGGTTAGATAGTGATCAAAAGTTGAAAAATAATAGACAAGTAACACTATTTAGTCAAACCAAAGAGTTAAAATAGCAAAGTAACAAATAATATTTTTTGTGATGTCTTGGTCAGAAGAGTACCAGTCAAATTTAAAGTCTACGAATCTTAGCTTAGTGTTATTTCAATCCGATAGAGTGGAGGAAATCTTCAGAAAGAAAAATATTATTTTTCTACGAAAAATCTAGTACTCACTGAAATAGAAACTTTCATTGAGTCGAAAATGATAAAATGCATTTTAAATATTCAGAAACAAAAAGATTCACTTACACACCTTAACTCACTTGGTTACAAAACCTTACATAATACTTACCTACTTCTGAAAAAAAAAATAACTTCTCAAAAAAGATTTACATTACTTACCTAGAGTTCAACTAAGAAAGTCACTGCGACTCACGCTTAAAGAAAACATGAAAAATATTGATCAAAAATTTTTAAAAAGAGAAAAATAAATATTATTTACCTACCAAAAACTTATCTTCGATTAAAAAATTATTTAGTCAAAATACTTACCATTAGCTGAAATAATAATATTAAAAGCAAATTTATAATTATCGTGACGCATCAAGTACTATAAATGTAAACAGTATATGAGTCGACAAAGTAAAACATGCAGTAATAGATCAAATAGAAAGGTGGAGCAATCTTAACTACGGCCAAGTTCGCGTTTGCCAAAGTAGAAAGTTTCGTAAAGAAACCATTTACAATTGGAAAAATTGAAACTTTAGAGCGAGCCATTGAAAAATTACTAAATCCTTCCAACTTCACTTTCCGTAATAGAAAGTTCAACCGCGCCCTAAATAAAGGTAAAATTAAAAGTCGTGTAATAAAGTATTACTTTTTTCAACAAAAGAACGAAATAAAATTTAAAGGATTAAATAGAAAAGTTGAGATTACAAAAAAAGATTCAGAAAGAAAAAAGAAGTCGACCATAAAAAGGAGTAGCGAGTGTCAAGAAAACATAAAAGAGCAAGGTAAAAATAAAAAGAAAAGAATTTATTGAATGTGTAAAATTGATAAAATCAACCAACTTATGAACGCAAGAAACATTAAAAATAGTTAAAGAAAAATATTCGCAATAATTCATTTGGCAAATTTCACAAGAAACTAAAGATTATTTTTGTGACATATATATCGATAGTGGGACAGAAACGTGTTGCTCTACAAGCAGGTGATCGTCACCCAGAATTCCACATGGAATTTATTAAAATCCGCCAAGTAATCGAGACATCACCAATTAAAATCCTAGTAAAACCACCACCAAAAGCATTCCAATTGAAGGGCGCATTGAGAGAAGAAGAAAAAAAACAGAATCCACTCAAGGGGTCGCTTCTGAAGAAGTACAAAGCACTAGAAGACGTTTAGTCGGAGAATCTAAGAAAGCCAGGTAACAAAGAAATTAATTTTTATATGAAATAAACGAGAGACACTGATAACTACACGGGATAGCACGTGTAGATTATCAAAATGCGTATAAGTCCTTGGCGTAATTTCATAGGTAGACATCTTCGTGTCAGGTTTAAAGTAGATAAATACCATATTTTCATATTTCTTTTATCAAATATTTGCTTAATAGAATGCTCTAAAACACAAAGAGAAATTTCTTTTGATTTGTAACACATGTAAATCTTATCTTAGGTAGAAAGACCTAATCCTTGAAGTATTATTAAAACATTTTTCTTTATACATACAGGCAGACATTGAGAAAGAAGGTGACAAAGGATCGCAGTGGTGATCTAGAGTGGTCGGCACCCAAGCGTCATCAAAAACGCCTCCACTCTAACAATCCTCCACCTAGCAGACAAATCCAGTCACCATCAACGAAAATGGCCCGCCTGGCTTTTTATGCCTATGCCTCATCACATCCATCAAATAATTCATCTATACAAGACGAAATTAAGCAAATAAAATTCACACTCGAGTTACCAAATTGGGAAAAATGTTTGGCCAATATATAATGTGTCAACGGAAGAAGCAGCGACTATGCGGCTAGTCACAGTTTCAACGTGGGATCACACATGAATTCATCAAGTACCTCATCAAATTAATGTTTGTAATCAAACATCAGGTATGATTCAAATTTTTTTATGTATATGAATTTTTTTTTTGCATTGAAACTAAGGTAGCGTAGCAACTTTTATATACCTACTACAAAATCCTTAACTTCAATTTGCCTTGTGTCTGAACAACTTTTTTTTCGATATATCATAGTACTGTGAATAAATAACTACCCACTGGGTGTAGTTTTAATAGTTTTTTTTTTGTTATTAGGAGACAGTTGTAATCTCCATATTCAATTCGATAAAAAAAAAAGAAAACGTAGGTACAACTATGGAAAATAAATTGGATTTGTTTATAATATCATTATACATATGAATTACGATATTTAGTCGAAAGTCCTTTATATAGAAAATATAAATTAACTTTGATTTTTAACGAATACCTACATCTTTAGAGTGACTAAGATTATATAATTAGCTGTGAAAGCAGTCACTGCTTATATATTTGGAAATTTTTGTTTGTTGCACCTCTCTGTAAAGAAAGAAAGACCGCCATACGAAGTGATTTCATACGACAATCCGGTTGTGGTCATACGAAGAAGAAAAGGTAATAATACACTCACATACCTACTTTTCATCGAACACATTTTCGGTTACGTCGTGTTTAAATTCAATATTTGAATATCAGAAACCAAAAATAAACGTAAATATAATAATTGATAGCATTCGGTGATGATATGAATGAATTACAATATACTTGGTAACGATTATCGGTCGGATATTCGTGTGCAAAAGTATCTAGCCTTACCATTTTATAAGAATATTTACCTATTGAATTTTTTTTTTTTTTGAATTAGTAACCGATAAACTATATTTTTTTTTTGTTGACACAAATCATCAGGTCGTCAATAGAAAAGGTGCACCTTCTCCGTCGTCCCCTGTTTACATTTTTATTTACCTATATTGATTATAATTACATATAACTATATTGTTTATATATATATATTTTAATACATAACATTTTTACCATTTTTATATTTGTTTCAAAATTTTTATTAAATATCCGAACCTCCAATATTTTGGTGTGTTTCGTGGAAACTTGTTCTTATATTTTGGGATAAAGGGAATTTTTGGAACGGACTTTGTGTCTATGATCTTATTTTTGATTATTTGTTCACGCAGAAACATCCTATGTGGGAGTTTCTTCGAACTTTTTCGTTGTTGGACAGTGTCCGGACAAACATTCTTTTTTTTTTTGCTCGCGTTAAATTAAGAATAAAACTGTTACCATACAATCAGTCGGTGAAGAACAAAAATTTTTCTTTGAACTTAAGGCAACAATTGCGTCTTCCTTGACTGGCTGGACGTATTCCAAGCAGAGTTAAGTAGCCGATAGAAAAGTTCATTGAAATTTCAGTTCGTTTTTAACTCGTTTGTTTATTCGCAGTAATACAGTCCGAGAAGAATATTTATCGTGATAGTTACGTCCGAGACGTCAACCAAACCGTTTCTCTTAAACCCTCCCATACTCCCCTTTGCCTAACGGCACATTATTCTTTTAACCCAATCACCTCCCATAATTCCCTTCTTTGCCTAACGGCACATAATTTCGCAACAAAAGATTCCCACCATTTTTGCCGACACTGCAAAACCTGTCGGATACTCCTTTGCTTCTTGCTCCAACAACACAGACAAAATCCTAATACTCATATGTCATTACACCAAATGAAATATGAATATTTGGTTATCATGCACATTCCATTCCCACGAGAAGTGCTTTAGAATAAGTTACAAAATTAGAAATTAAGAAAATATAAGTCAGTCTAATTCAACCACTCTAGCAATAAGGTGCAGCCTAGCTTTGGACAGCGGCCTTCTTCTAGTAGATAATAACCAAATAATTTATTATAAAATGTCAATCTAAAATAAGTTTTGTTCGAAAGTAAAAAATAAAATTAATAAAAGAAAAAAAAATAATAAAAGAAAAAAAAAACAAATAAGTTTTTTTTTTAATCCAAACGCTCAGCACACCACGTAATTGGCGCAGTCGGAAAAAGTAATATACATTACGGTTTCGATTAAGAAAACAGTGTATAAAAATATCAGTTTCGATAAAGAAAACGGTATATAAAAATAAAGTTTCGAAAACAGTGCATAAAAATATCAGTTTCGATAAAGAAAACGGTATATAAAAATAGAATTTCGATTAAGAAAACAGTGTATAAAAATATCAGTTTCGATAAAGAAAACGGTATATAAAAATAAAGTTTCGAAAACAGTGCATAAAATATCAGTTTCGATAAAGAAAACGGTATATAAAAATAAAGTTTCGATTAAGAAAACAGTGTATAAAAATATCAGCTTCGATAAAGAAAACGGTATATAAAAATAAAGTTTCGATTAAGAAAACAGTGTATAAAAAATATCACTTTCGACAAAGAAAACAGTGCTATCTTAGAACTCCTTGTTTAAAAAGAAAGCCGGCAAAGGAAATAAAGTGACAACGTTCCCGATTAAAGAAATAGTTTAAAATAGTTTCGATAATTTTTTTTTACATAGAAAAAATAGTACAAAAGTGAACTTTTTTGTCTTAACACATAACGTTTTCTCTTCAAAAAGAAAAAACCGGTACAAAAATAAAAAACAGTGAACCAGTTAAGCAACTATTCAGTGAACCACTAAACCAGCAAGGCAGCGAACCTGTGAACCTGTGAACTAGACAAAAAAAGGAAACTGGAAAACGAGGAAGACCTCTCAAACCTTTTCAAAGAACTCAAGATGACAACACCAGGGATAGTAAGTGAGCCAAGTTTAGCATTAAGTTTAGACCCAGTTAAGTATTTAAACTCTCTTCCAATATATAATGGAAGTTCGGAAACACTACACAATTTTATAGATTTATTGGACAGGATCCAACCTTGTCTTTCAAAATATGACACCAATAGTCAACTACTCTTTCTAGATATGTAACGGGAGGGATTGGATGGTCCCGCTACAAAAAGGGAAAAAATAATTTTCAATCCATATTCAAGATTATGTTGAATTTTAAATATGATAAGAAATCATAGAGAGAGATGATATGATTCAGGTGTTAAATCCTGAATATGAATTAAAAATAATTATTTAACCTTAAAGATGGAAATTGGGGAATGGTTAAGAGGGTAAGTCGATGTAAACAATGAAATCTAAAAGAGGATGGAAAAGAAAACCCAAACGCTGGAAAAGACTGGTTCATGTCACTCAAACCTTTATAATTAACTTTATCCCATTATTACCTTCTATGTTGTTGTTGCGGACGGAAAAATCCAAAACGGATCCTATTTCATAAAAAGAGAGAGAAAATGGTCGACTGAGGAAGGCGAGGCATGAAACGATGCTGCAGATCATCACCTACTGCTTAGTAGACGATGTTCCAGAGGATCCCTTCATCCTCCTCCCCCAATAGAATATCTCTCTAAGTATGCAGATGGTATATACTTATTTTGAAGACACCACGGATTAGTAAATCTTACGTCTGACTTATAATCTGGCGCAGTCAGATGATCTCCAAGGGATCTAAAACGGATCTCCACCCATTTTATCCTGCCCTGAGAATTAGTTGATCTGACTTCTGAAGCATGAGAATTCACGAGGAGAAAATTTCCCGAAAAAAAAAATAATGGTGAAGAAGAGTCTTTAATTCCTCAATCTATTATCCACGATAGACTAAATGAAACAACTCGGAAAATCGTTCGCCCAGAATTACTTTGCCTTAGTAGGATCCGAAACCTACCCATCCTATCAACTTATAGTACCTTTTCTTACGATAGGGCACGTCCAAGCCTGGATGGATAGGGTGACTACCACCACACCGCTGCTTCAGGTCTGCAAATTTCGCCGGGGCCGAACACGTCGGTACAGGGAAGTGGGTGGTGCTGCAGGAGTGATAGTCGGTGTCACATCTGTTAGACCTGGAGTCTAGCTGTTTGTTGACTCAGTAAATGTTGAAAAGAGCTATGCTGAAAAGCAAAGGGGCCGATAATGAATAGTGAGTCAGTTGAAAGAGTTTGAAGAAAAGATAAAATAAGAGGTGGTAAACGAATGTTGGCAGAAATGTCGAGATGACGATATTATTATCTCGAAGGATTACCTAACCCTACCCTCCTATGTCCTATCTCATCCTTGTATTTTACTAGGACCCTATTGTGACGGGAGAATCGGATGACAATGATTCCCCCTGGTGCCTAACTTCCCTACCTGAGTGACTCTAATGGAGACTAGTCCATTAAAGACACCACCCATTGACATCTCTACTGGCACTGAATCTAAAGTAGAAATATTCCGCGATCGTGCTAATACAAAAGAATGAATGGAATGAGTTGCGATTTTTACTTTCACATGATGTATGAGTCTCGTTGGTTGTTGTAGTTGTCCCTCACCTTGGGATGGCTCCAGCCACGCCCCTCCACTTAAGTTGGTTACCTACTCATTTTTCCTGAAAATAACTCCAAAACGAACAAGAAACATCTTCCCTTAACTTTCATCCGTCTCGAAATGAAAAGAACTGACTATAATCAATTCTAAAGCAGGAAAATTTCATGAAAATTCTTATAAATTTTATTTACAGTATTTAAACTAACAAAAATATAAGTATTTATACTCTATTCCTTAACTATAGTATATAAATCTAATACAATAGCAAATTTAAATTTTTATTCGAACTTCAAAAAAAACTAACATTATTTTATATTAGTGTCTCTATCTAAACTACTTATTATAATTTCTAATTAGATACTTTTATTTCCATAAAATCCAAAACTACATTTGTATCTCAGATACGATTTAATCTCAAGAAAAATATAATCTCTACGGTTCTTATTGCTGCATCTGGTTGAATACGGTGTGAGAACCTACTCATTAAAACAACGAAACCTAATTAGAAAGACACAAAAATTAAGTTTTTGTTCTCGAACCAAATTTCTTCTTAGATAAATGTTTATGAACAAAAATAAAAGAAAAGAAAAATTTACTTTTGTCTTGCTTTTGTTCAAACGAATCTCTATTTGAGGACTGGAGTAACGAATTACCTCCCCTCTGTCACGACCGTAACGATTTATTCCGGCGAACAATCGTTATGACACACAAAAGCCTAACACGAATTGACAAATCGTTAAAATGAATCATCAATCTCCGTTTAATCTTAGAATGGCAGTTTATCTCTATATTAATTTCTTAATATTAGATAAAGTAGTCGTTCTATTTCGCCAAGATCAAATGGACAAAAGATTCTGAAGTTCGCGACTAATATTCGAATTAGTATGAGGACACACGAGCTAATTACGATAGGTAGGTACCTATTTTTCGCGATCTTAAAGATGTCTTTTCAAAATTTAGGACCAAGTAGGCCAAAAACATTTACAAAATTACGACAAAATTTACGTAGGACGTCTCCACTGTTTTATATTCCCACCCGAAATGGTAAAAAAGAAAGTTTAAAACTCTTATTTATTTAGTGTTACTAATTTAAAATGTGTGGATCTGAAGGATCATTGAGAGTTTGGTAGGTACATCCAAACCTTACCTTAGCTGGAACAAACGTTTGTTTAATTTTATAAAATTTATTCAATATCAAAAATTTTAAATAAAAATATCAATATAAAAAAAAAATATTCTACAAAAATATATAGAGAGGGGTTCGACGAAGGGAGGGTGCACCATACCGACGTGAAACCATATGAAAGACAAAATTCATAAAGTACGTTAACTTTTGTTTATTTTTCAATAGTATTCAATGTTAATTTTCTTTTTCCCCAATTTCAGAATGTTCAGAAAAACTCAGGGATGGGACCAATGAATGATGTACAGGAGTCCGATTTCAAATCGACTCTTGTAATTTATTTTTAAATTCCAAGAATTTTACAGCATTAAGTTTTTTATGGACCGATACCAAACGAATTGAATTTCCGTCTTTACAATTCAAAAAAAAAATTTACGTACTTTAACAAACAAACGGAAAACTTCAGCATAATAACCATCAGTGGTAAGTACTCATATTATCTTTCATGAGTTTGTATTTGACCTTAACTTTCGTATTCTCTCACAGAAGGATCAAGACCGAATGAAATAGTTAAAATCACTTACACACTCAGCACAAAAACTATTTTTCTTTAAGCCACTTTCATTTATTGGCACTATTCAACAATATTTTATTAGAAATTGGTTCAAGTCTTCAATAGGCAACTTAAAGTTCGGTATCAAAACCTCTAAAGCAGACTTGAAGTAATTTCACTCACAAATATTCGCTTGTTATTATTAGCAGAAGGCTATTTGCATCCTTAGTACACTTAACCACTTCAAGTAGGTACACTTAGTTTGTTTAAATTAAAAAAAAAAACTAAATCACCGAATTTTACTTTATTATTAATATAACCGACACGACCGAATAGTAATTTCTTTATTTTTACCTTTTTTTGTTTTTCTTTTAGATTTTAACATAAAGATCTTTTAACGCGGATGTAGTTAGTGATCAAGTAAGTATTCAGATTACAGAACTGGATAAATTTATAAAAATCTTTTTTTTTTTCAGATGATAAAGTATTGGCTTATAAGACTAAGTCAAGATTCTCACACGGACAGACTTTTAGTTATTGTAAATGCATATTATAATTTACGATTATAATATGCATTATAATCTATAGAAATTTCAAAAATAATTTTATCATTAATAAACCTTCTTATTTTTTTTTTTTTTTTTTTTTGGATTGAACGATTTAATAATATTGACTTATCGTACGTTATAAAAAGAACCTATATAATTTCACAGTATTTTTTTTTTGCAATAAACATTTTTGTATGGACCAGCCAAAATTATTACTCTTTTTATTTTTTTATTCTTAACAACTCAAGGTACGTATTTTTTTTTTTTTTTTTTTTTGGATAGTGTATAATTCACCTCTTTGCATGTGGGGGTGGTTATCAGTTTTCTAACCAGACATAAGTTTTACAGTCTATTACTAGAAATGAAATCTACCTACTATATAAAGAAATAATTTTTACTGCCATACCTCATAGCACTGATACATATGATTTGTACTTATTCTGCCCTGCCTATAGGTGACTCCAACAGGATTTTTATTCTCGGTAAACGAACGGTGAATAGATTCCGCTAGCCGTTATGTAGCGGGGTCCAACGACGCAAGTAGTTTAATACTTTTTATGGTGACTGTACTGGCCGCACAATACATCCACTATAATCTGCATTAAATTGTATACCATTTCGTCCAATTGGTCTTTATAGTGCCCAAAAATCAAAAATGTTTTATTTAATTTTTGACGATAAAAATTTCTTAATTCCTTGTAGTATCTGGTAACTTAAACCAGGCAAGATTTCTGGCGTTAACGAGCACAAGTCGATTTCGTGACGAAGCGACTAAAAACATCGCTTTAGCGACAGCTGCAACCAATCGATTTTGGTCGTTTGCTTCGACTTTGATACGCGTCGAATTTCTGCCTAATTAAACAAAAGAATGACTTTAGTAAAATGACCTCGACAGAGCAAAAATAATACCTATATATTTTCATTGTATGAAATAAGAATTAAAATTTTTGTTACCTACTACCTTGGTTTCGATCGACGCAAAAAAAACATGTGGAAATTCTTTCTTACGCCAATGAATGATATTTTTTTTTAAATTTCTTTTTATTTATTTTAAGTATGTAAAAAAGACATGTAGGAAGTAATTTGGGATTACCTGGTTTGCTTGAGATGTGGAAATGGGTATTCCTAATTGTTTTCTGAATTCCCAGTAGGAAATCGAATTTTCTGGAATTGGATTTCTTAGTGGGAGTTCCGCTGAATCGTCTGCTTTTCCAACTAAATAATCCAAATTTTCTCTGGGATGATTTGGATGATGCTGTTCTTGGGGGATGATTACCAGTCGCTCTGGTAATCCCACATTTTCTTGACCAAGATCGACACTCGTGTTCAAGCGGTATATTCGGTCGAACAGGAATTCGATACGTGGTCGAAGAAAATGATGTCTGCCCTCATATATCAGAGTGATATCGCTTATCCAAATCCCTTTAAATTGGTCAAAAAAAAAGTTAAACTGCCTACCATTAGTTCCTAATGAATTTGTCGGATGTTTTTATGACTAAAATAAGAATATTAAAATTGCTTGGTTGCTTCCGATTCTGAATCGTACTTCAACCCTTAGCTAAATTGTCTTACCTAGCTTGAAAATGATGTCCAATGCCGCTAATCCTTGCGGTGAAATTTTTCCCGTACTTTAGCAATATATCACGCGGTTTTCACAGTGTCTTTTTTTATTGACTTACACTTTAATGATACTTTTGATAATTCACTAGAAAGATTTTGTTTTAAACGTTTAAGCTGACGACGAATGAATGAATAGAAACTTTTCGGGTGGGTTCGATGCGCTACCCTTCTATTAACGTTTCCCTTTCCATATTATTCCTATGCTTCGATTGCTTAGGCAGGGGAGCGTTCATATATTATTACATTTACATAATGAATGTGTTTAACAAGTTTTGTAAGAATAATTTTACGCAACAAGTTGATTTAGGTTGTCTAGACCGTGGGAATTTATTTATTCATCTTCACGAATGATTTTTTTGTTTATCATCATTTATTTTCCCGTGTAGGTTCGAGTGAATTACTTATGGTGAAGGTGAGTTCTTTTGTCCTCAATTAATATTGACAGAATATTTATGTCTCGATAATGTATGATCATTTATTTTGGTTTACATAATATTTTTATGCGTAGAAACTACAACAGGTTGTTAGATTTGATCCGTTTAGGACTAAGTAAATGTGCCTAACCTTTATAAGGAAAATGTATTAAGTGTTTTGACTACTTTCAAGTAGTATTTTCTGAACTTTTCTAATTCCTTTTTCTAGCTGACCTTATTTGAACGTAATTTTTTTTCTGATCAGAATAATATTTCTTTACGTTAAATTATTGGAGCGTGCTAAAAAATATAAATCGATTTCGTTTATTCGATCAAGCGAACTCTAACTTTCAGAATACGAACTTAAGATGCAAAAGAGATTTTGACAGACCACTAATTTATCTGACTTTCGTTGTTACGGCCTAATGAGTACCATCGCTTGTCAAATAGTTTCCTCAATAAATTCTTCTCGACTTTCTAATAAATGTCAAACTCTTTACTACTTCTTGTCATTTATGATTCTGCATCATTTTGGCAAATGTTTATGATTATTGGTCATTGACATAAATTTATTTCTGTTAATCGTCTACTAAATATATCTCTATTTTTTTTTTTATATTTCTGAACGCTTTCATGATGTTGGATGAGGTGTCGCTACGTGGCCTCCATTTCATATTTCGTTCTACTTCTCAAATCGTTGCCCCCACGCTTCTAGTTCTATCTTCACTTCATTCTTTCAGCTGTAGGGTGGGAGATATTTTTGGCGCGTTCTACCTTGCCCCTTTATTTATACATACGTTCCACTCCACATATTTGCACAGCTGATCGAACAGGGATGCATTAATTCAAGACGTGTTCGAATGCGAAAAAGGTTGCGATATGTACTAAGAAATGTTGTGAGCGTGTCTGTACTATTTGGATACTAAGAGCAAAAAGTTCTTTTAAAATGCGTTCGATGAAATTTTTCGACTTGGTTCCCCAGTCTAGGTGAATTGAAAGTTTATTCATATTGTTTTGTGTGTTAGTCACTGTCGGGGTGTGTAGGTAATTTTCCTACAAAACATCTTCATAGTACCTAGTGTGAGCTGGTACTATGACGATGGAAACGAAAATTGCATTTTAAGCTTTAACTTGGACTAATACTACTATTTACTCTTACTAGAATACGTTGCTACCCACGACCCTTTTGTGTCTCATGCACAGGCTGAGCAGCTGGCTATGACACTTATCATAGCAAAGAAAAATAAATTACGCAAAAAAAAACTGTCGATGACTTTTGATTTTGTTTCATTTTCGGAGGTCCTTCGTGTGTACTACTGACTCGAAACCATTTGAGTCCTTGACTTTATAAAGATTATTGCCTACTATTTTTATGACCTTAGTTTTTATGTATTTAGGACACAGCTTAGCATTTCGGTGCTTACTTGAATCACTCAAGACAAAATTGCGTCGGAAAACATCATCGCCTATATTGAATGTTATAACTCTACTTCGAAGATTGTAAACTTTTTCATAACTGTCGTGCGCTTGGTTGAGAGCTGTCTTCAGATATGAATGAAGGATATTCATCCTTGCGGTTTTTGGTAACCAGTCTATCCCAGACTGGTTTAGTCCGCCTAATTTTTTTAACAACGTATAATCTGCTCCGTGCTCAATCATGCGTTGACCAAATAATGCCTCATAAGGAGTCATACCAATAGCACTATGTAACGATGTGCGTAAAGCACTACTTATAAACGACAGATGTTCGTCCCAGTTGAGTTGTTTTACATCAATATATGCTCGAATAGCACTCAGAATGGAACGATTCACTCGCTCGCTCGCATTAGCTTGTGGTGAGTATGCAGCTGTCCTAATGTGGTTTATATCGAAATTTCCCAAGAATGTTTTGAAATCATTGCTGATAAATTGTGAGCCGTTGTCCGATAACAAACTCTCTGGCACTCCAAATATCATCTACCAGGAATATATCATCTACCAGGAATTTCACTACTTCAGAAGTAGTTGCCTTCTTTAAAGGTTTAATAAAGACGAACTTGGTTAGTTGGTCTAACGCTATTATTATAAAGGTATTACCTCTTCTAGACCTGGGATATGGACCTAAAAAGTCTATGTACATATGCTGAAAGGGTCTATCTACTTGAAAACTTTTACCCATTTCTGTCCTTAGAACAGAGTTTGGCGCTTTTGTTGTTTTACATATTTCACAGTTATTTATAAATAATTTAACTTGGGAAGCCATTGCTGGCCAATAAAATTGGTTACGGAGGCGATACAGGGTCTTGGTGATACCACCATGCGCTGCCTGAGGCGGGCAATGAGCCGAAATTATCAACTTTTCGCTCAGCTGCGTTGGGATCCATAGCTTCCAGGCTAAATCGTCCTGGATTGGGTTCCCCGTTGCGTGTCTGACCTTCTTATATATAAAACCATCGGATACCTGTAAATCAGGCAGGCGTTCCTTATTTTCGTTGATGTGTTTTATAACTTGGAGGTATTCCTCTGACTTAAAAGAAGAATCTTTCAGATCCACGTGCAACGCTTCAGGTGATTTCGAATTCCCGCTGGGCATATCCAAGGAAGCTAAACGCAATACCTCCACTTCATGCACTCTTGACAGGGCATCAGGCACGACGTTCAAAGTTCCTTTTCTATGTTCCACCGAAAATTCGAAGCCTTGAAGCTACAAACTCCAACGAGCTAAACGTCCGGTTGGGTCCTTAAGACTCATCAACCATCTCAGGCTTGCATGATCCGTGATCACCAAGAACCTGTAACCTTCAATATAGGGCCTAAATTTATAAATGCCCCTTACGGCTGCGAGACATTCACGTTCTGTCACTGAATAGTTACGTTGGGCACTATTTAACTTCTGTGAGTAATAATAAATCGGGAATTCTGCGCCAGTCTCATCTCTTTGGCACAGCACGCATCCGATTCCAGTAGCGGAAGCATCGCACAAAATTACGAATTGCTTACTGAAATCAGGATTGCGGAGAACTGGCGCCGAAGTTAAAGCAGTTTTGAGTTTATTAAATGCTTCCAACGCCTGTTCATTAAATACGAAATTGCTTGCTTTTTTAAGGGTGTCGGACATCGGTCCAGCTACCTCTGAGAAATTCTCGATGAATCGCCGGTACCAACCAGCCATTCCAAGGAATCGACGTACTTGACGTACCGTCGTTGGTACCGGGAAATCGAGAATTGCAGATATTTTGGACGGGTCTGCTTTGAGGCAGCCACGCCCTACGACATATCCTAAATATTGAAGTTCTTCGAAACAGAAACGTGACTTTTCTACATTTATACTGAGTCCTGCTTCAGCTAGCCTCTCTGCTACAACTTTTAAAACAGAAATGTGTTCATCAAATGATTTGGAGATGACCAATAAGTCATCTAAATAAATAAATACTTGGTCTCTCAAGACGGACGGAATAACCTTATTCATCAAATTAGTCAGACTCTGAGCTGCGTTGGAGAGTCCGAACGGCATCACCTTAAACTGATATAACGGGCGACCTGGTATTGAGAAAGCTGTTTTCTCACTTGACATCTTCTCCAGCGGCACTTGCCAGTATGCATCTTTCAGATCCACGCTAGAGATATAACGTGTTTCCGAAAGACGTGCTAGCAAACCTTCTATATGTCCAATTGGACTCGCATCCTTATTTGTGACGGAGTTGACTTTCCGAAAGTCCAAGCACATTCTGTTTTTTCCGGGTTTCCTTACCAGTACAACAGGTGAGGACCATGGGCTTGAACTTTCTTCGATCACTCCCAAAGAAATCATGCGGTCCAATTCGGCGTACACCAAGGCTTGTATCGCTGGAGAGATAGGATAATGTCGTTGCTTAATAGGCAACGCATCGCCAGTATCTATTACATGCTCCATAAGGTGAGTTCGTCCGAGTCCCCGCTCAGCGAAAGAAGGAAAAAGTTTTATTGTGTTTTTCAACACGACGGACTGTTCTGTAGTTAGCTCACACTCAGAGAATTTTGGTTTCTCCAAAGCTACCTCAGAAATTGTATTATTAAAGGGTATGATATGGGGCGCTATTTCGAATAGGGCCCAAAAATTTACTCCTAAATAGAGTTTTTGTGTTAAGGTAGGTACTATGAATAAATCTATGACATGGGATTTGCTGTTAAAAAGGACTTTAGCTTTGACTACTCCTACTACGGGTTGTTGCTTACCGTCAGCAGTAGATATATTCGTAGAGAATTTTTGAAAAGGAATATTTTTGTTTTCGAGAAATTCTAAAGCTCCTTTACCGAGACAACTAACGCTTGCTCCCGAGTCGAGCAAACCATACCATTCTTCATTGAATATTTCTACCTGGACGTAAGGACGGGGATCGTCCTTATAATTGGACAATTTAGTTGATGAAACAACTTTATAAAGTTTTCTTTTATTTATAAATTTAGTTCGTAAAGTATCTATTTTCTTCAAGTGATTTGGGTAAGTATAGATTCGCTTTCTGGCAATGCCATACTCTATTTGTCTTTGGTGCAAAGACTTCAAAGGTCTAAGTTTAGGTATTTTAGTTATAGTAGATGGTAATTTCTTAATATTTTTCGTTTCAGGGTTTTGTAAAATTGTTATTTTATCGGTTCTATTTATGTTTATAGAGGACTCCCCGAGTTGCCCATCTTGGCCAACTCCCTCTCGGATGAATGTTGGCTCTTTGTCGGGTTTCCCGAACATGACTTACAATTGGGTGATAACACATCGGGTTTACCGCAACGATAGCAAAAGATTCTTCGTTGTAGATCATCACAATCTCGAAACACATGACCGGATTTGAGGCAATTCCAACATTTAGCGTTTTCGAAATTTGGCTTCATATCCCTGTTCCTCTCACGATGGAATGCTTCTATAGCATTAGACATTTCAGTCGGTTGAAAATCTGTTTGAATTTCAATCTCATGGACTTGCTTCCTTGGTGGGTTATTGTATATCGGGGGTGCTCTAGCTCTCATTGGATCGTATTGAGCCAGGTATCGCTCCATGTCCCTACAAGTGAACACCAAGTCTGCAAGTCGAGTCGATTTGAAAGTCAACAGAAGTCCTCCCATACGTCTTCGTACATTCTGCTTGATAATCTCTGCCGGTTCTTCATTTGGCCTCGGATTCTTCATTCGAGAGTTGATTTTTAAGATTGCGTCGTAAAACGTGTCAAAGCTTTCGCCTTGAGCTTGCTTCCGCTCGGCCATCTGTCTCGATAATTCAGAATCTGTCTCCAGCCCTCGATACTGCTCTATTATCGCCAGTTTTAAAGCTGCCCATGATGAATGCGGGTTATTCTTGAGATACATCCAATACCATACTTCCACAGTTCCGCTCACGAAATGGTGGAAATTCGCCACTATTTCTTCCCATGTCGCGCCGTAACTGTCCTTTACCCGATCAAGTCGGAAAAGGAATTCATCCACTGGCATGTTCTTAGCGTTGTATACTATGCCCCATTTGTGGTAATGTGGAGAACGTATAAAAGATGTTGCTGGTGAAGGTGCTGGATTTCTCACATTTCGATTTATTGACGTGTTGTCAAATTGAATCTGGTCTAGTCTTTCATAAAAAGTTGGGTCATACCTTCGAGAAGGTTCAGCTCTAGGCGGAGATACATTTCGTCTTGGCCACTCCCTAGGGAATCCCGGTAGGTTGTTTCGGTTGGTATCAACTCTAGGTGGAGTGCCATTACTTCTCTGCCGTTCGCCTAGCGCTTCTCTGACCGCTTATCTGATTCTTTCTTCTGATATTTCTCTAGGTATTTCTCTAGGTATTTCTCTAGTAATTTCTCTAGGTCTTTCTCTCGATGTTTTTGGAACATTATTCCTGTTTGTTATATCTGGGATCGGATCTCTTCGGACATCGTAATTTCGGGTATCTGGTGTAGGTAAATCGCAAAGGGGTATGGCAGCAGCTGCTGGCCGTGCTAATTCGCTTAATTGAGTCAGAGCATTTTTGACCGCTATGTCTACTCTTTCCAATATCTGGGCTTGACTACGCGCTAGTGTCTCTTGTAGACTTTTACGATCTTCAGATCTGCTGAGACCAATCGTCGCTAACGCCACTTCCTTGATATAGTCTTCCCATCTATCCGCTTCTTGATTTAGCTGTTCCTCTGGATTTCCTCTTGGAGTTCGATGTTGCTCCAAATCAACTACATGTTCTTCCTCATCTTCGTCACGTCTATCGTTTGAAGGACCAGCCACATCTTCGACCTGACTCATATCCGCCACTGCGTTATTGTCCATGGTCATATTGTGGAATATGTCATGGTTTTTGCGATAACGCGTATCGTGTGGTTCCGGGGTCGCTGGTCGGTGTGGTCTGTTAGGTAATTGCGATTTAGGGGGTCTACCTCCCTTATTCTTCTTTGTCGAAGATCCCTTTTTATTTTTGTTGACCATTTCAATTATTACGAAGTGTCGACAACCAAGGCAAACAAAATATTTTTGAGTAAATCAAAAGACTTTGAAATTTTTAAATCTATAAGAAAATTTTACTTTTACTAAAAAGCGTGCTTAATACTTAAATCTGAATCTATCTCTAAATCTTATGATTTTACAAAATTCTCTCTTACTTCAAACTTACTACCTATGCTTATCTAAATCTTACTATCTAATAACAAAAAAAAAACTACTAACTAAATCCTACTATCTAAAGCTTATTATCTAAACCTTACTATCTAAACTTACTAACTATACTTAACCTACTTTTTCTTAGGGTAAACCCTCTTAATATTCCTAAACAAAATAACTTCAAAAGAATTATTATAATCTTCAAACTTCAAATCTAAACTAAATTTCAATACCTAAATTTTTATTCTTCATAAAAATTTAACCTTCACCAAATAAACAAAATCTAAATCTAAAACTGAATAACTAAATCAAAAAAAAATCAAACTATATACTAAATGTTAACGTATGTGCCACCAGGCTAAATAGATCTTCAAAACTAAATTTGAAAAACTCGAACTAAAACTAGATGCTAAATGGGCCACCAGGCAATTTCAAGACTAAATCAAAACTAAATCTTAATTAACTAAAAAGGGTGCCACCAGGCAAAAACTCAAAAATCAAAAACTATAATTGCCACCAGGCATAAACTCAAAAATCAAAAACTATATTTGCCACCAGGCATAAACTCAAAAATCAAAAACTATATTTGCCACCAGGCATACTGAATACTAAATCAAAAAAAAAATTTCTAAATTTTTGCTTAAATTTTTCACTTAAATTTCTTAATTGTTTTCTCAATTCATGGTAGTTTCGGAGACGTGACTGAAACTTCCCAATGTTTCAGGACCAACTCCACCACAACTCATATGACTCATTCCATTTTCTCCATATCAGACAAAAAAAAATTTTTGCATCCAACATTCCTAAAAATCTATTAAGCTTCTCTAATTAATTTGGTTTGGCTCTGACTTCTCTCTGCTGCTACGGTCCTAAGGAAGTAGATAACATCCCCTAGCGGACATCAGACCAGAAACATTTAACGAAACTAACTAATTTGTTCTGTCCAATAAACTTCTGAATTATACTTTCGATGTGTAGTAAAAAAAATTAAAATCTTTTGAATGTTTTGTAGTTTGAAATTGGTAAATCTTTCGTTTAGCCGTCGTTATTTGGCTTGCGCTGCAGACGTGAACAGGAATGTGTTCAACTATTCACCGGACGTAGTTGCAAACAACTAAACAGTTTTCAAAAAGACATAAGTTTCAGAATTGAGATTGGCTTTCATGAGAAGCGACAGACTATTGGACTGAATACCCGTCCAATACGGACATCCCTATGTAAGCTAACCTTACTGAAATCTCTTCATCAAATGTTAAGAGAGTGGAGTGGAATTTTGACAGGTTGTCGCTACAGACGTGATCAGGAACTGGTTCGACTAATTACCGGTCGACACTTAAGTCAAAAACCATCCGATGTTGAATCTCATTAACATCACCAACTCCATAAAAAATCGAAATTGATTGATTCAAACTGACGTTCGAATGAATTTGCTACATCATCATAATATTACACTTCGAAAGTTGCTAAAACAAATTCTATCAAATTTTTCTTCAAACACTATCAACACTATCATTACTCGGGCCCCACACGTGTGGGCGCCATTATGTAACGGGAGGGATTGGATGGTCCCGCTACAAAAAGGGAAAAAATAATTTTCAATCCATATTCAAGATTATGTTGAATTTTAAATATGATAAGAAATCATAGAGAGAGATGATATGATTCAGGTGTTAAATCCTGAATATGAATTAAAAATAATTATTTAACCTTAAAGATGGAAATTGGGGAATGGTTAAGAGGGTAAGTCGATGAAAACAATGAAATCTAAAAGAGGATGGAAAAGAAAACCCAAACGCTGGAAAAGACTGGTTCATGTCACTCAAACCTTTATAATTAACTTTATCCCATTATTACCTTCTATGTTGTTGTAGCGGACGGAAAAATCCAAAACGGATCCTATTTCATAAAAAGAGAGAGAAAATGGTCGACTGAGGAAGGCGAGGCATGAAACGATGCTGCAGATCATCACCTACTGCTTAGTAGACGATGTTCCAGAGGATCCCTTCATCCTCCTCCCCCAATAGAATATCTCTCTAAGTATGCAGATGGTATATACTTATTTTGAAGACACCACGGATTAGTAAATCTTACGTCTGACTTATAATCTGGCGCAGTCAGATGATCTCCAAGGGATCTAAAACGGATCTCCACCCATTTTATCCTGCCCTGAGAATTAGTTGATCTGACTTCTGAAGCATGAGAATTCACGAGGAGAAAATTTCCCGAAAAAAAAAATAATGGTGAAGAAGAGTCTTTAATTCCTCAATCTATTATCCACGATAGACTAAATGAAACAACTCGGAAAATCGTTCGCCCAGAATTACTTTGCCTTAGTAGGATCCGAAACCTACCCATCCTATCAACTTATAGTACCTTTTCTTACGATAGGGCACGTCCAAGCCTGGATGGATAGGGTGACTACCACCACACCGCTGCTTCAGGTCTGCAAATTTCGCCGGGGCCGAACACGTCGGTACAGGGAAGTGGGTGGTGCTGCAGGAGTGATAGTCGGTGTCACATCTGTTAGACCTGGAGTCTAGCTGTTTGTTGACTCAGTAAATGTTGAAAAGAGCTATGCTGAAAAGCAAAGGGGCCGATAATGAATAGTGAGTCAGTTGAAAGAGTTTGAAGAAAAGATAAAATAAGAGGTGGTAAACGAATGTTGGCAGAAATGTCGAGATGACGATATTATTATCTCGAAGGATTACCTAACCCTACCCTCCTATGTCCTATCTCATCCTTGTATTTTACTAGGACCCTATTGTGACGGGAGAATCGGATGACAATGATTCCCCCTGGTGCCTAACTTCCCTACCTGAGTGACTCTAATGGAGACTAGTCCATTAAAGACACCACCCATTGACATCTCTAATGGCACTGAATCTAAAGTAGAAATATCCCGCGATCGTGCTAATACAAAAGAATGAATGGAATGAGTTGCGATTTTTACTTTCACATGATGTATGAGTCTCGTTGGTTGTTGTAGTTGTCCCTCACCTTGGGATGGCTCCAGCCACGCCCCTCCACTTAAGTTGGTTACCTACTCATGTTTCCTGAAAATAACTCCAAAATGAACAAGAAACATCTTCCCTTAACTTTCATCCGTCTCGAAATGAAAAGAACTGACTATAATCAATTCTAAAGCAGGAAAATTTCATGAAAATTCTTATAAATTTTATTTACAGTATTTAAACTAACAAAAATATAAGTATTTATACTCTATTCCTTAACTATAGTATATAAATCTAATACAATAGCAAATTTAAATTTTTATTCGAACTTCAAAAAAAACTAACATTATTTTATATTAGTGTCTCTATCTAAACTACTTATTATAATTTCTAATTAGATACTTTTATTTCCATAAAATCCAAAACTACATTTGTATCTCAGATACGATTTAATCTCAAGAAAAATATAATCTCTACGGTTCTTATTGCTGCATCTGGTTGAATACGGTGTGAGAACCTACTCATTAAAACAACGAAACCTAATTAGAAAGACACAAAAATGAAGTTTTTGTTCTCGAACCAAATTTCTTCTTAGATAAATGTTTATGAACAAAAATAAAAGAAAAGAAAAATTTACTTTTGTCTTGCTTTTGTTCAAACGAATCTCTATTTGAGGACTGGAGTAACGAATTACCTCCCCTCTGTCACGACCGTAACGATTTATTCCGGCGAACAATCGTTATGACACACAAAAGCCTAACACGAATTGACAAATCGTTAAAATGAATCATCAATCTCCGTTTAATCTTAGAATGGCAGTTTATCTCTATATTAATTTCTTAATATTAGATAAAGTAGTCGTTCTATTTCGCCAAGATCAAATGGACAAAAGATTCTGAAGTTCGCGACTAATATTCGAATTAGTATGAGGACACACGAGCTAATTACGATAGGTAGGTACCTATTTTTCGCGATCTTAAAGATGTCTTTTCAAAATTTAGGACCAAGTAGGCCAAAAACATTTACAAAATTACGACAAAATTTACGTAGGACGTCTCCACTGTTTTATATTCCCACCCGAAATGGTAAAAAAGAAAGTTTAAAACTCTTATTTATTTAGTGTTACTAATTTAAAATTTGTGGATCTGAAGGATCATTGAGAGTTTGGTAGGTACATCCAAACCTTACCTTAGCTGGAACAAACGTTTGGTTAATTTTATAAAATTTATTCAATATCAAAAATTTTAAATAAAAATATCAATATAAAAAAAAAATATTCTACAAAAATATATAGAGAGGGGTTCGACGAAGGGAGGGTGCACCATACCGACGTGAAACCATATGAAAGACAAAATTCATAAAGTACGTTAACTTTTGTTTATTTTTCAATAGTATTCAATGTTAATTTTCTTTTTCCCCAATTTCAGAATGTTCAGAAAAACTCAGGGATGGGACCAATGAATGATGTACAGGAGTCCGATTTCAAATCGACTCTTGTAATTTATTTTTAAATTCCAAGAATTTTACAGCATTAAGTTTTTTATGGACCGATACCAAACGAATTGAATTTCCGTCTTTACAATTCAAAAAAAAAATTTACGTACTTTAACAAACAAACGGAAAACTTCAGCATAATAACCATCAGTGGTAAGTACTCATATTATCTTTCATGAGTTTGTATTTGACCTTAACTTTCGTATTCTCTCACAGAAGGATCAAGACCGAATGAAATAGTTAAAATCACTTACACACTCAGCACAAAAACTATTTTTCTTTAAGCCACTTTCATTTATTGGCACTATTCAACAATATTTTATTAGAAATTGGTTCAAGTCTTCAATAGGCAACTTAAAGTTCGGTATCAAAACCTCTAAAGCAGACTTGAAGTAATTTCACTCACAAATATTCGCTTGTTATTATTAGCAGAAGGCTATTTGCATCCTTAGTACACTTAACCACTTCAAGTAGGTACACTTAGTTTGTTTAAATTAAAAAAAAACTAAATCACCGAATTTTACTTTATTATTAATATAACCGACACGACCGAATAGTAATTTCTTTATTTTTACCTTTTTTTGTTTTTCTTTTAGATTTTAACATAAAGATCTTTTAACGCGGATGTAGTTAGTGATCAAGTAAGTATTCAGATTACAGAACTGGATAAATTTATAAAAATCTTTTTTTTTCAGATGATAAAGTATTGGCTTATAAGACTAAGTCAAGATTCTCACACGGACAGACTTTTAGTTATTGTAAATGCATATTATAATTTACGATTATAATATGCATTATAATCTATAGAAATTTCAAAAATAATTTTATCATTAATAAACCTTCTTATTTTTTTTTTTTTTTTTTTTGGATTGAACGATTTAATAATATTGACTTATCGTACGTTATAAAAAGAACCTATATAATTTCACAGTATTTTTTTTTTGCAATAAACATTTTTGTATGGACCAGCCAAAATTATTACTCTTTTTATTTTTTTATTCTTAACAACTCAAGGTACGTATTTTTTTTTTTTTTTTTTGGATAGTGTGTAATTCACCTCTTTGCATGTGGGGGTGGTTATCAGTTTTCTAACCAGACATAAGTTTTACAGTCTATTACTAGAAATGAAATCTACCTACTATATAAAGAAATAATTTTTACTGCCATACCTCATAGCACTGATACATATGATTTGTACTTATTCTGCCCTGCCTATAGGTGACTCCAACAGGATTTTTATTCTCGGTAAACGAACGGTGAATAGATTCCGCTAGCCGTTATGTAGCGGGGTCCAACGACGCAAGTAGTTTAATACTTTTTATGGTGACTGTACTGGCCGCACAATACATCCACTATAATCTGCATTAAATTGTATACCATTTCGTCCAATTGGTCTTTATAGTGCCCAAAAATCAAAAATGTTTTATTTAATTTTTGACGATAAAAATTTCTTAATTCCTTGTAGTATCTGGTAACTTAAACCAGGCAAGATTTCTGGCGTTAACGAGCACAAGTCGATTTCGTGACGAAGCGACTAAAAAGATCGCTTTAGCGACAGCTGCAACCAATCGATTTTGGTCGTTTGCTTCGACTTTGATACGCGTCGAATTTCTGCCTAATTAAACAAAAGAATGACTTTAGTAAAATGACCTCGACAGAGCAAAAATAATACCTATATATTTTCATTGTATGAAATAAGAATTAAAATTTTTGTTACCTACTACCTTGGTTTCGATCGACGCAAAAAAAACATGTGGAAATTCTTTCTTACGCCAATGAATGATATTTTTTTTTAAATTTCTTTTTATTTATTTTAAGTATGTAAAAAAGACATGTAGGAAGTAATTTAATCCCAAATGGGGTGCTTGAGATGTGGAAATGGGTATTCCTAATTGTTTTCTGAATTCCCAGTAGGAAATCGAATTTTCTGGAATTGGATTTCTTAGTGGGAGTTCCGCTGAATCGTCTGCTTTTCCAACTAAATAATCCAAATTTTCTCTGGGATGATTTGGATGATGCTGTTCTTGGGGGATGATTACCAGTCGCTCTGGTAATCCCACATTTTCTTGACCAAGATCGACACTCGTGTTCAAGCGGTATATTCGGTCGAACAGGAATTCGATACGTGGTCGAAGAAAATGATGTCTGCCCTCATATATCAGAGTGATATCGCTTATCCAAATCCCTTTAAATTGGTAAAAAAAAAGTAAAACTGCCTACCATTAGTTCCTAATGAATTTGTCGGATGTTTTTATGACTAAAATAAGAATATTAAAATTGCTTGGTTGCTTCCGATTCTGAATCGTACTTCAACCCTTAGCTAAATTGTCTTACCTAGCTTGAAAATGATGTCCAATGCCGCTAATCCTTGCGGTGAAATTTTTCCCGTACTTTAGCAATATATCACGCGGTTTTCACAGTGTCTTTTTTTATTGACTTACACTTTAATGATACTTTTGATAATTCACTAGAAAGATTTTGTTTTAAACGTTTAAGCTGACGACGAATGAATGAATAGAAACTTTTCGGGTGGGTTCGTTGCGCTACCCTTCTATTAACGTTTCCCTTTCCATATTATTCCTATGCTTCGATTGCTTAGGCAGGGGAGCGTTCATATATTATTACATTTACATAATGAATGTGTTTAACAAGTTTTGTAAGAATAATTTTACGCAACAAGTTGATTTAGGTTGTCTAGACCGTGGGAATTTATTTATTCATCTTCACGAATGATTTTTTTGTTTATCATCATTTATTTTCCCGTGTAGGTTCGAGTGAATTACTTATGGTGAAGGTGAGTTCTTTTGTCCTCAATTAATATTGACAGAATATTTATGTCTCGATAATGTATGATCATTTATTTTGGTTTACATAATATTTTTATGCATAGAAACTACAACAGGTTGTTAGATTTGATCCGTTTAGGACTAAGTAAATGTGCCTAACCTTTATAAGGAAAATGTATTAAGTGTTTTGACTACTTTCAAGTAGTATTTTCTGAACTTTTCTAATTCCTTTTTCTAGCTGACCTTATTTGAACGTAATTTTTTTTCTGATCAGAATAATATTTCTTTACGTAAAATTATTGGAGCGTGCTAAAAAATATAAATCGATTTCGTTTATTCGATCAAGCGAACTCTAACTTTCAGAATACGAACTTAAGATGCAAAAGAGATTTTGACAGACCACTAATTTATCTGACTTTCGTTGTTACGGCCTAATGAGTACCATCGCTTGTCAAATAGTTTCCTCAATAAATTCTTCTCGAACTTTCTAATAAATGTCAAACTCTTTACTACTTCTTGTCATTTATGATTCTGCATCATTTTGGCAAATGTTTATGATTATTGGTCATTGACATAAATTTATTTCTGTTAATCGTCTACTAAATATATCTCTATTTTTTTTTTATATTTCTGAACGCTTTCATGTTGTTGGATGAGGTGTCGCTACGTGGCCTCCATTTCATATTTCGTTCTACTTCTCAAATCGTTGCCCCCACGCTTCTAGTTCTATCTTCACTTCATTCTTTCAGCTGTAGGGTGGGAGATATTTTTGGCGCGTTCTACCTTGCCCCTTTATTTATACATACGTTCCACTCCACATATTTGCACAGCTGATCGAACAGGGATGCATTAATTCAAGACGTGTTCGAATGCGAAAAAGGTTGCGGTATGTACTAAGAAATGTTGTGAGCGTGTCTGTACTATTTGGATACTAAGAGCAAAAAGTTCTTTTAAAATGCGTTCGATGAAATTTTTCGACTTGGTTCCCCAGTCTAGGTGAATTGAAAGTTTATTCATATTGTTTTGTGTGTTAGTCACTGTCGGGGTGTGTAGGTAATTTTCCTACAGATATAATAAAAAGTAAATTAGTGGGGAAAGCTCGGGAAGCCCTCGAAATAAATAACTCTGTGACAAGTTGGGATGAGGTAAAAAATTTTTTTTTCCAATATTTCGGGGATAAAAAGACAATTGAGCAATTATACGATGACTTAAGGGGACTCAATTTCATAGATAACTGTCAAAACTTCTATGACACATTAAAAAAAGCCCTAAGGCGACTAAATAATAAAACAAAATTAGATAAAACCTTAGTAACATCTTTCGAAGTCAAAAAAAATTGTGAAATGGCCTTACGCCTTTTCAAAAGTAAAATTCCAGAACCAATGAAAGGAATTTTAGCATGCCGGCAACCAAAAACTTTGGAAGAGGCAATGGATATCTTACATGAGTCAGGATATGCTTACATGACTACAGGACAGACGGACAATTTCAGAAACAACAATAAATCTAACAAATTTAATAATACCTTCACAAGAAACCCTTTCAGAACAAACGACACTAACCAAAGGTTTAATAATAATAACCCATCTTTCGACTCCACTAGTGGGCAGTCACAAAATCATAAATGCTCCTCCAGCGGACAGTTTAGAAACCAAAATTTTACCCCCAGTAGGCAATTTCAAAACTACAGATATCCCCATAGTGGACAAGTAAGAAACCCAAATTATAACCATAACCAGACACCTCAAAACCGGCCGTCCAGTAGTGGACAATATCATAACCAAAGGTTTAATAATAATAACCCCCCTAACAACATGGAACCAATGGACACCTCGTCTGCGTCTTACCAAAGACAAATAAATATCCAAAATACGTTTTTTCGGGAAGCAAGCCCATCGGCCGACTTCCCTATATAGTAGTTAAAACAAAAGAAGATAAATATACACTGAGAATACTGATAGACACCGGGTCAGAAACAAGTATCCTCAACCCAGGGTTATGCCACCCAAAATGGCAAACAAAATTGGACAAACCAATAACAATTAAAACCGCCAGCTCAGCGTTCCACGTCAACGCTTAGGTCAAAATACCATTATTTAAGGAATTCGGCATGTTGAAAAAAACAGCTGAATTCCTTGAACATAAATTCCACGAAGCATATGATGGTCTGATCGGAAATAATATTCTACTTCCGATCAAAGCTACTATTGATTTTGATAAAAAGATCTTAGTAGTACAGGGAACGAAAATCCCAATCTACTTCAATGAAAATGAAGAAAAACAAACAACTGAACCTTGCGAAAAAGTAAGTTCAGAAACTTTAACCAATATGGAACGCCCGTACACCGAAGATTACGCCAATCTTGTTCCAGAAATACTACTACAAGAAATATATTTCACGGAAACAAGTACGAAACCCATTATTGATCAATTAAGGGTAAACCATCTGAATGAAGAGGAGAAAAAAGGAATTTTTAACCTTGTTTCTCGTAACGCTTCAATATTCTATCAGGAAGGAAGCGATCTCTCATTCACTAGTGTGATTAAACACCATATAAAGACGATCAACGAAATTCCAATTTATACTAAAACCTACAGATACCCAGAGGCACACAGGACTGAAGTCAAAAAACAAATATCGGAAATGTTGAAACAAGGCATCATACGCCGGAGTAACTCACCATACTCAGCACCAATCTGGGTAGTGCCCAAAAAATTGGACGCCTCTAAAGAAAAAAAATGGCGGATTGTAATTGACTATCGCAAACTCAACGACGTCACAATAGATGACAAATTCCCTATGCGCAACATGGACGAGATACTAGATAAACTAGGCAGAGCACAATACTTTACGGCCTTGGATCTCGCAAAAGGATTCCACCAAATTGAGATTGCAGAGGATGACATCCAAAAAACAGCATTTTCCACTGACGACGAGCAGTATGAATTCGTTCGTATGCCCTTCGGCCTAAAGAATGCTTCTGCAACATTTCAAAGATTAATGAACTCCATCTTAGCAGAATACATAGGAGTATTTTGTTGGGTTTACCTAGACGATATAATAATATTTTCAACTAGCCTAGACGAACACCTGGTCGCATTAAACAAAATATTCCGAAAACTTAAAGAAGTAAACCTTAAAGTTCAGCTTGACAAATGCGAATTCTTGAAAACAGAAACAGAATTCCTCGGTCACATAGTAACAACAGAAAATATAAAACCTAACCCAAACAAGGTAGCCGCTATACAAGAATATAAACTTCCAAGAACTACAAAACAAATAAAAGCTTTTTTGGGGATTACAGGTTACTACAGGAAGTTTATCAGAGACTACTCAAAAGTTGCAAAACCAATGACTAGTTTTCTGAAAAAGAACGCAAAAATTGATATAACCAACCAAGAATATGTTGAAAGTTTCGAAAATCTCAAAAAACTTATACTCTCAGACCCTATTCTCAAATACCCAGACTTCAATAAAAAAATTGTCTTAACGACGGATGCATCAAATTTCGCGTTAGGTGCTGTCTTATCTCAAGACAACCATCCCATATGTTTTGCGAGCAGAACGCTCAATGAACACGAGGTAAGGTATTCTACAATTGAGAAAGAACTGTTAACCATAGTATGGTCCACCCAATATTTTAGACCGTACATCTATGGAAGGAAGTTCACAGTTCGAACAGATCACCGCCCTCTCGTTTGGTTGAGCTCTCTCAGAGAACCCAACATCAAGCTTCAGAGATGGAAAATAAGACTCGAGGAATATAACTTCGAGATAGAGTATGTTAAGGGTAAAGATAACCAGGTAGCGGATGGGCTATCCAGAATGGAAACTTACTACAACGGAAATGTAGAAAACCCCACTGACAGCCCAGAAGAAGCACAATCAATCGGACATAACGATGAAACTAATTTAAACCAGGACGAAGGTTCAATGATTGCGACTATCCACAGCGCAAATGAGGACAGTAGTAATCATATACCAATCATAGAATCTCCTGTCAACATCTATAAAACCCAAATCATCCTAAATAAAACTGAAAATATAAATAACCATAAAACCTATTACCCCTTTAAGAAAAAAAGAATAGTAATAGAACTAAAAAAATTCGATGAAACACTTATAATTGACATTATGAAGAAATTTTTCCCCCCTAAAGGAATTGTTGGAATCTTTTCAAGACATGACCACTTATTTGCTAAATTTCAGGACGTGTACGTCAAATACTTTAGTAAAAACAAAATGTTAAAGGTAATCAAATGCAGTAAATTCCTCGGCGATTTAGAAGATGAAGAAAAAGTTCTTGAAGTTATAAACAACACTCATAAGGCATTCAACCACCGTGGAGTGAACGAAACGTATAAAGAAATTAAAAATGTTTTTTATACCCCAAACCTCAAAACGGCTATACAAAAATTTATAAACAACTGCGAAATTTGTAACAAAAGCAAATACGAAAGGTCTCCATACAAAATACCCTTAAAAATTACAATAACACCGGAAAAACCGAACCAAATAATACACACAGATATTTGGTACGCAAATATAAATCTTATGTTTGTCACAATGATAGATAAATTTACGAAACACGTCACGGTATACGAAATAAAACATAGAACGTGGTTGACACTCCTAAACACCTTGAAAAACAGGTTCACAAACTTTGGCCCTCCGGAAAAGATAGTCACCGATGGAGAAACAGGTTTCTCCTCACTGGCAATTAAAGAATTTCTTAAAGAACAAAACTTTCAATTACATATCACAACCCCATATCACAAAACAGGCAACTCTGATATAGAACGTTTCCATTCAACCTTAAACGAACACATTCGTACCTTTTCCGCAGACAAAAACAATAAAGATACTTTACGCAACAAAGTCTTAAATGCAGTTGCAATTTACAATAACACCATCCATTCAACCACGAAAAGAAAACCCATAGACTTCCTTTACGGAAATATTCCCAATACAGAACACCATAAAATCATCGAATTAATAAACAAAGGTAAAGAAAGATATATAAATAAAATAAATCATAACAGAGAAGATGTTGACCTCACAAAAAATAAACATAATTTCTTAAAAAACAGAGTAAGTAATAAACTAAAACCAGTTTACTCAAAATCAGACCCGATTATAATAAACGAAAACTACCTACGAAATGAAAAAGGAAGTAATTTCTATAAATCCCAAATAAAACGAAAATACAAATACGAACAATAAATACAAGAATAAAATTTCTATTTTAGACGTAAATTTTTATATTGATTATTTTCAGATATTTCTCCTCACCCTTTTAACAATATTCATGAAAACAAAAGGACAAAAGCTTGACACACAGTCTCTAGACAACGGACAAGGATTTATTTTAATCAAAGACAAAAACCTAAACTTTATCGAAAATTATACGAAAATTCTGCACAGTATTAACTTAACAACTTGGACAGAAAATTTAGATATTTTAGAACATAATATTAACCAACTTAATAACGATAGCGAATATTCAACGATAACACATAATTTTAATAGTTTAGCAACCGAAATAGAAAACATACTAGGACACAACAATCACAAATCTAGAAGAGGACTTATTGACATACTAGGAACTTGACTCAAATACCTAGCAGGTACAATGGACCATGAAGACGAACTTGAAATTAAACAAAGTTTAACAACTAACGAATTGAACAATAAAAACCTAATAGACGGACTCAACGAACAAATTAATATAAACGAAAACTTTAACGAACTAACGAACAATATAACTAAACAAATTAACAAGCAACAAATTGAAATAAAGAAACAGTTAAATAACTTAGGTAATATAATAAATGAAGAATTTATAAAAATTAAAACAATGCAGCACGCCTTCCAAATCAATTATGATATACAACTATTAAGGGACCAAGTAAAAAAAGTAAAAGATAATTTAATGTTAAGCCAAGTAGGAGTACTTAACACAGATTTACTAACACCTAGGGAAATTGAAAATTTTAATATCACACTTAAGGAAATTCCATACATTAAAAGTTCTGTAATAATGCACGAAGATAAAATTATATTTATACTACTCATCCCAACTTTCACAAAAGAAAAATTTTACAAAATAATTATTGAACCCATCCCTAACAAAAATAATTTAGAAATTGTTACAACAGACAGTATTCTTGTCACAAACGGTAAAACTATGTACTATAATGTTAAAGATGGAATTAAACTAAGAGAGTTGAAAATTGTAAATGATTCTTGTCTATCTAATACTTTAAATAATAATGCTCAATGCAATTTCAAAAAAAATGTAAACATAGAAATTAAGCAAATTACAAATAATATGGTCATAACGAAAAACATACAACAAACAGAAATAATTCACAACTGCCATAATTATATCATAAATATAGTTGGAAATAATATAGTTAAATTTGAAAATTGTAAAGTAAAAATTAATGATGTTGAATACGAAAATTTTATGTACTATGATAATTTTGTAATACCAAGTATAAGGAATATTAAAATAAAAAAAATTATAATAAACTACACTGCAGAAGAGCTTCAGCTTAAAAATATAGAAAATCGAAAACTAATTGAAGAAATTAAAAACAAAAATTTGGCACATATCTCTATCAATATTGGAACAATGCTTTTAATAATCCCAACCTTCATCCTTATAATTTGTATTCTTGTTTCAAAAAGTAAAAACAAAACAAACATTAAAGTAAATTTTGAAAAAAATGATTCTACGGAGCAGAATCTAAAGGGGGGAGGATTTACGTCCGAGACGTCAACCAAACCGTTTCTCTTAAACCCTCCCATACTCCCCTTTGCCTAACGGCACATTATTCTATTAACCCAATCACCTCCCATATTCCCCTTCTTTGCCTAACGGCACATAATTTCGCAACAAAAGTTTCCCACCATTCATGCCGACACTGCAAAACCTGTCGGATACTCCTTTGCTTCTTGCTCCAACAACACAGACAAAATCCTAATACTCATATGTCATTACACCAAATGAAATATGAATATTTGGTTATCATGCACATTCCATTCCCACGAGAAGTGCTTTAGAATAAGTTACAAAATTAGAAATTAAGAAAATATAAGTCAGTCTAATTAAACCACTCTAGCAATAAGGTGCAGCCTAGCTTTGGACAGCGGCCTTCTGCTAGTAGATAATAACCAAATAATATATTATAAAATGTTAATCTAAAATAAGTTTTGTTCGAAAGTAAAAAATAAAATTAATAAAAGAAAAAAAAAACAAATAAGTTTTTTTTTTTAATCCAAACGCTCAGCACACCACGTAATTTGATATTTCTTCGTAACGCGAAAGAGGGGAAGTGATTTACACTTCGGTCAATTTTTAAGCGATCTACATATGATTCGTTTTGTCATTTCATTCTTGGTATGGGAAGAATTATGATCATTTTTCATTTGTTGTCAACTGCAATAATAGAGTTTTGTCAGTCCGATAGAAAAATTTAAAGTCAACTTTGAGACTTAGTAAAAAAATATTTTTTTTTTTTAACTTATCATTTGCGTTCAAGCCATCCACTAAAGAATCTTTTAGTATAGCTGTCTTCTTTTTTGTAAAATAATTTCATAAAATTAATCTTATAATTACATTTATACATTCATATGTTCAATTTACCTACTTTTGGTAAGACTTAAATTTTTGTTTACATTGGTAATGAATAGTAACGATAAGAAATAACTTTGTATACGTATGTAGGTACATAAATTTCGTATGGTTTGAAATTCTAATTGGAATCAGTTGTATGTAGTAGAAAAACTTTATCTAAAGTGTTGACTTAACACAACTTATAGATATTTTGGAGATTCAAGAATAGATATTTACGAGATTTAGTTTTTATTAAGAAATATCAATTGTTAGTAATTAAGTAAGAATTGATAAAAATGGTATGAGGTGAAAAGTTGAAATTTTGTTTTTTCCGCATTATAATCCGTCGTGTTCAAATGTTACGATTAGCTTTTGATCGTAGGAAAGTAGTTTCTTCCATAAAACCATAAGGATAGGGGTCGTGGCTGGCGTTACATACAAAACGCCAAGAGAAGATCTTCAACATCGTCAACAACAACGGCAACATTAACTTAGATGACAACAATGTAAGCAACAACAACAATAATTACAACCGTGGAGTCGTTCTTCACATGGTTGTTTAGTATCTATAAAATGCAATAAAGCATGGTTACGAGAATTTTCTGTTCTTTTGAGGGATGTACCTACATAAATTTACGCCACAGGTATATCATAGGGTGGGTTGCAAGGAAAATTGAATTGTCCTTTCGCGACTTTCGGACGGGAAGTTAGGCGTTTAAGGGGGAAACCAACACATCTGTTTCTCCCGTCACAATAAGGGTTCCTGTAAATTTATTCGGATGATAAGGAACATTAGGTAGGGTTATGGGTAAAGTAATCCGAACGGACTAAATACAACTTGTCCGATTAACATCAACATTTACCAGTCTTCTTTCTACAGTATTTATTCTTTTCCAATTTCTTTTTCAAAGAGAAAAATCCTCGGCCCTTAGCTTTTCAGCTTAGCTTTCTAAATATTTGAGTCAATCAATAACTTGATTCCAGGTTCGTTAATATGTAAACCCACTACTCGCTTCTGCAGCATAGACTCACTTCCCTGTTGACTGAGCCAGCTGAAGCAAATTTTTTGAACCCGTAGCAGCATTCGATCGGTAGTACCCGATCCCTCCGAATGGTCCGTCTGGTTAAAGTTTTCATTGAATGGCAGGCTGATTCGTAGAGACGTGGTAGGTAATAGAGTAGGAGCTAATGATTTTGTTTTATATTTAATTTCATTTGTTTTGTTTCGACCTCGGTGAAAGAAATTTATCCAACAAATAACTTTATTCCTAAATAAAGTCAGGGGATTAGACACCTTCTGAAAAAGACTATAGGCACGGATATATTTTTTTTTTGCGAAGGTCATGGAAACATAAGACGATAATAACTTATTTGTTACAATCGAGTAATAGAGTTATTAGAGTCCATCCCGATCTATTAGGTTTCGTGTAAGGAGTGTACGAACACCTAGGTACACCGGATTCGTGTTTTGAGGAGTGGACTGGAGAACAGACCTACCTCTTACTGAACGATCCAATGCTCGTTTAAGAAGAGGATAGGAACTGTCCTCCACTCAACTCTTTGAATGAACGATTCCAAAATTATATATGTAGTGTGTTAGAAGCATTAGAGATATTCACATAAAATTCATCACACCTAGTGAGTTTCCTAACGCTCTAACGATTTAGATTTCTGAGTTCACTTGTCTTGGCTTTTCTATATCACATATACTGACGTCCACGTTGGATAACGAATTTCTGCGGAACCAATAATTTTCGCAGAACGAAATTTTTCGCAGAATGAAAATCCTCGCAAACACGAAATTTGCAAATCTTATTTTTGTTCTGATTTTCGGAGGTTCTGTCCCATGGACGCGTCGTTTGTGTAACATTGGCTTCTTGATTTTTTTCATTACATATATTGGCGCCCAACGTGGGGCAGCGAAATTTCGCAGGTGCGGAAATTTTCGCAGGAACGAAATTTTTAAATCATAGTTTTTCTTGTCTGATTTAAGAGTTTCAGTCCCAGGCGGTGCGACATTATGTGTGAGCTCCTTTGTTCCTTTTTTTCGTTGCATATATTGGCGCCCAACGTGGGGCAAAGGAATTTCGCAGGTGCGGAAATTTTCGCAAAGACGAAATTTTCAGAACATAGTTTCTTCGTCTTGTCTGAAAGTCTCGACCCTTGTTGACACGCCGTTATATGTAGACTTTTGATTTTTTTTGTGTCTCCTCCCCTCGCTTATTAATTTTTTTCATTATATATATTGGCGCCCAACGTGGGGCCCGAGGGTAATATTTTTTTTTTAATTTTTAGAAGAAAGTTGAAAGTTGAAATTTTTTGTAGTGTGATAAAAATTTTTTTTTTAGAAATTTTTTTTTTTAGTTTTTGAGTCGATAATTTTGTAGAGATTTACCATCGGAAGGAATTAGCTTAAGTATCGACCGGTGATTGGTTGATCATCATCCTTATTACGTCAGCAGCGATAACCTGCACAATTTCTTATCCACTCTCTATAAAAATGATCATTTAGAATTTTGCAATTTTTCAAAGTCAGATGTCCGTGCTGGACGTAATATTGTCTAGTAGCTGTAGCTTCTACTGAGAATTATTTAATTTATTTTTATGAAATCTTTTCCTTTTCGAACGTTTGTTCTTTCGACCGGTGAATGGTCGACTTTCATCCTATTTACGTCAGCTGCGAAAGCCAAACGGCTGAAATAACAAGAAAAGAAACATCCACCAAAAATTTACTTTTTATATACAACATCTATTACACTCAAAGGAGTAGCTTATTAACTTTTTCTGACAATCAATTTTTAGTTATGGTTTCGATCTGTTGTCCGCTAAGGAAGTTTAATTTTCCATAGGTCCGTAGCGACAGGGGAATAAAATAATAGAAAGAGAGAGTACAGAATAGTTAGATTGGTTTGAGAAGACATGAAAATTCATGTGACCCATGTGTTATATTGTTGTTGTTTGTTTTTGTTTGAGATCCTATGTTGTTGAGGGATCCTTATGGAAGTAGGAACTCCAGTCACGACTCCGTACCTGAAGTTAATATAAAAAAAAAGAGAATTATAAAGTTTATAGTTTAAAAAATTTTTTTGAGATAAAAATTTTTGAAAATTAATTTAATTTTTCAAGTTTATGCTGGTAGCAAATCATCAAGTTTATGCTGGTAGCAATTTATCAAGTTTATGCTGGTAGCAATTCATCAAGTTTAAGATCAAGTTTATGCTGGTAGCAATTTATCAAGTTTAAGATTAAGTTCATGCTGGTAGCACTTTTTAGATTTAGTTTTTTTTCTCAAGTTATTTTAGAATTTTGGTTCGTTTAAGTTTTTTTTGAGATCAAGTTTATGAAGAAATAAATTTTTATAGTAATTTAGTTTATTCAGTTTTCTGTTAGCATTTATTTTTTTTGATCAAGTTAAAAAAAATTTTTTTCTTCGAAATTTAGTTAGGAGATTTTTTTTTGATTAAGAACATTAAGTTTTTTGAAGTCTAATTTTTGAGAATTTATTAAGGGGTTTACCCACATAAAGCTTAGGTTAAGGTTAGTAAGTAAGTTAGATAGTAAGTTATAATAGAATTAGGTTAGAATTTATAAATAGGTAGTTAGTAGTTATTTGGCAGAATTATTAAAAACATTTTTTTTACTAAGTTCTCCAATCTCGTTTTATTTAATCGCGTTGAATTCTTATCTATAAGTCTTATATCTACATCCAATACAAACCATCGACCTTGAATTACGTAAAATGGGAAGAAAGAACCGAAATTCGTCAGAAGGAAAAAGTAAGCGGAGACAAGAAGATCCTGAGTCTCCAAAAGCAATGAGAATACCTTCACCGGAACCACACAAAAACAGGCACCGGAAAAATCTATATCTCTCACACGACATGACGATGGAAGCGGGGAAAGCGGTCGACGAGAGTCACGTCGAAGAACCTGGTCCATCAAGTCACAGAAGAACTGCTTTGGAAAGAGCTCAAACAGTATTCGACGAACTACTCAAAACTCCGGAAAGACGACCAAACGTGGAAAGAACACCACCACGCCATACGGAAGATTATGAAGCATACATCAAAGAGGTAGCTTTGGCTGCGGTAGGTTTCAGTCGGGCTGAAGATAGAAAAGCTCTACAGGAATCTTTAGCTAAAAGTCAAGCCCTACTTTTAGAAAAAATTAATGAGGCTATGAATAACGTTCTAGCTCAAATCAACGTGGTACGACAACCAGCAGCACCAACTATTCCTTTATGCGATCTACCAACTCCGAACCTACCGACGTCAAACTTACCTACTTTTACGATACAAAGGGTGTAGTGCAGCACTAATGCACTTTCAGCTTAAAGAAGTGTAAGCCCATTAAATTATACTTTATCATGTAAACCCTAAAATATCCTTGCTGTCAATAATTTTGAATTCAACTGGCACTCTCGGCTAGACACGCAAATTGTAAACGTTTACTTTGGTAGCTAATAAAAAGTTTAATTAATATTAAAATATAGAAGGTTTTATTTATTGCACTCATTGCAAATACTACATGGTGGCAGCGGTAAAGTTTTATTCAATATAAAAAAGAATGCCTACAACGGAAGACGATAGAAAAATGGAAAACATTTTCGTTGCGAATATCTCTCCTCCAGAATCTTTCAATTTCTTGCACCCTGAAAGTTGGGTTAAGTGGAGAAAAAGATTTGAGAGATACATTAGCGTGTCTGGACAGTCAACAAAAACCCAAGAAGATCAGATAAATTTACTTTTTTATTTGATGGGTGAGAAGAGCGAAGAAGTTTGGTTACAATTGGGAGCGACACCAACAACTATAGAGGATGCGTTGAAAAAATTTGACAACTACTTCAACCCTCAAAAAAATATAATCTTCGAAAGATTTAAATTTAATTCGCGAGTCCAGAAACAAGGTGAACCAGTGGACATTTTTATAATGGAGTTACATACCCTCGCTGAAAAATGCAATTTCGGTAATTTAAAGGATGAATTAATCCGTGATCGAATCGTAGTGGGCATGCTGAACAGTAAAGTCAGTGAACAGATGCAACTTAAATCGGATTTGACTCTGAAAATGGCGATGGATACAGCAAGACAAGCAGAGATCCAGATACAACAAACAAAAATTATCAGGGAAGAGACGAACATCTGCAATATACACCACGCGGTAAAACGAAGCAGTAATTTTCAACAACAAAGGCAAGGAAATCATGTCCAACAACGAGGTGCTTTAAGTTTAGTTGGTAAGAGTAATTTGTATGATAATTCTAAGAATAATTTAACATGTAAATTTTGTGGAAATAAACCACACGAAAGAAAAAATTGCCCGGCAAAAGACAGATGTTGTAATTTTTGTAAGGTCAGAGGACATTTTTCTAATGTATGCGTTAAAAAAAATGATAAAAATTACAAAAAAATAAATACATATAACAAAGTAAATTCGATTAATACATCAAGTCCAATGTCAAAAACAAACAATTCTGAGAGTGATGAAAATTTGGTTGGCATTTACAATATTGGAAAGATTAAAGAATTTTTTACGGGGAACATACACAAATCTGACAGTGTAGATCGGTAAGTCATTTCAAAACCAAAAGCAAATTTAAAAGGGCCAGATGGTAGTGCAATTAATGTTTTAGGTTCCGCCAAAGTTACGTTATTTTACAATGAAAAACAATATTGCGATGACATTTACATTGTCGAAGGACTCAATACTCCTATTCTAGGCCGGAAGGCTTTAGTTGAGTTAGAAATTCTAAAGCCTCCACTATTTCGAAACAATTTCGTTTCAGCAGCTAAGTATGAAGGTCAAACTTTAGAAATAATGGAACGTTTTCCTAGACTTTTTCGTGAAATCGGCGAATTTAAAGGTGAAATAAACATTAAATTAAAAAGTGACGCAACTCCATTTGTTCAAGCGGTACCAAGAAGAGTACCAATTCCATTGTTATCAAAGTTGAAGAATGAGATTGATAGATTGTTAGCCATGGACATTATCGAACGTATGGATGACGTCACGGAATGGGTCAGTCCCATTGTAGTGGTACCGAAAACGAATAATGAAATAAGATTATGTGTAGACTACACTCAACTCAATAAAGCGGTTATAAGACCATATTTTCCAATGCCAAAAATCGAGCTTGCGTTAGACAAAATTAAAGAAGCTAACATTTTTTCAAAAATCGATACAAATAAAGGATTTTACCAAATAAAACTCAGTCGTGAAAGTCAGTTTCTAACTTGTTTTATAAGTCCATACGGACGTTTTGTTTTTAAAAGGTTACCCTTCGGTATTTCTTGTGCGCCTGAGTATTTTGTATCAAAATTTAACAAAGTCTTAGATGGAATTGAGAATTGTGTTTCACATGTTGACGATACTCTAATTTTTGGTAGAGATCGTGCAGAACATGATGCAGCACTTGAAAAGGTTTGGAAACGACTCGATGAAGAAGGAATCACTATCAATAAAGAGAAATCGTGTTTCGGGGTAGAAAAAGTGACATATTTAGGTTATGTTCTTTCAAAAGAGGGTATTTCCATAGATTCAGACCGAATTCAAGCAATAGTCAACTACCCCAGACCTGAAAACAAAACAGAAGTTCAGCGATTTCTCGGTATGGTGAATTTCGTTGCAAAATTTGTTCAACATCGCTCAAAAATATTGGAGCCTATGAATGTTTTAACGGGTAACACTGATTTTGTTTGGGATAAAGTACAAGAAAAAGCATTTCTAGAAATAAAAGAAAGTTTGACACGAACGCCAACATTAGCATACTATGATCCAACAAAAAAAATAATTATCAGCTCCGATGCATCTTGTTATGGTATTGGAGCATGTCTTTTCCAAGAAGATAAAAAAGGAAATAGACAAGTTGTTTCATATATTTCAAGAACAATGACTAGTACAGAAAAACATTATGCACAAATTGAGCGTGAGGCTTTAGGCATAACTTGGGCAGCTGAAAAGTTAGCTGAGTATATAACTGGGATTCAGGTTATATTTGAAACCGATCACAAGCCTTTGGTTAAGATTTTACAATCAAAAAATTTAGATACCTTAACACCAAGGCTTCAAAGCTTTAGAATGCGTCTCATGCGTTATGACTACATAGTAGTATATGTACCGGGAAAAGATTTGAAAATAGCTGATGCTTTATCCCGTAGTCCAATTCCATGTAAAGTAAACGAACCTCAAGAGTTAGAAATGGAAACTGAAGCTTTTGTTCGTTTCATAGTAAATAATTTACCAGTTAAAGATTATTATATGGAAAAAATAATAAATGTTCAAAAAGATGACACAGTGTGCAAACTATTAGTAAAATATGCGAATGATGGCTGGCCATCTCGCAATAATTTGCCTGATTTAATGGTGCCATATTTTCAATATCGTAATGATATCTCCTTTTCGGAGGGTTTAGTATTGAAAGATACTCGAATTGTTATTCCTCCTGACTTACAAAAAGAAACTCTAAATTTTATTCATTCAGGGCACCAAGGCATTACGAAATGCCGTAGATTAGCTCAAACATCAGTTTGGTGGTTAGGGCTCAGTTCTCAGCTTGAGGACTTAGTAAAAAATTGTCCAAATTGTATTGAAGAACGTGTTAATAACAAAGAAACATTTAAATACGATGAACTACCGAGTCGACCAATGGAGAAAATTGGTTTAGATTTATTTAAATGGAATAAATGGTATTTAATAATAACAGACTACTACTCGCGATACTTTGAGTTCTTTATGCTATCGTCAATGACTTTGGTAGCTAATAAAAAGTTTAATTAATATTAAAATACAGAAGGTTTTATTTATTGCACTCATTGCAAATACTACAAAGGGAACCAACGGAAACTTCAAGACAAAACGTACCTAACTTTCCCAGAACTTGGCCAGATAGAGCAAATGCGACTAATCATCGAGAAAACAATCGCAATCCCGAACCTGATTTCTACGAACATTTGAACAGAATGCAGTTCAATAATACCTCCGCTAATAGAGATGCGAGAGTGCCTATACCTTCACCTGCAGCTTCAATATACAGATCACCGCATTACCAGAAATGGGGAATTTCATTTAATTCCAAAAACATGACGGTGGATGAGTTTTTATTTCGTTTAGACAAAGTAAAAGACAGCTACGGCGCCTCATGGGATGAAACTTCCATCACTTTGTTAGTGGTCCTGCCGAGGCGTGGTACTGGATCTACTTAAAGAACAGTCCACAAACTTCTTGGGTAGCGTTGAAGCTGGCTTTAATAGATCATTACGGAAGCTTAGAAACCGACTCCGAAATCTCTAGGCAGATGGCAGAAAGGAAGCAAATGCCAGGAGAGAGTTTCGACACTTTCTACGATGCTCTTTTAAAGCTAAATTCAAAGATGAGGAATCCTCGACCGAATGAGGAATTGGCAGAAATAATAAAGCAAAACGTTAAACGCCGGATGGGTGAACTTTTGCTAACGTTCAGAACGAACAGGCTTGCTGATTTAGTATATACGTGCCGTGAAATGGAACGCTATCTAACTCAACACGAACCGATACGTCCAAGGATGCCTCCGATATTTAACAACCCAGTGAGAAAACAGGTGAGCGAGATTGAGATTCAAACGGAACCTGAACCAGAAGATACGTCTCTTGCTTTAGAAGCATTCCAGAGGTATCGCCATCGCGAAACAAAAATTAGTTCCGAAAAGGCCATATGCTGGAACTGTCTCAAGACCGGTCACATCTTTTTAGATTGCACAGAACCACAAAACAAAATTTTCTGCTACCGATGTGGTCAACCTGAAGTCTTGTCCCCTAACTGCCAAAAGTGTAAGGGAAACCAATCACTGAGTCAGCGATCGTCCGAGAGGGAGCTGACCAGGACGGGCAACTCGGGAAGTCCCAATTAGAATCTTCACCCACAACTGATAAAAAAATTACCATCTTAAAGAAACCCGAAACTCAGAACATTACTAATATTTTTTCAAAACCTACTAAAATTCCTAGATTAAGACCTCTAAAATCTCTTTACCAGAGGCAAATTGAGTACGCTGAAGCGCGTAAACGCATTTGTACTTATTCCAATCATAGCGAAAAAATCCAAAAATTAAGAGATAGATTTACTTCTAAACGTTAGCTACATAGAGCGATAAACATGGCCGAAATGGTATGTCTGAAAGACGATCCACGCACCTAATTAAAAGTAGAATTATTTAAACATAAATGGCTTTGTTTACTCTACTCCGGAGCGAGCATTAGTTGCCTCGGTAACGGTGCCGCTAAATATATTGAAGATACTAATATTCCATATAGAAAATTTGATTCTAGCATTTCCACAGCTGATGGAACTAAACAGCGTATTGCTGGGGTGGTTACTACAAATGTTACGTTTAAAGATCTAGTTCTTCCGATCGAATTGTACATAGTGCCATCTTAAGCTCAAGATTTGTATCTAGGCTTCGATTTCTGGAAAACGTTTAAGTTAGCTCCACAAATCATATCGTCAATAGATACCGTTACCGAGACAACAACCGGTCATGCAAACAAGCCGGAATGTCTCCTTTCTGTAGAGGAATATATTATTCTCCAAAATACAGTTAAGCAATTTCCGTCATTCGCCGTTCGAGGTCTCGGACGGACACATTTAATGGAACATTCCATAGATACGGGTGACGCAGAGCCTATAAAGCAACGTCACTATCCCATATCGCCAGCAGTACAAAGCCTTGTGTACGCGGAATTGGACCGTATGATCTCGTTAGGTGTTATCGAGGAAAGTCAGAGTGGTTGGTTGGACTTCCGAAAAGATAACGCCGTAACGAAGAAAAATGCGAATCCAATTGCGCATGTTGAAGGATTGCTAGCACGCCTTTCCGAAACACGTTATATTTCTAGCGTGGATTTGAAAGATGCTTACTGGCAAGTGCCCTTGGAGAAAGAATCACGGGAGAAGACAGCGTTTTCAGTCCCAGGAAGACCCCTGTATCAATTTAAAGTCATGCCGTTCGGACTCTCGAACGCTGCGCGAAGTCTGACGAGCTTAATGGATAAAGTTATTCCTCGTGAGTTGAGAGAACAAGTATTCATTTACTTAGATGACTTGTTAGTCATCTCGAAAGATTTTAACGATCATATTTCGACATTATCTTAAGTAGCAAAGCATCTTACGGATGCTGGTTTAACCATAAACGTTGCAAAGTCTAAATTCTGTTTCCGAGAATTGCAATACTTGGGTTATATTAAAGGACAAGGTTGTTTGAAAGCAGATCCAAATAAAGTAGCTGCTATTGTAGAATTCCCTGTACCAACCACTATACGCCAAGTTCGTCGTTTTCTAGGAATGGCAGGATGGTACAGGCGTTTTATAGAAAACTTTTCTACCATAACTGCAACAATATCAGATACACTGAAAAAGAAGCAAAAATTTGAGTTTGGATCTGAAGCTATCAAAGCCTTAGAAACTGTTAAAAAAGCACTGACTTCAGCCCCAATTTTAGTCAATCCTGACTTCACTAAACAATTCATCATCTGTTGTGACGCTTCATCAACAGGAATTGGTTGTGTCCTATGTCAATTGGACGAAGAAGGAAATGAGAAACCAATTTATTTTTATTCACAGAAATTGAATTCTGCTCAGAGAAATTATACTATGACAGAGAGAGAATGCTTGGCAGCAGTCCAAGGAATTTATAAATTTCGACCATATATCGAGGGGTATAAATTCTTGGTGATAACTGACCATGCAAGTCTACGGTGGTTAATGAACTTGAAGGACCCAATGGGAAGGTTAGCTCGTTGGAGCCAAAGCTTCGACTTCGAAGTGGTTCATAGGCGTGGCTCTCAACACCATGTGCCTGACGCGTTGTTAAGGGTCTATGAAGTAGACGCAGTGGATGTTGAGAAACCCACTCTCGAGACCACCACTTCAGAATCTTCTAATGTGCTACACATCGATCTGAAAGATCAAGCTTTTAAGTCAAGCGAATATGTGGCATACATTAATAAAATTGTGGCACACATTAATAAAAATTTAGAACGTTTGCCTGATCTTCAAGTGTCAGACGATTTTATATACAAAAGAGTTAAGCACGCGATAGGAAATCCCCTTCAGGAGGACTTGTCGTGGAAGCTCTGGGTTCCATCGCAGTTGACTGGAACATTGATAGAGCAAGCTCATTGCCCACCTAGATCGTCGCATGGAGGGATCGCTAAAACTTTATATCGCATTCGAAAACAATTCTATTGGCCAGCGATGGGTAGTCAAGTGAAACTATTTGTGAATAATTGTGATACGTGCAAGACAACTAAAGCACCAAACAGTACTTTACGTACAGAAATGGGGAAAGCCTTCACGGTGGACCGACCATTCCAACATCTGTACGTAGATTTTCTGGGACCGTATCCTAGATCAAGAAAAGGAAACACATTTATTGTAATAGCTCTAGATCAGCTAACTAAATTCGTTCTCATAAAACCTTTGAAAAGAGCAAATTCTAATGAATTAATAAAATTTCTCACCGAAAAAGTATTTTTGATATTCGGAGTTCCCTTTTATCCGACAACGGATCACAGTTCGTGAGTAAAGATTTCGGGACTTGTTTACGTAATTTTAATATCATCCATATAAAGACTGCATCTTATGCACCACAGGTCAATGCTAGTGAGAGGGTCAATCGTTCAATATTAAGTGCTATACGTGCCTATATAGATCCTAAACAAACCAACTGGGACGTACACCTTTCAGAAATTAGCAACGCTTTGCGCACGTCAGTCCATAGTGTTATAAGTATGTCTCCACATGAGACTCTATTTGGACAGCAAATGGTAGAACATGGTTCGGATTACCATCTATTGCGAAAGTTGGACGGCTTGAACCAATCAGAAATTAACTGGCTACCTAAAGCTGCAAAGATGGGGATATTACATTCTTATTTGAAAACCGCTTTAAATCAAGCACATGAAACATATGAACATAATTACAACCTAAGAAGTAGATTAGTGACATACGAAGTAGGAGACAAAGTCTTCCGTAGAAACTTCGCTCTTAGTAGCGCGACGAAACACCTAAACGCGAAATGATGTCCTAAGTTCATTAAAGGATATGTAGTAAAGGTAGTTGGCAACAATCTGTACCGTGTTAAAGATGATAAAGGTTTTGAGATGGTGGTACACACGAAGGACCTACGGAAGTTAAAAGGCAAAGTAGATAATAACAACTTATCATAACCGGCTAGTTCAGCTGCACATGAGACAAAGGGTCGTGGGTATCATACACAGTCACCAAATATTTTACTACAGTATCAAGTATAAACAAGGTAACTTTCTGTTCCATCGTCGTTACATGAGCTGGCGCATCAAGTAACGAAGATGTTTTGTAGGAAATCAACCTTACCTACCTCGACAGTAGGCAACACAATTCTAAAACATTAGCATGTTAGTAGCAATTCAAAACCCCACCAATTTGAACATTTTTCGTTTTATTTAAGTAATTTTCAATCCATGTACTCACCTAAATAAGTGACAGAACATACAAAAATCGCATCTAGTGTAAACACTTCATTTGGAAGTTAGTAATGACACGCACCATCTATTTGTGTCCACTACTACCTCTATCGGCATACAGAAGTAATAATAAAAATGCCCATCCACATGAATAATAATATCATGTGCTAAGAAATAACGAAAACGTCAAACGCAAGAAAGTAACTGAAGGCAAGTAGAATTTTAGAGACATGCGGCATCATCATAACGAACAGAGACAACACGAGAGATCTGAACTGGACGAAATGGCGTACATGAGCCATGATGGTACCAGAAGAAAAACGTACTACGAAGCGATGGACAGAGATCAAGTTGTACCCCTAAGGATGTGGTAAGGTTTGCATGTGTGTCCAAGTCTTAGAAATTTTCTTAAATGTGTAACGAGCTATTTATTAGAAGCAGAAATTAAGAAAGAAACAAGATAGAGTTGTTTGAGGACCGAAAGGAACAGTTCTTTTTGTTTGCGAAGGAAGTAGAATAGTTTATTAGTTAAATCTTGAAATCATAATTTTTATTAGCAACCAGAGTCAGTGAAGACAACAAAAATGATTAGTTGAACTATTAAGACAGGCAATAGTCAGAAGGTAAATAGTTTTTTTTTTGTAAAACGAAATACAAAAAGAGACAATAATATTAATGTCAAAAGAAATCAAGTAGCAAAATCTAAAGAAATAAAGTTATTGGTTAGATAGTGATCAAAAGTTGAAAAATAATAGACAAGTAACACTATTTAGTCAAACCAAAGAGTTAAAATAGCAAAGTAACAAATAATATTTTTTGTGATGTCTTGGTCAGAAGAGTACCAGTCAAATTTAAAGTCTACGAATCTTAGCTTAGTGTTATTTCAATCCGATAGAGTGGAGGAAATCTTCAGAAAGAAAAATATTATTTTTCTACGAAAAATCTAGTACTCACTGAAATAGAAACTTTCATTGAGTCGAAAATCCTAAAATGCATTTTAAATATTCAGAAACAAAAAGATTCACTTACACACCTTTACTCACTTGGTTACAAAACCTTACATAATACTTACCTACTTCTGAAAAAAAAAATAACTTCTCAAAAAAGATTTACATTACTTACCTAGAGTTCAACTAAGAAAGTCACTGCGACTCACGCTTAAAGAAAACATGAAAAATATTGATCAAAAATTTTTAAAAAGAGAAAAATAAATATTATTTACCTACCAAAAACTTATCTTCGATTAAAAAATTATTTAGTCAAAATACTTACCATTAGCTGAAATAATAATATTAAAAGCAAATTTATAATTATCGTGACGCATCAAGTACTATAAATGTAAACAGTATATGAGTCGACAAAGTAAAACATGCAGTAATAGATCAAATAGAAAGGTGGAGCAATCTTAACTACGGCCAAGTTCGCGTTTGCCAAAGTAGAAAGTTTCGTAAAGAAACCATTTACAATTGGAAAAATTGAAACTATAGAGCGAGCCATTGAAAAATTACTAAATCTTTCCAACTTCACTTTCCGTAATAGAAAGTTCAACCGCGCCCTAAATAAAGGTAAAATTAAAAGTCGTGTAATAAAGTATTAATTTTTTCAACAAAAGAACGAAATAAAATTTAAAGGATTAAATAGAAAAGTTGAGATTACAAAAAAAAGATTAAGAAAGAAAAAAGAAGTCGACCATAAAAAGGAGTAGCGAGTGTCAAGAAAACATAAAAGAGCAAGGTAAAAATAAAAAGAAAAGAATTTATTGAATGTGTAAAATTGATAAAATCAACCAACTTATGAACGCAAGAAACATTAAAAATAGTTAAAGAAAAATATTCGCAATAATTCATTTGGCAAATTTCACAAGAAACTAAAGATTATTTTTGTGACATATATATCGATAGTGGGACAGAAACGTGTTGCTCTACAAGCAGGTGATCGTCACCCAGAATTCCACATGGAATTTATTAAAATCCGCAAAGTAATCGAGACATCACCAATTAAAATCCTAGTAAAACCACCACCAAAAGCATTCCAATTGAAGGGCACATTGAGAGAAGAAAAAAAAACAGAATTCACTCAAGGGGTCGCTTCTAAAGAAGCACAAAGCACTAGAAGACGTTTAGTCGGAGAATCTAAGAAAACCAGGTAACAAAGAAATTAATTTTTATATGAAATAACCGAGAGACACTGATAACTACACGGGATAGCACGTGTAGATTATCAAAATGCGTATAAGTCCTTGGCGTAATTTCATAGGTAGACACGAAGAACAGGTTTAAAAGTAGATAAATACCATATTTTCATATTTCTTTTATCAAATATTTGCTTAATAGAATGCTCTAAAACACATAGAGAAATTTCTTTTGATTTGTAACACATGTAAATCTTATCTTAGGTAGAAAGACCTAATCCTTGAAGTATTATTAAAACATTTTTCTTTATACATACAGGCAGACATTGAGAAAGAAGGTGACAAAGGATCGCAGTGGTGATCTAGAGTGGTCGGCACCCAAGCGTCATCAAAAACGCCTCCACTCTAACAATCCTCCACCTAGCAGACAAATCCAGTCACCATCAACGAAAATGGCCCGCCTGGCTTTTTATGCCTATGCCTAATCACATCCATCAAATAATTCATCTATACAAGACGAAATTAAGCAAATAAAATTCACACTCGAGTTACCAAATTGGGAAAAATTTTTGGCCAATATATAATGTGTCAACGGAAGAAGCAGCGACTATGCGGCTAGTCACAGTTTCAACGTGGGATCACACATGAATTCATCAAGTACCTCATCAAGTAAAATTAATTAATGTTTGTAATCAAACATCAGGTATGATTCAAATTTTTTTATGTATATGAATTTTTTTTTTGCATTGAAACTTAGGTAGCGTAGCAACTTTTATATACCTACTACAAAATCCTTAACTTCAATTTGCCTTGTGTCTGAACAACTTTTTTTTTGATATATCATAGTACTGTGAATAAATAACTACCCACTGGGTGTAGTTTTAATAGTTTTTTTTTGTTATTAGGAGACAGTTGTAATCTCCATATTCAATTCGATAAAAAAAAAAAGAAAACGTAGGTACAACTATGGAAAATAAATTGGATTTGTTTATAATATCATTATACATATGAATTACTATATTTAGTCGAAAGTCCTTTATATAGAAAATATAAATTAACTTTGATTTTTAACGAATACCTACATCTTTAGAGTGACTAAGATTATATAATTAGCTGTGAAAGCAGTCACTGCTTATATATTTGGAAATTTTTGTTTGTTGCACCTCTCTGTAAAGAAAGAAAGACCGCCATACGAAGTGATTTCATACGACATCAAATTCAATCCGGTTGTGGTCATACGAAGAAGAAAAGGTAATAATACACTCACATACCTACTTTTCATCGAACACATTTTCGGTTACGTCGTGTTTAAATTCAATATTTGAATATCAGAAACCAAAAATAAACGTAAATATAATAATTGATAGCATTCGGTGATGATATAAATGAATTACAATATACTTGGTAACGATTATCGGTCGGATATTCGTGTGCAAAAGTATCTAGCCTTACCATTTTATAAGAATATTTACCTATTGAATTTTTTTTTTGAATTAGTAACCGATAAACTATATTTTTTTTTTGTTGACACAAATCATCAGGTCGTCAATAGAAAAGGTGCACCTTCTCCGTCGTCCCCTGTTTAAATTTTTATTTACCTATATTGATTATAATTACATATAACTATATTGTTAATATATATATATATTTTAATACATAACATTTTTACCATTTTTATATTTGTTTCAAAATTTTTATTAAATATCCGAACCTCCAATATTTTGGTGTGTTTCGTGGAAACTTTTTCTTATATTTTGGGATAAAGGGAATTTTTGGAACGGACTTTGTGTCTATGATCTTATTTTTGATTATTTGTTCACGCAGAAACATCCTACGTGGGAGTTTCTTCGAACTTTTTCGTTGTTGGATAGTGTCCGGACAAACATTCTTTTTTTTTTTTTGCTCGCGTTAAATTTAGAATAAAATATGATACCATACAATCAGTCGGTGAAGAACAAAAATTTTTCTTTGAACTTAAGGCAACAATTGCGTCTTCCTTGACTGGCTGGACGTATTCCAAGCAGAGTTAAGTAGCCGATAGAAAAGTTCAACGAAATTTCAGTTCGTTTTGAACTCGTTTGTTTATTCGCAGTAATACAGTCCGAGAAGAATATTTATCGTGATATTTCTTCATAACGCGAAAGAGGGGAAGTGATTTACACTTCGGTCCTCGTCAATTTTTAAGCGATCTACATATGATTCGTTTTTTCATTTCATTCTTGGTATGGGAAGAATTATGATCATTTTTCATTTGTTGTCAACTGCAATAATAGAGTTTTGTCAGTCCGATAGAAAAGTTTAAAGTCAACTTTGAGACTTAGTAAAAAAATATTTTTTTTTTGAACTTATCATTTGCGTTCAAGCCATCCACTAAAGAATCTTTTAGTATAGCTGTCTTCTTTTTTGTAAAATAATTTCATAAAATTAATCTTATAATTACATTTATACATTCATATGTTCAATTTACCTACTTTTGGTAAAACTTAAATTTTTATTTACATTGGTAATGAATAGTAACGATAAGAAATAACTTTGTATACGTACAGTTACTCACAAAATTTTTGGGTCAAAACTTATATTTTAAAGCAATAGTCCATAAATAATATACACTCAGAATTTAGTGCAACCGATTTGCATTTCATTTCGTTGCTTGCTCTATATGATATTTTAATAGTGGTGAAGATAGTTCTTCTCGTTCTTTAATTTACCGTTACTTTACTCAATGAACTTCTCTATAACAAAAACAACATCACAAAATGATTGGTTCAAGTATTCATTCGTTTATTTGACAGCATCAAGTGAGGATATCAAATTGAGCGCAGAGAAAAAAAACAATTGTATAGTAGTTCAGGTCCGTTATATTGGTCGATTGAATTGATTTGTTGTATTTTTTAACACGCATTTTTTGCAGTATGGGGCGAAAAGGCAAAAATACTTCATTCGACAAGAGACAACTTGTTATTTTTCATGAAGCCAAAGGGAAGACGCAAAGAGAAATTGCTGATTTGTTGCAAATTCTAAAGAGCACTGTTGGAAATATAATCCGGAGGTCAAAAAATGAAAATAGGATAGATTTTAAGCCCAATCCTGGACGTCCAAGAATGTTGAATGAACACGACCAAAGGTGGATTCTGCAAAACCTCAGGAGAAACCCCCATATTAGCGCCCCAAAAATGGCTACTGAAGTGGATAACTATTGCGGAAAAACTGTTGATCCAGAAACCATACGCCGCGTTCTTAGAGAAAATGGCTATAACGGTAGAGTGGCTAGAAAAAAACCGTTCATTAATGAAAAAAATAGAAAAAAAAGGTTAGAATTTGCAAAAACCATTAAAGACAAGCCACTGGATTTCTGGAAAACAGTCATATTTGCTGATGAGAGCAAATACAATGTATTCGGATCAGATGGCCGAGGTAAAGTATGGCGCAAGGTAAATACCGAGCTAAACAAAGAAAACCTTTTACCAACTGTAAGACATGGTGGAGGTTCGGTGATGTTATGGGGCTGTATGTCGCATGCGGGGGTTGGTAATTTGGTATTTATTGAGGGGATAATGGATCGAATGGTGTATTTAGACCTTCTTAAGCAAAATTTACGACAAAGCGCTGAAAAAATGGGTATTCCAAGAACTTATCAGTTCTATCAGGATAATGACCCAAAACATAAATCCCGCGTCGTACAGGAATGGTTGCTTTATAATTGCCCTAAAGTCATCCAAACACCACCTCAGAGCCCCGACTTAAACCCAATAGAAAATTTATGGGAAATTTTGGATCGTGGAGTCAGAAAGCACACCATATCAAACAAAACCGATCTCAAGAAAGTGCTTTTGGAAGAATGGGAAAAAATCAGTGCTTCAACCACCCAAAAGTTAGTCGAATCTATGGGAAGGCGTATTAAAGGGGTTATCGAACAGAAGGGATACCCAACTAAGTACTGAAAACTAACAAAATACCCAAAACTGCACTATAATTGCAACCCAAAAGAAGTCACTTCATATTTTGGCCCAGTAATTATGTGATCAAAAAACTGCGCTTTAGATGGATTTTGTTTTTTGTTAATTTTAAGTACCAAAGAAAATGGTTTTTGTTAATTTTTTTGTTGTTCCTTTTTGTTTTATGAATAAATTGTTAATTTTGTTTTATTGATTTTTTTTGTTTTTCTTTCTTAAATTGACATTTAACTAAATAAATGCATTTCACCCAATAATTCTGTGAGTATGTATGTAGGTACATAAATTTCGTATGGTTTGAAATTCTAATTGGAATCAGTTGTATGTAGTAGAAAAACTTTATCTAAAGTGTTGACTTAACACAACTTATAGATATTTTGGAGATTCAAGAATAGATATTTACGAGATTTAGTTTTTATTAAGAAATATCAATTGTTAGTAATTAAGTAAGAATTAATAAAAATTGTATGAGGTGAAAAGTTGAAATTTTGTTTTTTCCGCATTATAATCCGTCGTGTTCAAATGTTACGATTAGCTTTTGATCGTAGGGAAGTAGTTTCTTCCATAAAACCATAAGGATAGGGGTCGTGGCTGGCGTTACATACAAAACGCCAAGAGAAGATCTTCAACATAGTCAACAACAACGGCAACATTAACTTAGATGACAACAATGTAAGCAACAACAACAATAATTACAACCGTGGAGTCGTTTTTCACATGGTTGTTTAGTATCTATAAAATGCAATAAAGCATGGTTACGAGAATTTTCTGTTCTTTTGAGGGATGTACCTACATAAATTTACGCCACAGGTATATCATAGGGAGGGTTGCAAGGAAAATTGAATTGTCATTTCGCGACTTTCGGACGGGAAGTTAGGCGTTAAAGGGGGAAACCAACACATCTGTTTCTCCCGTCACAATAAGGGTTCCTGTAAATTTATTCGGATGATAAGGAACATTAGGTAGGGTTATGGGTAAAGTAATCCGAACGGACTAAATACAACTTGTCCGATTAACATCAACATTTACCAGTCTTCTTTCTACAGTATTTATTCTTTTCCAATTTCTTTTTCAAAGAGAAAAATCCTCGGCCCTTAGCTTTTCAGCTTAGCTTTCTAAATATTTGAGTCAATCAATAACTTGATTCCAGGTTCGTTAATATGTAAACCCACTACTCGCTTCTGCAGCATAGACTCACTTCCCTGTTGACTGAGCCAGCTGGAGCAAATTTTTTGAACCCGTAGCAGCATTCGATCGGTAGTACCCGATCCCTCCGAATGGTCCGTCTGGTTAAAGTTTTCATTGAATGGCAGGCTGATTCGTAGAGACGTGGTAGGTAATAGAGTAGGAGCTAATGATTTTGTTTTATATTTAATTTCATTTGTTTTGTTTCGACCTCGGTGAAAGAAATTTATCCAACAAATAACTTTATTCCTAAATAAAGTCAGGGGATTAGACACCTTCTGAAAGAGACTATAGGCACGGATATATTTTTTTTTTTTGCGAAGGTCATGGAAACATAAGACGATAATAACTTATTTGTTACAATCGAGTAATAGAGTTATTAGAGTCCATCCCGATCTATTAGGTTTCGTGTAAGGAGTGTACGAACACCTAGGTACACCGGATTCGTGTTTTGAGGAGTGGACTGGAGAACGGACCTACCTCTTACTGAACGATCCAATGCTCGTTTAAGAAGAGGATAGGAACTGTCCTCCACTCAACTCTTTGAATGAACGATTCCAAAATTATATATGTAAAGTGTGTAAGAAGCATTAGAGATATTCACATAAAATTCATCACACCTAGTGAGTTTCCTAACGCTCTAACGATTTAAATTTCTGAGTTCACTTGTCTTGGCTTTTCTATATCACATATACTGACGTCCACGTTGGATAACGAATTTTTGCGGAACCAAAAATTTTCGCCGAACGAAATTTTTCGCAGAATGAAAATCCTCGCAAACATGAAATTTGCAAATCTTATTTTTGTTCTGATTTTCGGAGGTTCTGTCCCATGGACGCGTCGTTTGTGTAACATTGGCTTCTTAATTTTTTTCATTACATATATTGGCGCCCAACGTGGGGCAGCGAAATTTCGCAGGTGCGGAAATTTTCGCAGGAACGAAATTTTTAAATCATAGTTTTTCTTGTCTGATTTAAGAGTTTCAGTCCCAGGCGGTGCGACATTATGTGTGAGCTCCTTTGTTCCTTTTTTTCGTTGCATATATTGGCGCCCAACGTGGGGCAACGAAATTTCGCAGGTGCGGAAATTTTCGCAAAGACGAAATTTTCAGAACATAGTTTCTTCGTCTGGTCTGAAAGTCTCGACCCTTGTTGACACGCCGTTATATGTAGACTTTTGATTTTTTTTTGTGTCTCCTCTCCTCGCTTATTAATTTTTTTCATTACAATGATGAGTTAAAGGCAAGATTTCAAGCTAGGTGGTTTTCCGCCTTAAGAGTTATGGCATTTATCTTGCGGTTCAGAGATTTATTAAGAAAGCAGCACATTGGCCCGATGTATGTGAAGTATGGAAGGGGCACTGTCAAGCGTTACGGCATGATATTTACATGCTTGAGCTTCGGAGCGGTACATATCGAAGTTCTGAACGACCTAAGTATGGACCAGTGTATTATGGGCCTGCGCCGCTTTCTCATCAACCGAGTTATCACGAAGTTCATTTATAGTGATAATGGGCTCAACTTCGTTGGAACACGAAACTGTCTAGAAAAGGACTGTAAGGAGATGGAGAAAGGACTCGGTGAGTACTGTGCGAAGTACGAAGGTATAGTTTGGCAATTTATCCCAGCTTATTCTCTCTGGATGGGCGGAGCTTGGGAGGGACTTATAAAATCAATCAAATCTAGTACTGAATTTATACTCAGAGGAGTGACACCTCGAGAAGACGTCCTCGTAAATGCTCTGTTGGAAGCACAGGCCCAGATCAACAGGCAACCACTCACCCACTTACCCACTATCCCGAAGATCCTAAGCCGCTCACCCCTAACTTAATTCTTTTCGGCGACGATGACAGAGACATCACCGCACCAGGAGTTTTTTCTGATAGTGATAAATGGAGCAAATTATATAGCAGAAGAGCACAACATTTTATGAAAGAATTCACGAGGCGGTGGTACACCGAATAACTGCCAGAAATAACAAGGCGTTCGAAGTGGCATAAGGTTACAAAGCCAGTGAAAGTCGACAGCATTGTTTTGGTAATCAATCCGGAAGAGGTAAGAGCGGCTTGGAGAATGGGTAGATTGAAGATTACCTAACCACAAAAGTAAAAGGTTCAGGTTGACTAAGGCGTAATTTATCTCTTTTATTTGGTGTAAATACCTATGTAAGTAAAACTTTAAAATTCATGAATTTTGTAATTAATAGAATAATTTTTTATAGTAAGTAAAATCCCATTGTTTTGCAATTGATTGGATGCAAGGATTTTTATTTGGGAATTGAATCCGAATCACCGAAGGTCAACAATAGAAATGACATCATTAAGAAAACAAGGCGTGGTCCATAGCGAACAGCGAAGATCGATAGATTGCAAATGGGTTTTCTCCCTAAAACGAGACAATGGAGGGAATGTCGAGCGTTACAAGGCACGGTTGGTGGCTAAAGGCTGCATTCAACGATATGGTTTCGACTACGAAGAGACATTTTCCCCAGTGGCCAGGTACTCTAGAATTAGAATGTTACTAGAGTTATCAGTTGAGTGGAAAATGCATCTACATCAAGTCGATGTTGGAAACGCATACTTGAACAGCAATTTATGCGAAGAAATTTATATGCGACAGCCAGAGTACTTCGTACACAAGAAAAAACCAGGGAAGGTGTTGTGGCTAAACAGAGCAATTTACGGTCTGAAACGGGCCGGTAGAGATTGGAATACCAAGCTCGATGGTATTTTGAAAAACTTGGGATTCTAACAAGGCCAGAACGATCCTTGCTTGTACCTGTCAAGACGAAACGAAGAGTTTATTCTGATAGTCGTATATGTGGACGACTTGTTAATCGTTTGCAAGAACTTGAAGAGCGTTTTTGATGTCAAGAAGAATTTATGTGCTGAATTTGACCCGTACGACAAGGGTGCAGTTCATCATTACCTGGGCATCGAAGTAGAACGTGCTGGTGACACTGGTGACATGAATTTATGTCAGAAGCAGTACATAAAAGATATACTTCAGCGATTTGGAATTGAAAATTGCAAAAGTGTTTCGGTTCCTTTGGATCCTGGGCATAAGCTGAAATGCGATGGTGATTGTCAGAGGGTTGATAAGAACCAATATCAATCTATGGTTGGCGTTTTAATGTAACTCGCTATAACATCAAGGCCAGATATATTAAATTCCGTTATAAAAATGTACTGAAGCCGCGTATATATGGCGTCTTCGGATGCGGCAAAAGAAACTGTTACATGCGAAGACTTCTAATGGAGGAAGAATGGTCAAATGGTGACACAGTAACATTGAATATCGATAAACCAGGGGGCGAAGAAATTAGCAAACAATCCAGTACTTCACAAGCGAAGTAAGCATATCAATATAAGATATCATCACATCAAAGAGGTAATAAAAAATCAAGAAATAGTTTTGAAATATTGTCCATCAGAAGATAATGTGGCCGACATTTTGACAAAGAGTTTGACAAAACTCTTCAAACATGAAAAATGTGTAAAACTTTTGAATTTTAATTAACATTTGAATCTTAACTTGAATCAACGATTATTTTTGAGTTACCTTAATAATTTTGTATTATGAATTTAAATCTGTATTTAGATTAACGAAGAATTTTGAACTTAAAATTAAATTAACGATTGTTATTTATTTAAAAAAAAATATTCAAGTTTCAAACTTAATATCTCAAAAATTATTTCAAATGGCTTGGTGCTAAATTAAATAGGCATTAGTAAATTATGGATGCAGACGAAGTTGCCATAATAATGATGAAAATGTTCATCTTTACCTATAATTTCTAATCTTTACCTATAATCTTTACCCATAATTTATGTATGAAGATCTCTGCACTTTCGTCTTCCCTCTCTATCAAACAAGCAAAGTTTTCCATTGCGTTTCTTTCCCCCCCCCCCCTTTAGTTTTCTGCAGTTCTGCAGGTGCAGAGACATGTAAATCCACTATCATTCGTATGATCGTCATTGTCTTGCTTGTTCTTGCAAGGACAACAAATGGCAAATGACACAATGACAAATTTCAACTTTCCTTGCATTTAAGGACACAAATGACAGACTTGTGTCATTGTGTGATCTTCATTTTAACTTACAAGGACACGGTGTAAAATGACAGCACAATGACGGTGCAAGAACAAGTTTGCTTGTGACGTCAGACTGTCCTTGCAAAGACACATTACAATGACCGTCTAATCGTAGCTTTATTCATAAAAGATATTTTGATAACTCAAACTTTTGTGTAGAAATTCATAACAGAATAAAAGAATAAAAGATCTCGCCAAATAAGCCCAACTCGAATTCACAATCCACAACATCATGACGCATTCTTTTGAATCTAACATCATACTCGTGTTTTTTTATTTATTTATAATTGGCAACTGCCGGTAACCTTTTATGTCGAAAAATATCAAAATTAGCAATCATTTTCAACTCTTAGGCCGTGTGTCAATAGCGTTTAAATGTTATCCATTGGCTTAATTACGACACCAGTGTGGTGAATATAAAATTAAAAAATTAAGCCTGCTCTGGGTCTACTCTGAAATTAACGATCAATTAATAAAATTAACCGATTAAAAATTGTTTACATTTTTTTCATTGTAATGTGTTTGTTTTGATTATTGGATTTTTTTCGTTTGCATTTATTTTTGTTTGTTTTTATATTAACCATTAATGTCGAATTTTCCGTTTGTGTTTTTGTTTTATTTTACTGGGTTACGTACGAACAATTTCTAAAATTAACCGATAATACTTTTATTTACATTAATATTCATTGTGAAACAAATTTGTTATATTTTGTTTTAGGAGATCAGCTGCCAAACCAGTGATCTGTACCGCGTTAAAACATCCCATAATTTTAATTATCTTACAAAGTAGTTCTAATTTTTTGTCTTTAACAAAATATATTTTATTAAAGCCACAATCATTAAATAATAATCAATAATTTCAATTTCGCGTTTTTTGTAACTTGGTTTTATAGGGAAATTTAGCTAGTTTCAACAACGAAAAATTAAATCGTATATACCTAGATAACAAAAAAAATGTGCCCTATTTGCGGATCCGACGAGTGAGCTGCGGAGAGAGTCATACTCTTTTTCGGTAGATTTTTTTTTATATTTAGCGAATCCGCAAGTGAAAAGGGTGTTTACGCCAATACATTCAACTGATCTTATTTGAAATTTCTATTAGTAGATTTCGTTGCCTACCTTTAGACACTTTATTATTATTAAGCGATAATAACTTAACTATCTAAGTAGACTCGATCATTAAGATATTTTGTAAACTCACCACACTCACTAAGAAGAGATAAGCTTTCACCACCTATCTAGTGGGTGTGACTAAATACATTTTTGAGTGTAATAACTTAGTTATAATGTTAGTTCGTGTAAAACTATCGAACTAGAAGGTTGTTAAATAAATAATTGAAAAAGGTAAATGGGCGGTTCGTGCAACATTTAGACGCATTTAAGGCTTCTTAGTAATAGAATAAAAAACATTTTTAATGAAATTGCGGGTGCAACAAAATTGGATACACTTTTCTGAATCGTAACGCAAAAACACAAAAGTCTGCTAATTGTGAATCATTTTTTTCATGATTCTTTCACATTTTAAAAGGTGATAAATCAATCGACTATTCAGTAATTAAAATATTAAAGAAAACACAAAAAATTTAGCAATTATTCACTTTTTAAGCAATCGCGGGTGCAACGTTAAATTATCGCGGGTGCAACGCGTCCAAATCAGGTGAATATAAACCACATTTTAAGCACAAAAAGGACAGAAATAAAAGTAAAGCGATATATTTTATTTATAGGTTTACTCATTAGTTAACTTACATTATTTTTCTTTTCAAATACATCAATATTTTCAGAAAATTCTATTATTATATTATTGCCATCAAACTTCTTCTCTGGCACTTTTAGTTTTGCAATTATGTTTCCAAATTGAACGTCTGCTATATCATTCTTGATTTCAATGAAGCGTTTACCATCAGTTGTCGTCAGAAACTGAATTCTAACTTCTCCATCGTCATCTATATCGTTCTGGCACACCCCTACATAACGATACTGTGTAACTTTTCTGCTGTACTTGCAGGATGGCTGTACGAGTACGTACGTACCAACGCAAATGTCTTTTGGTGGAACAGCATTGAGTTCACCAGGTTCAATATGAACTTCTGCTGGAAACCTTGATAGTTCAAAAGACGTTTTAGGAGATTCATCGCTTAAGGATTCATCATCTGAGTCACTGCAAACATCGGAAACACGCAATTTAGTTCTATGTGGAATGGTAGACTGAATCTTCTGATCCGATACTGAGGACACACTTTCATTAGAACCCAGGGTTTCTTTGTGTACTGGACGTAAAAGAACTTCCAAATTTTCGTCGTCACAATCAATTTGCGTTTGGGGGGCAGTTTTAAAAACGATCGTGCTTTTGAGATAAGACTGAGAAGTTCAAGCCACAAGAATGCTATTGCCCTCTCCAAATTGGAAGAAATGTTTTGACTGAATGCCTGGTATATTTTTTAGACCTTTCCATTTGTAGTCTAATATGGGTTTCGTGTCTTCAGTTTGTTTTTTCGAAACGAATATAAAGTAAATAGTTGTAGAGAGACTGCGGGCCAGATCATAGAATTCTTCGGCACTGTTAACAATAGCTCTTCGTGACTTAACAGCGATCCACACGGATCTTTTAACACTTCCCCCGATTCAATCGACAGCACCTTTACCATGTGAGGTAGCAAAAAAGTTCCATTCGAGGTGACTTAATTTATGATCTGCTTTGAGTGCATTCATACTTCCCATTACATATCGATTCTTAAATTGAGCCGCGCAATTATCGCTGAAGACGTATACAGATTTAATGTTGTCATTGATTGACTTAATAAACCGAAAAATTTTCTCCAGAAATACATTCACAGTGTATTTACTGTGGCTTAATTCATCACTGACTATGACAGTTAAATGAACTTTGTCGGTAGTCCAAATACAACAAGTGAAAAGCGTCACTTGCCCATGACTTGCCCATCTTGACTGATCAGCCCATAGTTCTCGGCGAAGTCTATCTGTACAATGGCTTTCTCGTTGGTCATGTTTTGTTTTGCATTTTGAAAGAAGTCAGATTGAACATTTTTAACAAAAAAATGTAGCTTAAACTTGCCAGTGCTCTCATGTAGTTCCTCAAGTGCTTCGCCAAAAGGTTTACTAACCACAATCTGTTTTGGTCTCTGTTGCTGGAAAATCCAAGCCTTCCAATTAACACTGGGATTTGAATCAAGGGTTATATCCCAAATGGTTGATTCTTTGCATACATCGCAACTACTGGACATACAATCTTCATTTTATACATTACATGAAACCTTGTTCAGCAGCTCTCGGTGCGTTCTTGGAAACTCTGCTACATGCTTCGAAATAGCAAGAAGGTTTATATAGTTTGAGTGTGTTGTACAAACACAAACATTATGAGGAGTATCGTTGATAGGCAAAATATGAGGAGGTCTTTCCTTATAAAAAATTGTCTTACCAACAGATGTTTCGGGAAAAGCCGATTTGAAAAATTCAAAGGCTTCACGTATGGTCATAATCATTGTTCTTTTCTGGATTCTCAGTTTCGTTCCCGTATTTGATATAACTGATTTCGCATCTTTAATCCCAGGCATCTGTCTGCTAATATGATCCCTAACATAGAAATCATAAATCTGTTGTTTAATTTGATCCGTCAGCTTCCGACGCAACAGTTTTGTGGAGTTATTTTGGTCAGATAGAGCAACTTTTAATTCAGCAGCTATTATTTTAACAACTTCCACTGCTTTGGAGGGGCTTGCAGGCAGATTCCGTTTTACTTTTAAAACTGCCTTTCCCAATGTGCAAGGACTCTTATAAGTTGTTCATGTTCTTTTAGCTAGTTTTTCTTCACGCCGCTTTCGAGTCGCCTGCATTCGTTCTTTGGATCTTATTCTGGCCAGCGTTTTTAAATCTTCATCTGCCTCAATTTTTCTTTTCATTAATTCTCGTCGTTTCGAATCACGATCCCTTTCTCTCCGGAGATGGTCTGCATGAAGTTTAGCATTTGCTTTCAGTTTTCTCCTATACCTTTGTGAAGCAGTCTCTATTCTTTTGTTTACTGCCATTTTATCCTATTGTAAAAAGGGGAAAAATATTATTAATATTATTATAAAAATATTACATATTTATCTCTAACAAAATATACCATATACTATTTTTTAAGTCCAAATCAATCAATAAAAGATGCATTATGTTTGATGACAGAAATGTTGCACCCGCGATACCAATCTCGCGATCGCGGGTGCAACCAATTTAACCCATTAATAGCCATTGTACCCAAGCGGGTACAGGAAAATAGTCATTTTAAAATTGCCGTTAAGCCGAATAGAAAAGAGTTTTTGCTCAAATTCTATTTTGTTTCGCTCACTTGAATTGCACTTTACAGCTTCGCATACACAAAGTGGCTGCAGCGAAAAACGGTTCTTCCTAGTTTTCTTTGTGTTGCTTCTTCTTAGTCAGATTCGCTCATTTTCAGTAGGTTAGTCATAATTTGTCAGCGTTAATTGTTATTTGCATTGTGATTGAAAGCATTATAACTGAATTTGCAAAGTAAACGGCTTGTGTATTGATATTCTAATTGAGTTTTTTAGAAAAAAAATATTTCTGATAGCATTCGGTAGGTAACAAAAGTACTGTACTCGCTTGGGTACAATGGCTAATAAGGTACACATTTTTTCTAGATAAGTATTTACATTGATATGGCATTTCAAAGCATCAAACCCTCAAGCTTTTACGGCAGAAACTTTCAAAACTTAGGAGGCGCCTTAGATTTCGTTGAAAGATCTTCAAGCCATAGCACTTTCGACATTGTGATGCTTCCACCAGATCCAGATTATAATACGGATGTGGAGGAGGGTGATGCTGAAGACCTTGTCGTTTCCACCATGCCACAAGATGTTCCAGGTGAAGTAGAGGTGTTTTGTAGCAGTGACAGTGAAGACGACTTTTTTTTTTTTTTTTTTTTTTTTTTTTTTTACACTATCAGATCCTGTTCATAAGGAGCTTAGAGCAAGCTTCAGCTTATGAACAAAGATTTGCCAACACATTATATGTGTTCCACTGGCTCATCACTTAGTGCTGGTGTTAGTTGTTAGTAATGTAAAACAAATAACTACAATAACACAAGCACTATAATACAATAAAACATATATTTTAACAATACAAAATACATAAAACATGAACTAAAAGCGTGGAGCACTGGTTTTAAGTACATTTTTAAGATTTATTTTATTGTCATTAAAATCAATAATTTTAGAATTTAAATTGAAAAGCCTGCACATGCGGGTAAGCGGCTCATTCATACCGTAATTAGTCCGATGGTGTGGACAATGTAGGAGCTCAAGGCTACGCAGATGGTGAGCACCCCCACGATAATTGAGTCCAACACAAGTAAGTAGATCAGGTGCATCTAATGCGCCCGAAAGAAGTTGGTGGATAAAAACTATATCGTTATTTACACGCCTCTGTAACAAGGACTGAATGTGTAGAAGCTGAATTCGGTGTTCATAAGGTGGAAGGTTATAAGGATCTGTCCAGGGAAGACCTTTTAAAGCAAAACGAACAAAATTATGCTGAACTGCCTCTATCCTAGATCTATGAACATCATAGAACGGAGTCCATACCTGCGATGCGTATTCCAGATGCGGACGAACAAAACAATTGTATAAAGATAGGGTAACATAAGGGTCTTGAAACTCTTTGGACCATCTTTTTACAAAACCTAACATTGAGTTAGCCTTTTTAACAAGAGAGTTGATGTGCTCTGTGAAATCTAGACTTGGATTGAAGACGATTCCAAGATCTTTAAAACTAACAACACGGCACAATGTATGTTGTGAAATATTATAGTCAAATATGATTGGTACTCGTTTCTTTGAAAAAGTCATAGTTTGACATTTCGCTGGGTTAAGGTTTAATCCATTCTTGCTGCACCAAGTACAAAAGCTATCAATGTCGGCTTGCAGATTCATACGATCACCGCTTGAGCATATAGATTTAAAAATCTTCATATCGTCAGCAAAAACCAGAATTTCACTATTGCGAATGCATGATGTTACATCATTAATAGCAAGAATAAAAAGAATGGGACCTAAATGACTTCCTTGTGGTACTCCAGAGTTGGCAGTAAAAGGGTTTGAAAATGTTTTTCTGAATTTCACCTGGTAGGATCTATTTCGAAGATAAGAATATATCCAATCAATAAATCCAGCAGGAAATCAAAAGGCCTTAAGTTTAAAAATTATAATGTCGTGGGAAAGTTGGTCAAAAGCTTTTGAAAAGTCGGTATAAATGCAATCTAGTTCCTGTCCGTTTTCCAAAGCATTGGAGCACTTGTGTAAAAACGTTAGAAGGTTCGTTACCGTTGACCGCCTCTGCATAAATCCATGTTGTTGATTACAGATAATATTTTTGCAGAAAAACGTCATACTATTACAAACCACTTGCTCAAATAGCTTTGGAATACAAGAGAGTTTGGCAATCGGTCTGTAGTTCTTTATGTCAGACTTACTACCCTTTTTAAAAACGGGTGTAATAAATGATTTTTTCCATACACTGGGAAATTTCCCCGACTTAAGGGATAGCTCGAAAAGAAGTTGAAGAGGAAAAGCTATAATGGAGCTACATTTTTTTAGTATAATTGGAGGAATGCCATCTGGGCCTGGAGAGTAGTCATCTTTTAGCAATGAAAGAAAATGTAAAATTTTGTCATGTTCCATCGGAACGTTGTTAAAAGTAACTTGAGGACAGTCACGCAAATATTCAAAGAACTCGACATCAATATCAACACGAGTGTCAATAAAAGAGTTACTAAAATTTTTTGAAAATGCATTACAGATATCAGAAGAGCTCGTTAACGAATAATCATTATAAACAAAGTTTATTGGATATCCGTCAGACTTCTTTTTTGAATTAACAAAATTCCAAAACTTCTTTGGATCAAGTTTCAATGAAACCTCCATTTCCTTTAAGTAGTCAGAGTATAAACTTTTAGAAAGGTTATTAAACTGCTCAAAAAGCAAATATTGAGCAAATGGCAGCTCAAATCCAAAAATATATCAAGGGGAGGATGGTAGCTGTCTATATTAGATAAGGCTGTGGCAGATTCTACCACAACAACACTAGCAGCGTCAGATGAAAAGACTAAATCGAGAATTCGATTTTTTAAGTTTTTAATACAGCTTACTTGCTGTAAGTCAATACAAATAATATTATCCAAAAGAAGAAGCTCCTGTTGAGAGGAAGTAGAGGATGCTTCAAAATAGGACTCGTCTTCTGAGGGGATCCAATTAACGTTAGGCAAATTGAAGTCACCCACCAGTAAAATATTACTATTAAAGCCAGCTGTAACAATTACATGATCCAAAGCTAAGGAGACCTCAGAATAAATTGCTGCTGGACTTTTAGGAGGAATATAAACATTCAGAATGTAAAAATCTTTGGATTCAATTGAAATTCTAAGGCAAATAAGTTCAATTGATACATTAAAAGGGAATGAGACAAGATTAGATGTGAGGTGATTACGAACAGCTATCAAAACACCACCACCAACTTCTTTGGGCTTATCTACATGACGGTCTCTTCTGAAAACATTGAACTCTTCGTCAAAAATTTCCTTGTCTAAAAAGGTGTCATTGAGCCATGTTTCAGTAAGAACAATGATATCATGCGGAAATGCCTGAGATTTTTTGAATATTTCAGCAGTTTTGCTGCGAATCCCTCTAACGTTCTGGTAGAAGAGGGATAACCTATTTAGTTTTTTGAAGCAGGGATTTCCGAAGATTTTCGATTACCGCTTTAAGAGCTGCGGCGCAGAATGCAGCTCCCAAAACGTTGTGAAAATTTTCCAAAATGGTCCAAGAAACCATGTCCAACAGAAATGCCAAAAAGCAGTGTTTTCTTGGAACAAAAGGTAAACATGGTAACTGCATTGCATGGGAAGTCGGAACTTGAAATTTTCGAAACTTTATTTGATGAAAAAGTAGTAAATTTGATCGTTGAGCAGTCTCGCGCTTACGCATCACAGGCTAATGCTCATAATTTTTCATTCAGCGAAGACGATTTGAAAGTCTTTTTAGGTATTTTGCTTTACAGCGGCTATCACTCTATGCCTAGAGAGAAAATGTACTGGCAAACGGATGAAGACACTCGTGTACCAATTGTTGCTAACAATATGTCCCGAACCAGATTCAAGGAAATCAAAAAATATCTCCACCTTGCTGACAACAATAATTTGGTTCTTACCGACAAAATGGCAAAAGTAAGACCTCTAGCAACTCTTCTAAACGAAAAATTCTGCCAGTTTGGATACATACACGAAAAACTTTCGGTTGACGAGTCGATGGTAAAATACTACGGTAGCCACTCTTCGAAGCAATTCATTCGAGGCAAGCCTGTAAGATTTGGCTTTAAAAATTGGATGCTGACAAGCAGTTGTGGTTATTTGTACCAATTCGAGACTTATTGTGGTGCCAAAAACGTCACTATGGCAAAACAGCAAATGCCGCTTGGATCCAGAGTTGTTGTTGATTTTTTGGAAAAAGTTCCCCATCCTTCAGATCATATTGTTTTTTTTGATAATTTTTTTACGTCACATGATCTGCTTGTTTTGCTGAAACAAAAGGGTTTTCGAGCTATCGGGACTGTACGCGAGTCAAGAACAAAAAAATGTCCGCTGAAATCAAATGCAGAGTTCAAAAAAGAAAAAAGAGGGTTCTATGATCACAGATACGATACTGCCAATCAAATACTTTTCGTCAAATGGAATGACAACAGCGCTGTGAGTGTGGGCTCAAAATTCGAAGGTATCGAGCCGATGCATTCTGTCAACCGATGGTGTTCGAAGGGAAAAGCGAAAGTAAGCGTAAAACAGCCAAAAATGATCGCAGAGTACAATTCAGGGATGGGAGGCGTTGACCTTCATGATCAAGCCATCAATAACTATCGAATAAAATTTCGTGGCAAAAAATGGTGGTGGCCACTTCTTACTGTAATGATAAATTCTGTGATGGTCAATGCATGGAAGCTGTATAAAATAGTCTACAACAGCAACATAGACTTACTGCAGTTTCATCGCACTATTGTTCGTCATTACTTGCGAAATTATACGCAACCTTCAACGTCGACATCCAAGCGATCAGTAGTACCTTCTGCAGCAACTACTAGTGGAAACCATTTTCCGAAGCGAATAACTAAACAACTACGCTGTCGTCAATGCCATTACCGAGTAAGATGGACTTGTGAGCAATGCAATGTAGCACTTTGCTTAGAAAAAGAGTGTTTCAAAATTTTTCATTCATCACAAAAATGAGCATGCATTGTGCCATTGTACCCGCTTGGGTACAGGCCCAAAAAACCTTTTTCGCATATTTTTTTTTTCCAGTTTTGTATATTTTTAGGTACATTATGTGTTTTTCAGTCAAATAAAATAAATGAACCTACATATTTTTGGTTTTAAAGACATTCGGCTCTTAGTGGGTTAAGTCAAGATATATTCCATTTTAACTTACCTTATAATCCTTACTTCGATTGAATTAAGTTTAATTCTTGTTTTTCCTTACTTTTGCAAAGTTTCAAAACAATAGCACTTTAATTCTGTGAAAAAAAACAAACTTTTATAACTTTTTTATCGCGGGTGCAACGAGCTTACAATGTAGTTTCTTGTAGTCGATAATGCGTTAAATTAAAAACAATACTCAACGGTTTTTGCATGAATGAATAAAAAAATGTTGTTACCAAGTGATTAACCGGTAGTAATTATCAATTTAAACCATGATACAACTACTACAGATATGGCTCTGCGCATGCCACGGGTTGGTTGTCAAAATGTAGTGACGTCACCGACACTCAACAAAATTATTTTTGGCGCAATTTTGTTTGATTCACTTTGTTTCCTGTTCTGTGCCGGAAGGTTTATTTTTGAAACTGAGTTTAAAGTTATTAAAGTGATAAAAAAGTGTTTGTGTATTATATGATAATTGTTAAAGTGGTTTATTAATATTTAAAATGGGTGTGTCTGCTCAGTTGTTGAGTGTAATAACAACACACGAAAAAAAATTACAACAGAAACTAGTTTCCATAAATTTCCAAAAGGAAATGAAAAACTTTCAAAACATTTTGTAAAAGGAAAGATAATATCAACACTCAACTGCAAGAATTTGCAGTTTACACTTTGTCAAAGATGCTTTCATAAATAATATAAAATTTGAAATGGGTAAGTAAGAAATGTAGCTAGGTTTTGAAGGAAGTGTTCTTTAAAAATTTTGTTCATAACTTCACCATCCACATTTTATTTTTATTTATTTTCATCACCAATAGGCAGCTTCACTGTATGTTTTATTTATTTTGCATGTAGCTTCTCTGCATGTGTTTTCCATTCAAATTCAGTAGATAAACCATAAAGGTTTCGGATGTCTAGTGCATGCTTCCAAGGTATCTGCTGGGTAAGCATAATTATTACTTATGGAAGATTCAATGGATATTCGCATTAACGATTTTTACTTATTAAGCAAAATAACTCATTGTACCTTTTAGACAATTAAGCAAAAATGTAGTATAAATAGTATTATAAGTTAATAAAATATTGTCATTCACTAGCAATCGACTGTCTCGTCTACTCATTAATTAGTGCTTCCCTCCACCAGCGGTAAGGGGCATTAATATTCTTCAACTTTTCTCGCCTACTTATAAATTAGTGCTTCCCCCCGCCAGCGGTAAGGGGCATTAATAAACTTCGCATAGTGAAGCGGTACCAAGAACCGTTTTTCACCTTACATACATCGGTTGGTCCAGGTTTATGCACCTTGGTCCAACAGGCGATATAAAATAGTATCGTCTTTAACATTGGTGACCCCGACGTGATCAATGTTAAAGACGATACTATTTTATATCGCCTGTTGGACCAAGGTGCATAAACCTGGACCAACCGATGTGTGTAAGGTGAAAAACGGTTCTTGGTACCGCTTCACTATGCGAAGTTTATTAATGCCCCTTACCGCTGGCGGGGGGAAGCACTAATTTATAAGTAGGCGAGAAAAGTTGAATTATATTAATGCCCCTTACCGCTGGTGGGGGGAAGCACTAATTAATGAGTAGACGAGACAGTCGATTGCTAGTGAATGACAATATTTTATTAACTTACAATACTATTTATACTACATTTTTGCTTACTTGACTAAAAGGTACAATGAGTTATTTTGCTTAGTAAGTAAAAATCGTTAATGTGAATATCCATTGCATCTTCCATAAGTAATAATTATGCTTACCCAGCAGATACCTTGGAAGCATGCACTGGACATCCGAAACCTTTATGGTTTATCTACTGAATTTGAATGGAAAACACATACAGAGAAGCTACATGCAAAATAAATAAAACATACAGTGAAGCTGCCTATTGTTGATGAAAATAAATAAAAATAAAATGTGGATGGTGAAGTTATGAACATACTCCGCGCGTTGAACTGTGTTCGAAACTATTGCAAAATTTCAAATGTAAGAGTTTTGGGGTCTTCCTTGCTTGAACTCTCGTTTTTTATGGTGTTCTTCTTAACGTAGCCGTGATATACCCTCCGCAACATGAAGATTAATATTATAAGGGATATAAATAATCCTAGATAGCCCACTGTAAACTGGTGTACATCGTTGTTTAATGTTGGAGTTGATAAGGCTTTCGTAATGTTTTGGAGCTGCTGCTTGAGGTTCTCCAGGTCCCGTAAATGATTGTCGTAAGACACGGGCTGATGAATTATTGGGTCAAATCTATCTGGTATGACATAATCCGATAGATTTGTTGTTGGCAAGTGTGACATTCGTGTAAACATTGGATGTATTGAGTGGCCGCACAATGTTATGAGGTCATCTTTGATTACGCAATTGGGTTGAATTTGGAGTATTCCTGAACCTTCTAAAGCGCTTTGTGTGGAGGTGTCATTGCAGACTATATTTAAGGTAGTTCTTTTCTTCAGCACATAAATCCATTCATTTGGATTACATAATTGTATCCAATGAGGACCATTGTTGGTATTCGTGACTTGGCAAGATGGAGACTGCTGACTATGGCTCAAGTAGTTGATCTCGCAGGAGCTGACTTCTGATCCTCGTCTGTAAACTGGATGATTTTGGTGGCACAAATGTCTTTCTTTTGTTAACGAGAAACATCGTTGAAATTCTGATTCGGTTAGAGGATATTATTGGTCACGATGCAATGTGACCATGATATAATCCGTCGATGGGCTTATGGTAAGGAATGATCCGCTTACAAGTACTGGCACTGGTGTTACTTTGAATAACTCAAACTCATCGAGACTTAGTAGTGGCAGGGTGAGTCTGAAAATTATATGATCTGTGAGTGCTCTACCATGATTGTTCATTAGGTGATATAATTTAAGTATTTCATCTTGTATCACCGGAAGTCTCAGATCCAAGGGTAGGTTCGCTCTGATTCGGATGAATTCTTGTTGCAATTGAGCCGTTGAAATCAGTTGTGGATTTATTTTTCCCTGGTGAGTATCAATTATTACATCTATTAATGAAGCCTGTGTCTTTTGAATCTGTGACAATGCCAGTATTAGCTGTAGTGCTATGGAATTGAACAACTGACGTAATCTCTCTTGGTGATATTCGTGCCTGATACCATCAATTATTGTAGCAAATTGTTGGAGGTCTTGCTCAATTTCCTGGAAATGGGAGTCCGTTTCTTGCTCACTTCGTCCTATAAGGTTTAATGTGGCGTCAATAACTGATGTCTGATTTCGCATAAGATTGACGAGGTGGCCTTCATCCTGCTTGATTTTTGTTATGGAAGAAGACATCTTATCTGCGTATTCTGAATCCAGCACTCCAAATAGGGCATTTGCAACATTGCATATGAAATTAAAGGCTCCACGACGAACTCTTTGGTTGCTCGAAGTAGCTATAAGTAAACTATTTCCTTTTTGTAAGTCCTTATTGAATTGGTGAAATTGGGTAATCGTTCCCTTGCAAGTCTCATTTTTGTTTGGTAAGAAATTGCAAATGCTGACGAGTTTTTTGCTGTAGTTTGAAATTGTTTGATAATCCGTCCAATAAGTGCTCATATCAGAATAGGCGATTATATCCCAGCTGCTTGCAGTTATGGTAGAAGTTCATGGTAGAGCACTCACAGATCATATAATTTTCAGACTCACCCTGCCACTACTAAGTCTCGATGAGTTTGAGTTATTCAAAGTAACACCAGTGCCAGTACTTGTAAGCGGATCATTCCTTACCATAAGCCCATCGACGGATTATATCATGGTCACATTGCATCGTGACCAATACTATCCTCTAACCGAATCAGAATTTCAACGATGTTTGTCGTTAACAAAAGAAAGACATTTGTGCCACGAAAATCATCCAGTTTACAGACGAGGATCAGAAGTCAGCTCCTGCGAGATCAACTACTTGAGCCATAGTCAGCAGTCTCCATCTTGCCAAGTCATGAATACCAACAATGGTCCTCATTGGATACAATTATGTAATCCAAATGAATGGATTTATGTGCTGAAGAAAAGAACTACCTTAAATATAGTCTGCAATGACACCTCCACACAAAGCGCTTTAGAAGGTTCAGGAATACTCCAAATTCAACCCAATTGCGTAATCAAAGATGACCTCATAACATTGCGCGGCCACTCAATACATCCAATGTTTACACGAATGTCACACTTGCCAACAACAAATCTATCGGATTATGTCATACCAGATAGATTTGACCCAATAATTATTCATATCTTAAAGGTTTTTCTCAGTTGTGCCTTTTGAAACCAGATACAGTTCCTGCTGTCCATTTGAATAAACCAATAAGCTCGGAATGTGATTCAAAAGGACGTTTGAACAGGATGGAGTTAAAAAAGAAAAAAGAACTCCTAAATGAGTTGCTTCACGAATCGATTCCTATAGAGCCAGTGCCCTCCAAAGACGAACAAAATACGAATGAAAATTAAATCTTGGCGAATGATGTGTCTCATCCAGAGCTTTCCGGAAGTGCAGCTGAAGCTAACGATTTATTTGAACAAATGTAAGTACTTATGTAATTATATCAAATGTTGTTTTTTTTTGTTAGTATTTTCGCATGCGAAAATTAAACCAAGAAAAGGTAGAAAACAAAAATTAAAAAAAAGAAAATATAAAAAAATAATTAAAAGAATTATAAACAAAAAAAAATATTTCAAAATGAAAATGCGGGGAGAGTACGATAACTTTGGCGCCAAGAATTGATAACGGTTTTTTGTAGAACAGTTTAATACAAGCATTTTTTACTATGGGGGGGTCTATCTCCCTCCGTTTGGGCGGGAGGGGCAATTTTATAAAAACAGTGCTAAAAATTTAAAACAAATATTAAAAAATAATGGTTATGCTTACAACTAAGTTTTATATCTTTTTTTAAAGCCAATACTTTTTTCTATTAGATGTTTTTTAAATCAAGTGAAACCTATGCATAGTCTTTGAAAAAACGGACTTTAAACTCAAAAATTGCGAAAAAAAAGGTAAACAAAAACTTTGAAGTGTGATTTTTCAAAACTGTAAAATAAAATACTAATTTTTTTTTTTAAATTCGTTGCTCATATTAATTTTTAATCATAAACTGAAAACAAAATGATTTTATTGTTGTTATGTATATTGTACTATTTGTACTAGAATGTCAGTTTTTATTACTGACCATTCTGTTAATTTTCATTGAATGTGTTTGAACATTAACAACAACTTAAAGGCGCTACCACCAATTTTAAACGAATTTTATTTACTCGTTTTACGAATATTATTATTCGTTTCTTTCTATCTTTGGCTGGAGATATAGCTTTTTCAAGGATTGCCAATTCCTTTCATCAGTCTCCTTTTAGTGGTATTGACCTTTAATATAATTTTATTGTGAAAAACTTTTTCACATGCACCTCGTGAGATTCAAACCCACGCCTTCAGATTTTACTCAGTCTTCGAAGTCGTATGCACAACGCATTCCACCGCTTATGACCACTGATGACACAAGTCGAGATGTTATGTTTGTTTGTTTTTTCAAACGCATTTGGAGCTTCAACATTTTTCTAAGCGCCTCTAAGTATGTTGTTTTGTTCCGTCTCCATTTTCTCCTAACCTTATTTGATAGACTACAATTCGTAGCATATATCAAAGAGGGAGAGGTTGGAAGATAGGTAACAATACCAGACAATTTTAAGTTATTATCTACTTGATGCAAGTAGAAAAAACTATTGTGATGCTAACAAAAAGTATAAGGCTCTATGTAAAACAAAACAACGTTTGTACTACCAGCGCATTTCTAGTCAACTTGCAAGTATTACCACAGCAAAGGATTGGTGGAAACTTGCCAAAAAAATACGCGGTAATACCACTAGTAGAGGAACACAAATCACAGCTACCGAGTTTATGTCATACTTCGAAAATGCACTTAATTCGGATCGATTAACCAACGGAGAATATTTAAGAGAAACACCTTTAGTTCAAATACCAGAACTTGATCAACCAATAGATCTGAATGAAGTAAGGATTGCGATTGCATCTTCAAAAGAAAACAAGGCCCCGGGTATAGATGGCATCCCATATGAATTTTATAAAAATGCGAGTAATGCGAAGTTCACACTTTGCTGAAAAGAATCTATGAAACCGGAACCATACCAACATCCTTCAACAAATCAATCATCTTCCCGCTCTTCAAAAAAGGTGACGCTAGCCTTTTATCTTATTATCGTGGGCTTTCATTTTTAGATACCCTCTACAAACTATTCACCACAGTTCTATTAAACCGCCTTACTTCTTGGATTGAAAACAACAACATATTAAATGAATACCAAGCTGCTTATCGAAATGATTATAGTACTATAGATCAGATCTTCAATCTTTCATGCCTTATTCAGCTGCAACTAAGCCAGAAAAAGAAACTATATGCTTGGTTCGTTGACTTAAAAGCTGCGTTCGACAATATCAACAGAGAAGCTCTTGTCCATAAACTTGTTACATTGGGCATCTCGACGAAAATGGTTGAAATGATCAAACTACTATACCAAGATCCAGTTGCAGCGGTCTGGGATGGTAGCAGTACATCTAATTTCTTCCGAACGAGCAAAGGCGTTAAATAAGGTTGCGTTCTGAGCTCTCTGCTTTTTTTCTTGTTTTTAAATGACCTCCACTCTGAACTCCCCATCGGAATACTTGTGGAGGGAATAGGGATAAATGTCCTCTTGTATGCCGGTGACATTGTAATTTTGGCTGAGAGTCCTGCTTTACTTCAAACTATTATTAACAAGTTCAGTAGCTACTGCAATAAATGGAAACTTGAAGTTAATCTTGAAAAGTCTGAAATTGTTATTTTTAGGAATGGAGGACGAAGATCAGCGATTGAAAAATGGAATTTTAATGGTGCAGAAATAAAAATAACAAACCAGTATAAGTATCTTGGCGTCGTCTATACATATAATACGTCCTGGTCTGAACATCTGACAAAGAGGCTAGCAACATCAAAAAATGCAAAAAACGCAACTTGGTCCAAATTTGTAAAAAATAAATTTGTACCTCACTCAGCAAAGTTTAAAGTCCATGATTCAGCCGCTAGATCAATAATGTATTACAGTGCACAAGTGTGGGGGTACAAAGAGTACATACAATGTGAAAAACTCCAAAGATTTTTCGTCAAGAGATGCTTTAACTTACCAGATAATACACCAAACTACGTAGTACATATCGAAACAGGTCTTCCCAAAGCATTTCTTACTACACTTGAAGTACATTTGACATATTTGCGCAAAGTTTTCAGTCTACCCAGCTCTAGATTACCACGCGTACTTTCAACTGCAGTTCTTCGCAAAAATATTTATTGGGCCCAGGAATGGTCAGGCCTTTTCCGTGAGACTGGCATCGTTGTTAACTATGAAACAAACAATTTTGAATGGAAAGATACTCACAACAAGCTTCTAATTAAGCTAAGGGAACAACAGTGGAAAGCGTCTACCGAACGCGCTTTACAATCGCAATTTCATGACGAATACTGCAATCTATCCTATTTTAATGACTCAAATTCACGAGAAATGATAAGTCTGATCTTAAGAATACGGTGTGGACTACTTAATTTGAATGCTAGTGCATTTCAGCAAAACACTGTTGGCTTATGCACGATGTGCAATCTTGATGCAACTGAGAACACCTACCACTTTGTTAGCATTTGTCCTATTTTCAAATCATACCGGAGAGTATTTCTAGGAGCTGAAACAATTGATCGCACCGAGTTTCTTCAAATAATAAATGGTAAATGTTATTAAAATCTATATAAATTCTTAAAATATGCTCTTAATTATCGAAACTCAATTGAAAATGAATATAACTAAAGTAAATTCAAGCTAAGCCGAAATTTAAATAGTAAAACTATTACCTGACAGACAACTTTAACAAGTTATTGTCCTAACTAATTTTGAAAACCAGCATAATATTGTTTTTATAACTACTTTTTTAAGAAAATAAAATTTATTTATCTATCTGTCTATCTATCTACTGTGATATTAACTTCAAAAGAGAAAGACTGATTTATTTCCAACTAGTCATTATACCTGACCCAATTATATTTCGACTTATTCTGTGATATTTTGCAATAAATGGAACACCTATTTATTCATACTTAATTCCTTGACTGCTAGAAGTAGGCACAAATAAATATGTACATAGCTGGAAAAGTAAACTAACCAAAAGAAAAAAAAAGAAAACACACGGTCGTTCCGCATCGAATTGTTGGAATAGGTACCTTCACATAAAGCAGTAAAAGATTATTATGGCCAACAAAATTGCTCCGCCTACATACTAGTATTCAGTCACTACTTATGGCTGCAAAAAAAAGGTACACGTGGAGGTAGATAAAGACAAATAAAAATCTCAAAGAAAAAAAAACTAAAATTACAGATCAAACTATATTACAGATTGATGTCAAAAGACTGACCGTATGTAAAGGTCGCTTAATGGCTGCCTTTGGGTAACCCAGAAATGGGTTATGTCCGGGTTCTCCCAAGGCAAGTTCCTGGGTCCAAATCCGTTTTGTTGACGATATTGAAATGATTATTAAATATTTCCATATTTCACTTAAGGCAAACGATGTCGATATTCAGCTTTATCTCGACAATTTCCAATTTTTGTACTGTTTACTATTAACAGAATATGTTGCTGTTGCCTCATTAAAATTAAAATAACCACTCGATCAGTAAGTTGGCTACCACAAAACTTTTATTTATTACAAAAAAAATATTAATGTTGGTCTTTGTTAAAATAATTTTTTGGTTATAACTGAAGTTTACTTCCATATTATGGTTAAATTTATTTTGCTGTTTCTTGTTTGAGCTTTCAAAAAATCCACTCGACACCGATATATTCCCGTGTCAGTTTCACGAGTACTTTGAATTGATAATTCTCCAGGTTCCTTGCCAAAGATGAAGTAGGCTCGTGCACCAAATACACTCTCATCGGACCATCGTTTTGCAGCTTTTGAACCACCACCACGAATGTCAACACTGTTAAAATAAATAAAAATAATAAATTTCAATAAATACTTCATAACTAAGTAAATAAAAATAACATAATATTGAATAAGGCCAAATGATCGGATAAACAGAAGAATCTTAAAATGCCGTGTGAATTAAAAATCAAATGAAATAATAAGCTCGAGTTGTGTTTTGATGTTTCTAACCTGAAAATATGATATTGTAACACTGAGAGGCTAAGGATATATCGGGAAATCGCTTTGCACAGCATCACCGTGCAATTCTTCACATGTGGCTTCATGAAAACAGTTTATCAGATTGTAGAAGTCAATATAATTTACATTCACACCACTCCTGAAGGTGATCAGGTGTCAGCTGTATTTCATAAACATAATGTTTAACACGATAACACTGATGATTCCTGATATCTTATCCCATGCCACCCATAACAGAACCTACTCATAGTTCCATTGTTGGTTTTTGGTCTCCAAGTTGCGTGTTAGTTAAATATGGAAATAAAAGAGATTTTATTTATATTAAATATTTTATTTTAATAAGGTCACAACTTAATTTTTCTATATTATTATCGGCGACGCGTTTCGGAATATTATTCCATCATCAGGCCCGAATTTTAGTTTTTTTATTTTTATTTTTATATTTAGATGTTTGCCACTTCAACGTAAGTCTAACAATGATTGTGTTTTGTCTCTTGTTATCTTGGTTTAGTTTGTGCTTATTATTGTGTTGTTGTTGGAGTGATTATGCGTCTGTCTTCTTTTGCCTCGTGTGAAACTTGAGCGCAGTTTCAAATAATGCATTTGTTTTTAATGTCAATTTATCGTTCAGAAGTTTGTCTTTTTCTGTTTTTGTTGATTTATAGATCTCGTACTCCTCTAGTGTGTCCATTAGTCTTCCTTTTTTGCAAAAATGTAAAGGGTTAAGGTTTTTATTGAAGTCTGAATAATTATGTTGGCTTTAGATGAGGTGTAATGCGAAGTTGGATTTTGAGTTATACTTAGGTATATGTTCTGTGAATCTTTCTTTAAATGGTCTCCCGGTTTGGCCTATGTAATATTTGTCGCAGTCGTCACATTGGATTTTGTATACGCCAGTGCATTTTTGGATATCTATTTTTTCTTTTAGGTTGCTATAATTTTTGGATATTGTTGTTTGTTTTAAATGATATTATTATGTTTAATTTCTTGAATTCGTTTTTTATTGTCTGTGGGAGTATGTTATTGTATTCAATTGAGATGTATTTTTTGTCTGTAAAGGTGTTATCATTTTTGTTTTTAAGCTTTATTTTTGATTTTCGTTTTTTGAGAAGTTTGTTTATCATTTCTTCGTTGTAACCACTTGAAATTGCAATTTGTTTAATTATGTTGAGTTCGTCTATAAAGTCCATTTTATCCATAGGTATTGTGAGTAGTCGATTGATGAATGCGTTGTATGCGGCGAGTTTTTGAGATTGTGGATGGTGAGAATCATGGTGTATAGTTATGTCGGTTGCAGTTGGTTTTCTATAGATTTTATATTTTAATTCGTTGTTAATCTTTTTAATGTTTAGGTCAAGGAAGTTTAGGTTATTTTCATTTTCGATCTCGGCTGTGAACTTTATTTTGTGGTTTATGCTGTTTATATATTTTTTGAGGATTTCTATTTGTCTTTCGGTTCCGTCGAAGATGATGAATGTATCGTCAACGTATCTTGAATAAGATATGATTTTATTGTTTTGTTTATTCAAAATAGTTGAGATATATGTCTGCCATTAGTCCACTTAGTGGAGACCCCATTGCTAGACCTTCTTTTTGTGTGTAATATTTGTTGTTGAATGTGAAATAATTTTGTTTTAGGGTAATTTGTAAAAGTGAAATTAATTCATCTATTTGGTTTTTGTTTAATGTTGCAGTTTCTTCTAGTTTGGCTCTTAGTATCTGAGTAGTTTCGTCTATGGGTATGTTATCAACTATACCACGGCACCAAGTTATAAAGTTGCTAAGAAGCTACAAAAGCTAATTAAAAACAATATAAATCTACAAAATAATAACAGCATAAAAAACTCCACCCAACTTATAGAAAAATTAAGAGACATAAACATATTACCACACTACAAAATGATTTCCTTCGACGTCACAAACATGTACACAAACATACCCATAGACGAAACTACTCAGATACTAAGAGCCAACCTAGAAGAAACTGCAACATTAAACAAAAACCAAATAGATGAATTAATTTCACTTTTACAAATTACCCTAAAACAAAATTATTTCACATTCAACAACAAATAATACACACAAAAAGAAGGTCTAGCAATGGGGTCTCCACTAAGTGGACTAATGGCAGACATATATCTCAACTATTTTGAATAAACAAAACAATAAAATCATATCTTATTCAAGATACGTTGACGATACATTCATCATCTTCGACGGAACCGAAAGACAAATAGAAATCCTCAAAAAATATATAAACAGCATAAACCACAAAATAAAGTTCACAGCCGAGATCGAAAATGAAAATAACCTAAACTTCCTTGACCTAAACATTAAAAAGATTAACAACGAATTAAAATATAAAATCTATAGAAACCCAACTGCAACCGACATAACTATACACCATGATTCTCACCATCCACAGTCTCAAAAACTCGCCGCATACAACGCATTCATCAATCGACTACTCACAATACCTATGGATAAAATGGACTTTATAGAAGAACTCAACATAATTAAACAAATTGCAATTTCAAATGGTTACAACGAAGAAATGATAAACAAACTTCTCAAAAAACGAAAATCAAAAATAAAGCTTAAAAACAAAAATGATAACACCTTTACAGACAAAAAATACATCTCAATTGAATACAATAACATACTCCCACAGACAATAAAAAACGAATTCAAGAAATTAAACATAATAATATCATTTAAAACAAACAACAATATCCAAAAATTATTGCAACCTAAAAGAAAAAATAGATATCCAAAAATGCACTGGCGTATACAAAATACAATGTGACGACTGCGACAAATATTACATAGGCCAAACCGGGAGACCATTTAAAGAAAGATTCACAGAACATATACCTAAGTATAACTCAAAATCCAACTTCGCATTACACCTCATCTAAAGCCAACATAATTATTCAGACTTCAATAAAAACCTTAACCCTTTACATTTTTGCAAAAAAGGAAGACTAATGGACACACTAGAGGAGTACGAGATCTATAAATCAACAAAAACAGAAAAAGACAAACTTCTGAACGATAAATTGACATTAAAAACAAATGCATTATTTGACACTGCGCTCAAGTTTCACACGAGGCAAAAGAAGACAGACGCATAATCACTCCAACAACAACACAATAATAAGCACAAACTAAACCAAGATAACAAGAGACAAAACACAATCATTGTTAGACTTACGTTGAAGTGGCAAACATCTAAATATAAAAATAAAAATAAAAAAACTAAAATTCGCGCCTGATGATGGAATAATATTCCGAAACGCGTCGCCGATAATAATATAGAAAAATTAAGTTGTGACCTTATTAAAATAAAATATAAATATAAATAAAATCTCTTTTATTTCCATATTTAACTACTCATAGTCATCGCTAAACTTCTTTAAAAAAAAACCAAGTGGTTCAACTGATTAATTCCCTACCCCTAGGTATTGTTTGGAGGTTCAAATTTGAATGCGAATTTGTCAGACATTTAAATAGATGTCTGGCTCCTTTTTGGTCGCTGCTTTTGAAGTAGAAATGTTAAACAGCTGAAAACAATAACATGCCTACCAAATGTTTTGGTTGCTTACTTGGATTCGGCGGTTTCCACCAATAGGATGAATGAGGTTTAAGCAGAAAACATAGTTACAGCCTGATAGCCTGATGTATTTACATATGTGTATGTATTATGTATATGATGTGACCTTTGGTTTATCAACTTTTTGAATTAGTAAGTGGGCTTCAGGTCAAAAAATGAAACAAAGTTAATTTGTGTTCGACGTTTCGTCCATGAATATGGACATCATCAGGAAAGATGTGCAATCTATATTTGTATACATAATTATTACTTACAATTCACAATATATTTAACATAAAAAAGAAGAAGACTTACAAATGTTACATTTATATTGCACTTTAAAATAAATATGTAAGCTGAACTTACAAGTAAAATCAAAACTTTATAATGAAATAAGAAACAAATAAAACACATATTCTCCTTGATTGTAGTTGTTAGCGAGCTTTTTTCCCTCTTTTCTCTAACAGATGTTTGTATTGTGGGCTAACGTTCTCCATATCTGTACGTCTGTTGATTGTTTTGTCGGCATTAATGATGTGAAGAGTTTCAATTATCATTCTCTTATTTGGGTTCTCTTCGCGTTGTAAAATTTTTGTGTCGTCGTAGTTTGGGGAATGCTGAAGTGTGATGCAGTGTGCTGCCAGTGCTGTCTTCTGTGGTGCGTTGTTTTTAATGTCAGATTTGTGTCCTGATAATCTTTTTTTAAGTTTTTGTTTAGTTGTCCCTATATAAATTTGGTCGCAATTGTCGTTTTTTCCTCCTTTGCAGCTAATTTGGTATATTACATCAGAGTGTTCCATTCTATTCGTCTTTGCTTTTAGTTTTGTATACAGTTGTGATGCGGTATTTGTCGATTTCATTGCCATTTTGTATTTTTCGGTGTCGAATAATTTGGCAGTTTTAAACCTGTCAGCAACTTGTTTTACGTAGGTAAACGATTTGTTTATTTGGATATTTTGGTGACCTCTTCAATGTTATACAAATAATATTGTGTTTAAGCAGGCTCCAGGTCAATAAAACTAGATGTTAAATGGTTAGCAACGTTTCGAGCATGAATACGCTCTTCCTCAGGCCTTTATTGTAAAATAATATACATGGTCAATAATGTCATCTATACAATACATCAAAATTTTTAACTTACAATTTAATTTAAGAAGTTTAAGAAACTTAATTTTCACAAACAAAAATATGTTCAGGAGAACCACACATTGCACACTAAAAATAATTAAGTTGATTTAGAAAATACAATTTAAAAATTATAAATACAATTAAATAATTACATTGACTTTAAAATACATTAAATTACGAAAAAATCTCCTTATTGAATTACACCTCCCAACACTGACAAAAGACTATACTTAATTTTGCCTTCTTTTATTGTTTTTTATTAGTTGGCTGTAAATGTTACTGAGATTCTCACAATCAGATCGTCTGTTGATCGAACTCTCTTCGTTGTTGATATGCAGCATTTCCAACAACATTCTCTTGTTAGGGTGTTTCTCAACTTCTAGTATAGTCACATTTTCCAAGTCAGGCTTGTGGTCCTGCTCTATGCAGTGGAGGGCAAGTGCAGTTTTTTGAGAACCACCACTGTTAATGTCAGACCGGTGGCCGGAGAGACGATTGCGGAGTTTTTGTTTGGAGGTACCAATGTATACAGACGAACAATTTGTCCCTGTCCCACCTGTACAATTAATTTTGTAAACAACATCAGACTTATCCATTCTATCTATTTTCCCTTTTGTGTTAGAAAATAGAAACGTTTTTAGAGTGTTGGTCGATCTAAACGCTATTCTTGTTGTCTCTTTATTTCTAATTGGAGCTTGTTTCATTCGAGTTGAAAGAGATGGAATATATATTGCACTCCGATAGACAACAGGTTGTGGTGGTTTAACATTTTCTAGACTCGTTTCCTTTTTGTTGTAATAATTGTTTATCAATCGTTCAATAGCATGGGCAGGGAAAGAATTAGAACACAGGGTGTCCCTTATTAAATTGATGTTTTTTTGTTGAAATAAAAAGTGGCTATTGTCTAGCACTCTTTTTATAAAATTCTGTGCAGTATTGAATAAAACCTGTTTGGGCAGCTTTGAGTGAAAATTTATTAATCGCCCAGAAGATGTAGGTTTCTTATACCAGTCAAAGATGATTTTTCCTTCGTGTCTTACAGCCTTTACATCAAGGTAAGGCAACTCACCATTCTCCTCCACTTCCACAGTAAATTGCATTCTTTGGTGAAATGAATTTAAGGCACTTAGTGTGGAATCAACTTCGCTTTTTTTAATTATTGCAAATAAGTCATCGACATATTTGGTAATAATTTTTGGTTTAGATGTTAATTTACCAATAACATCTTCTAACAGTGCTTCCATTGCAATGTCTGCTAAGATTGGTGAAGCTGGACTACCCATTGGTACCCCTTGTTTTTGTTGGTATATTTTTGTTTCAAACTCCAAATAATTGTTTTCGATTATGCAAAAACGAAGCATTTCCAGAAACAGAGATTTCTTAATCTTGGTGAATTCTTTTATTTCATTCCATTTCTTTTCAATTATATCAAGAATCATTCGAACAGGCACGTTGGTAAACAATGAAACCACATCGAATGAGACTAAGACTTCATCTTCCTCTATGTTGAATGAAGAAACTACATTAATAAAATGTTTTGCATCACGGACATTAAATTTAGAGTTATCTGTCAAGTTTTTTAGAATTTTGACCAAAAATTTGGATAATTCAAATGGGACACTTGTTGATGAACAAATTGGTCTAAACGGCATATTCTCTTTGTGAATCTTTGGTAAACCGTAAATTCGTGGACTATTTGCCGTGTATGTTATCATTCGTTTTTTCTCATACTCATTTATGACCTTTAGCTCGAATAAAGTTTTTACGAAGCCATTGTTCAAACCTTGAAGCTTAAGAGTTGGATTGCTTCTAAGAATTCTATAGGTACTCCTATCTGCCATTAAGTCTCTCATTTTTTCCATATAATCTTTTTTGTAGATAGCTACTGTGACGTTACCTTTATCTGCAGATACAATATAAACTTCCTTATGATTTTTAAGAAATTTATTAGTCTCCTGAGAAATTTTGTTGATAAATTTATCAAAAGGTAATGTAGATGACGAACGCATATAGTTTTGCAAAATTTGTGTCAGGTTTGCACGTGCAGTTTCATGGTCACCCTGTTCCAATGTTTTTATCATCTCTTCACCATCCGCTATAATTTTAAAAAGAGGTATATTTCCTTTTTCAGTTGGCTGAGCAAATTTTGGTCCTAATGACAACAACCATTTGATGTCTTCTGGGAAGTCTACATCTGTCTTATTGACAAACCATTTTTCGTTGAATTGCATTCCCATCTTGTGTTTGATGTTTGTTTTTAATTTCTCCAATTTGTTCTTTTGATTGTTTTTGGTATTATTGTTAATTCTGTGGAATGTTTTATTTTGGCTTTCGAAAAAACTGATACTTTCGTGATGAGACAAAGTGCTACTAATCAATTCTTCTGACTTTAATAACAATAGTTTCTGTTTGTTTAATTTGTTTTGTATGAAAATGTTCTATGTGTGTGCGAAGTTTTTTCTCTATGTTTTTCTCAACTAGTTCGTTTGAGAATTCAAACAATAGGTCAATATTAGCTAATGAATTTTGTATAAAATTCGGAATTAATCCTAATTTTCTACATTTCATAAGAAAAACCAGTGTGTTGAAATTTTTGATGTGTGAAATGCTGATCCTACTAAAGTTCTTAAGATTATTGCAAGCGTTGTTACCATATTTAATTTTGATGTTGTTATAAAATTCCATTTTGAAGATGTGTACGGCGTGCCCTCCGTTATTATATTTATTTGGATATTTTGGTGACCTCTTCAATGTTATACAAATAATATTGTGTTTAAGCAGGCTCCAGGTCAATAAAACTAGATGTTAAATGGTTAGCAACGTTTCGAGCATGAATACGCTCTTCCTCAGGCCTTTATTGTAAAATAATATACATGGTCAATAATGTCATCTATACAATACATCAAAATTTTTTAACTTACAATTTAATTTAAGAAGTTTAAGAAACTTAATTTTCACAAACAAAAATATGTTCAGGAGAACCACACATTGCACACTAAAAATAATTAAGTTGATTTAGAAAATACAATTTAAAAATTATAAATACAATTAAATAATTACATTGACTTTAAAATACATTAAATTACGAAAAAATCTCCTTATTGAATTACACCTCCCAACACTGACAAAAGACTATACTTAATTTTGCCTTCTTTTATTGTTTTTTATTAGTTGGCTGTAAATGTTACTGAGATTCTCACAATCAGATCGTCTGTTGATCGAACTCTCTTCGTTGTTGATATGCAGCATTTCCAACAACATTCTCTTGTTAGGGTGTTTCTCAACTTCTAGTATAGTCACATTTTCCAAGTCAGGCTTGTGGTCCTGCTCTATGCAGTGGAGGGCAAGTGCAGTTTTTTGAGAACCACCACTGTTAATGTCAGACCGGTGGCCGGAGAGACGATTGCGGAGTTTTTGTTTGGAGGTACCAATGTATACAGACGAACAATTTGTCCCTGTCCCACCTGTACAATTAATTTTGTAAACAACATCAGACTTATCCATTCTATCTATTTTCCCTTTTGTGTTAGAAAATAGAAACGTTTTTAGAGTGTTGGTCGATCTAAACGCTATTCTTGTTGTCTCTTAATTTCTAATTGGAGCTTGTTTCATTCGAGTTGAAAGAGGTGGAATATATATTGCACTCCGATAGACAACAGGTTGTGGTGGTGGAACATTTTCTAGACTCGTTTCCTTTTTGTTGTAATAATTGTTTATCAATCGTTCAATAGCATGGGCAGGGAAAGAATTAGAACACAGGGTGTCCCTTATTAAATTGATGTTTTTTTGTTGAAATAAAAAGTGGCTATTGTCTAGCACTCTTTTTATAAAATTCTGTGCAGTATTGAATAAAACCTGTTTGGGCAGCTTTGAGTGAAAATTTATTAATCGCCCAGAAGATGTAGGTTTCTTATACCAGTCAAAGATGATTTTTCCTTCGTGTCTTACAGCCTTTACATCAAGGTAAGGCAACTCACCATTCTCCTCCACTTCCACAGTAAATTGCATTCTTTGGTGAAATGAATTTAAGGCACTTAGTGTGGAATCAACTTCGCTTTTTTTAATTATTGCAAATAAGTCATCGACATATTTGGTAATAATTTTTGGTTTAGATGTTAATTTACCAATAACATCTTCTAACAGTGCTTCCATTGCAATGTCTGCTAAGATTGGTGAAGCTGGACTACCCATTGGTACCCCTTGTTTTTGTTGGTATATTTTTGTTTCAAACTCCAAATAATTGTTTTCGATTATGCAAAAACGAAGCATTTCCAGAAACAGAGATTTCTTAATCTTGGTGAATTCTTTTATTTCATTCCATTTCTTTTCAATTATATCAAGAATCATTCGAACAGGCACGTTGGTAAACAATGAAACCACATCGAATGAGACTAAGACTTCATCTTCCTCTATGTTGAATGAAGAAACTACATTAATAAAATGTTTTGCATCACGGACATTAAATTTAGAGTTATCTGTCAAGTTTTTTAGAATTTTGACCAAAAATTTGGATAATTCAAAGCATGGGACACTTGTTGATGAACAAATTGGTCTAAACGGCATATTCTCTTTGTGAATCTTTGGTAAACCGTAAATTCGTGGACTATTTGCCGTGTATGTTATCATTCGTTTTTTCTAATACTCATTTATGACCTTTAGCTCGAATAAAGTTTTTACGAAGCCATTGTTCAAACCTTGAAGCTTAAGAGTTGGATTGCTTCTAAGAATTCTATAGGTACTCCTATCTGCCATTAAGTCTCTCATTTTTTCCATATAATCTTTTTTGTAGATAGCTACTGTGACGTTACCTTTATCTGCAGATACAATATAAACTTCCTTATGATTTTTAAGAAATTTATTAGTGTCCTGAGAAATTTTGTTGATAAATTTATCAAAAGGTAATGTAGATGACGAACGCATATAGTTTTGCAAAATTTGTGTCAGGTTTGCACGTGCAGTTTCATGGTCACCCTGTTCCAATGTTTTTATCATCTCTTCACCATCCGCTATAATTTTAAAAAGAGGTATATTTCCTTTTTCAGTTGGCAGAGCAAATTTTGGTCCTAATGACAACAACCATTTAATGTCTTCTGGGAAGTCTACATCTGTCTTATTGACAAACCATTTTTCGTTGAATTGCATTCCCATCTTGTGTTTGATGTTTGTTTTTAATTTCTCCAATTTGTTCTTTTGATTGTTTTTGGTATTATTGTTAATTCTGTGGAATGTTTTATTTTGGCTTTCGAAAAAACTGATACTTTCGTGATGAGACAAAGTGCTGCTAATCAATTCTTCTGACTTTAATAAAAATAGTTTCTGTTTGTTTAATTGTGCATGTTTGAGAGAGATGGCTGTATTCAAAAGTTTTGTATGAAAATGTTCTATGTGTGTGCGAAGTTTTTTCTCTATGTTTTTCTCAACTAGTTCGTTTGAGAATTCAAACAATAGGTCAATATTAGCTAATGAATTTTGTATAAAATTCGGAATTAATCCTAATTTTCTACATTTCATAAGAAAAACCAGTGTGTTGAAATTTTTGATGTGTGAAATGCTGATCCTACTAAAGTTCTTAAGATTATTGCAAGCGTTGTTACCATATTTAATTTTGATGTTGTTATAAAATTCCATTTTGAAGATGTGTACGGCGTGCCCTCCGTTATTATATTTATTTGGATATTTTGGTGACCTCTTCAATGTTATACAAATAATATTGTGTTTAAGCAGGCTCCAGGTCAATAAAACTAGATGTTAAATGGTTAGCAACGTTTCGAGCATGAATACGCTCTTCCTCAGGCCTTTATTGTAAAATAATATACATGGTCAATAATGTCATCTATACAATACATCAAAATTTTTTAACTTACAATTTAATTTAAGAAGTTTAAGAAACTTAATTTTCACAAACAAAAATATGTTCAGGAGAACCACACATTGCACACTAAAAATAATTAAGTTGATTTAGAAAATACAATTTAAAAATTATAAATACAATTAAATAATTACATTGACTTTAAAATACATTAAATTACGAAAAAATCTCCTTATTGAATTACACCTCCCAACACTGACAAAAGACTATACTTAATTTTGCCTTCTTTTATTGTTTTTTATTAGTTGGCTGTAAATGTTACTGAGATTCTCACAATCAGATCGTCTGTTGATCGAACTCTCTTCGTTGTTGATATGCAGCATTTCCAACAACATTCTCTTGTTAGGGTGTTTCTCAACTTCTAGTATAGTCACATTTTCCAAGTCAGGCTTGTAGTCCTGCTCTATGCAGTGGAGGGCAAGTGCAGTTTTTTGAGAACCACCACTGTTAATGTCAGACCGGTGGCCGGAGAGACGATTGCGGAGTTTTTGTTTGGAGGTACCAATGTATTAAGACGAACAATTTGTCCCTGTCCCACCTGTACAATTAATTTTGTAAACAACATCAGACTTATCCATTCTATCTATGTTCCCTTTTGTGTTAGAAAATAGAAACGTTTTTAGAGTGTTGGTCGATCTAAACGCTATTCTTGTTGTCTCTTTATTTCTAATTGGAGCTTGTTTCATTCGAGTTGAAAGAGATGGAATATATATTGCACTCCGATAGACAACAGGTTGTGGTGGTGGAACATTTTCTAGACTCGTTTCCTTTTTGTTGTAATAATTGTTTATCAATCGTTCAATAGCATGGGCAGGGAAAGAATTAGAACACAGGGTGTCCCTTATTAAATTGATGTTTTTTTGTTGAAATAAAAAGTGGCTATTGTCTAGCACTCTTTTTATAAAATTCTGTGCAGTATTGAATAAAACCTGTTTGGGCAGCTTTGAGTGAAAATTTATTAATCGCCCAGAAGATGTAGGTTTCTTATACCAGTCAAAGATGATTTTTCCTTCGTGTCTTACAGCCTTTACATCAAGGTAAGGCAACTCACCATTCTCCTCCACTTCCACAGTAAATTGCATTCTTTGGTGAAATGAATTTAAGGCACTTAGTGTGGAATCAACTTCGCTTTTTTTAATTATTGCAAATAAGTCATCGACATATTTGGTAATAATTTTTGGTTTAGATGTTAATTTACCAATAACATCTTCTAACAGTGCTTCCATTGCAATGTCTGCTAAGATTGGTGAAGCTGGACTACCCATTGGTACCCCTTGTTTTTGTTGGTATATTTTTGTTTCAAACTCCAAATAATTGTTTTCGATTATGCAAAAACGAAGCATTTCCAGAAACAGAGATTTCTTAATCTTGGTGAATTCTTTTATTTCATTCCATTTCTTTTCAATTATATCAAGAATCATTCGAACAGGCACGTTGGTAAACAATGAAACCACATCGAATGAGACTAAGACTTCATCTTCCTCTATGTTGAATGAAGAAACTACATTAATAAAATGTTTTGCATCACGGACATTAAATTTAGAGTTATCTGTCAAGTTTTTTAGAATTTTGACCAAAAATTTGGATAATTCAAAGCATGGGACACTTGTTGATGAACAAATTGGTCTAAACGGCATATTCTCTTTGTGAATCTTTGGTAAACCGTAAATTCGTGGACTATTTGCCGTGTATGTTATCATTCGTTTTTTCTCATACTCATTTATGACCTTTAGCTCGAATAAAGTTTTTACGAAGCCATTGTTCAAACCTTGAAGCTTAAGAGTTGGATTGCTTCTAAGAATTCTATAGGTACTCCTATCTGCCATTAAGTCTCTCATTTTTTCCATATAATCTTTTTTGTAGATAGCTACTGTGACGTTACCTTTATCTGCAGATACAATATAAACTTCCTTATGATTTTTAAGAAATTTATTAGTGTCCTGAGAAATTTTGTTGATAAATTTATCAAAAGGTAATGTAGATGACGAACGCATATAGTTTTGCAAAATTTGTGTCAGGTTTGCACGTGCAGTTTCATGGTCACCCTGTTCCAATGTTTTTATCATCTCTTCACCATCCGCTATAATTTTAAAAAGAGGTATATTTCCTTTTTCAGTTGGCAGAGCAAATTTTGGTCCTAATGACAACAACCATTTGATGTCTTCTGGGAAGTCTACATCTGTCTTATTGACAAACCATTTTTCGTTGAATTGCATTCCCATGTGTTTGATGTTTGTTTTTAATTTCTCCAATTTGTTCTTTTGATTGTTTTTGGTATTATTGTTAATTCTGTGGAATGTTTTATTTTGGCTTTCGAAAAAACTGATACTTTCGTGATGAGACAAAGTGCTGCTAATCAATTCTTCTGACTTTAATAACAATAGTTTCTGTTTGTTTAATTGTGCATGTTTGAGAGAGATGGCTGTATTCAAAAGTTTTGTATGAAAATGTTCTATGTGCGTGCGAAGTTTTTTCTCTATGTTTTTCTCAACTAGTTCGTTTGAGAATTCAAACAATAGGTCAATATTAGCTAATGAATTTTGTATAAAATTCGGAATTAATCCTAATTTTCTACATTTCATAAGAAAAACCAGTGTGTTGAAATTTTTGATGTGTGAAATGCTGGTCCTACTAAAGTTCTTAAGATTATTGCAAGCGTTGTTACCATATTTAATTTTGATGTTGTTATAAAAAACCACCACAACCTGTTGTCTATCGGAGTGCAATATATATTCCATCTCTTTCAACTCGAACGAAACAAGCTCCAATTAGAAATAAAGAGACAACAAGAATAGCGTTTAGATCGACCAACACTCTAAAAACGTTTCTATTTTCTAACACAAAAGGGAAAATAGATAGAATGGATAAGTCTGATGTTGTTTACAAAATTAATTGTACAGGTGGGACAGGGACAAATTGTTCGTCTGTATACATTGGTACCTCCAAACAAAAACTCCGCAATCGTCTCTCCGGCCACCGGTCTGACATTAACAGTGGTGGTTCTCAAAAAACTGCACTTGCCCTCCACTGCATAGAGCAGGACCACAAGCCTGACTTGGAAAATGTGACTATACTAGAAGTTGAGAAACACCCTAACAAGAGAATGTTGTTGGAAATGCTGCATATCAACAACGAAGAGAGTTCGATCAACAGACGATCTGATTGTGAGAATTTCAGTAACATTTACAGCCAACTAATAAAAAACAATAAAAGAAGGCAAAATTAAGTATAGTCTTTTGTCAGTGTTGGGAGGTGTAATTCAATAAGGAGATTTTTTCGTAATTTAATGTATTTTAAAGTCAATGTAATTATTTAATTGTATTTATAATTTTTAAATTGTATTTTCTAAATCAACTTAATTATTTTTAGTGTGCAATGTGTGGTTCTCCTGAACATATTTTTGTTTGTGAAAATTAAGTTTCTTAAACTTCTTAAATTAAATTGTAAGTTAAAAATTTTGATGTATTGTATAGATGACATTATTGACCATGTATATTATTTTACAATAAAGGCCTGAGGAAGAGCGTATTCATGCTCGAAACGTTGCTAACCATTTAACATCTAGTTTTATTGACCTGGAGCCTGCTTAAACACAATATTATTTGTATAACATTGAAGAGGTCACCAAAATATCCAAATAAATATAATAACGGAGGGCACGCCGTAAACATCTTCAAAATGGAATTTTATAACAACATCAAAATTAAATATGGCAACGACGATTCCGGAGACGGTACAATCATGAATTGTACGCAATCTACCTTGAAGCAGATATAGTGACAAAAATTAGGCTCGGTAGACTTCGGTGGGCAGGGCACCTAGCTCGCATGAGCGAAGAGGAACCTGCTCGGAAAGTTCTTTGTGGTACATTCTATGGCAGACGACAGCGTGGTAGACCATGCTTGCGCTGGAGAGATGGCGTAGACCAGGACGCCCGGAGCCTTGGGGTGCGCAACTGGATGGCGTCGGCTCGAGACCGGGATAGGTGGAGAGACTTGTTGAAGGAGGCCAGGACCGGACCCCGGTTGTCGAGCCGATGATGATGATGATGAACAACGCTTGCAATAATCTTAAGAACTTTAGTAGGATCAGCATTTCACACATCAAAAATTTCAACACACTGGTTTTTCTTATGAAATGTAGAAAATTAGGATTAATTCCGAATTTTATACAAAATTCATTAGCTAATATTGACCTATTGTTTGAATTCTCAAACGAACTAGTTGAGAAAAACATAGAGAAAAAACTTCGCACACACATAGAACATTTTCATACAAAACTTTTGAATACAGCCATCTCTCTCAAACATGCACAATTAAACAAACAGAAACTATTGTTATTAAAGTCAGAAGAATTGATTAGCAGCACTTTGTCTCATCACGAAAGTATCAGTTTTTTCGAAAGCCAAAATAAAACATTCCACAGAATTAACAATAATACCAAAAACAATCAAAAGAACAAATTGGAGAAATTAAAAACAAACATCAAACACAAGATGGGAATGCAATTCAACGAAAAATGGTTTGTCAATAAGACAGATGTAGACTTCCCAGAAGACATCAAATGGTTGTTGTCATTAGGACCAAAATTTGCTCTGCCAACTGAAAAAGGAAATATACCTCTTTTTAAAATTATAGCGGATGGTGAAGAGATGATAAAAACATTGGAACAGGGTGACCATGAAACTGCACGTTCAAACCTGACACAAATTTTGCAAAACTATATGCGTTCGTCATCTACATTACCTTTTGATAAATTTATCAACAAAATTTCTCAGGACACTAATAAATTTCTTAAAAATCATAAGGAAGTTTATATTGTATCTGCAGATAAAGGTAACGTCACAGTAGCTATCTACAAAAAAGATTATATGGAAAAAATGAGAGACTTAATGGCAGATAGGAGTACCTATAGAATTCTTAGAAGCAATCCAACTCTTAAGCTTCAAGGTTTGAACAATGGCTTCGTAAAAACTTTATTCGAGCTAAAGGTCATAAATGAGTATGAGAAAAAACGAATGATAACATACACGGCAAATAGTCCACGAATTTACGGTTTACCAAAGATTCACAAAGAGAATATGCCGTTTAGACCAATTTGTTCATCAACAAGTGTCCCATGCTTTGAATTATCCAAATTTTTGGTCAAAATTCTAAAAAACTTGACAGATAACTCTAAATTTAATGTCCGTGATGCAAAACATTTTATTAATGTAGTTTCTTCATTCAACATAGAGGAAGATGAAGTCTTAGTCTCATTCGATGTGGTTTCATTGTTTACCAACGTGCCTGTTCGAATGATTCTTGATATAATTGAAAAGAAATGGAATGAAATAAAAGAATTCACCAAGATTAAGAAATCTCTGTTTCTGGAAATGCTTCGTTTTTGCATAATCGAAAACAATTATTTGGAGTTTGAAACAAAAATATACCAACAAAAACAAGGGGTACCAATGGGTAGTCCAGCTTCACCAATCTTAGCAGACATTGCAATGGAAGCACTGTTAGAAGATGTTATTGGTAAATTAACATCTAAACCAAAAATTATTACCAAATATGTCGATGACTTATTTGCAATAATTAAAAAAAGCGAAGTTGATTCCACACTAAGTGCCTTAAATTCATTTCACCAAAGAATGCAATTTACTGTGGAAGTGGAGGAGAATGGTGAGTTGCCTTACCTTGATGTAAAGGCTGTAAGACACGAAGGAAAAATCATCTTTGACTGGTATAAGAAACCTACATCTTCTGGGCGATTAATAAATTTTCACTCAAAGCTGCCCAAACAGGTTTTATTCAATACTGCACAGAATTTTATAAAAAGAGTGCTAGACAATAGCCACTTTTTATTTCAACAAAAAAACATCAATTTAATAAGGGACACCTTGTGTTCTAATTCTTTCCCTGCCCATGCTATTGAACGATTGATAAACAATTATTACAACAAAAAGGAAACGAGTCTAGAAAATGTTCCACCACCACAACCTGTTGTCTATCGGAGTGCAATATATATTCCATCTCTTTCAACTCGAATGAAACAAGCTCCAATTAGAAATAAAGAGACAACAAGAATAGCCTTTAGATCGACCAACACTCTAAAAACGTTTCTTTTTTCTAACACAAAAGGGAAAATAGATAGAATGGATAAGTCTGATGTTGTTTACAAAATTAATTGTACAGGTGGGACAGGGACAAATTGTTCGTCTGTATACATTGGTACCACCAAACAAAAACTCCGCAATCGTCTCTCCGGCCACCGGTCTGACATTAACAGTGGTGGTTCTCAAAAAACTGCACTTGCCCTCTACTGCATAGAGCAGGACCACAAGCCTGACTTGGAAAATGTGACTATACTAGAAGTTGAGAAACACCCTAACAAGAGAATGTTGTTGGAAATGCTGCATATCAACAACGAAGAGAGTTCGATCAACAGACGATCTGATTGTGAGAATCTCAGTAACATTTACAGCCAACTAATAAAAAACAATAAAAGAAGGCAAAATTAAGTATAGTCTTTTGTCAGTGTTGGGAGGTGTAATTCAATAAGGAGATTTTTTCGTAATTTAATGTATTTTAAAGTCAATGTAATTATTTAATTGTATTTATAATTTTTAAATTGTATTTTCTAAATCAACTTAATTATTTTTAGTGTGCAATGTGTGGTTCTCCTGAACATATTTTTGTTTGTGAAAATTAAGTTTCTTAAACTTCTTAAATTAAATTGTAAGTTAAAAATTTTGATGTATTGTATAGATGACATTATTGACCATGTATATTATTTTACAATAAAGGCCTGAGGAAGAGCGTATTCATGCTCGAAACGTTGCTAACCATTTAACATCTAGTTTTATTGACCTGGAGCCTGCTTAAACACAATATTATTTGTATAACATTGAAGAGGTCACCAAAATATCCAAATAAATATAATAACGGAGGGCACGCCGTACACATCTTCAAAATGGAATTTTATAACAACATCAAAATCAAATATGGTAACAACGCTTGCAATAATCTTAAGAACTTTAGTAGGATCAGCATTTCACACATCAAAAATTTCAACACACTGGTTTTTCTTATGAAATGTAGAAAATTAGGATTAATTCCGAATTTTATACAAAATTCATTAGCTAATATTGACCTATTGTCTGAATTCTCAAACGAACTAGTTGAGAAAAACATAGAGAAAAAACTTCGCACACACATAGAACATTTTCATACAAAACTTTTGAATACAGCCATCTCTCTCAAACATGCACAATTAAACAAACAGAAACTATTGTTATTAAAGTCAGAAGAATTGATTAGCAGCACTTTGTCTCATCACGAAAGTATCAGTTTTTTCGAAAGCCAAAATAAAACATTCCACAGAATTAACAATAATACCAAAAACAATCAAAAGAACAAATTGGAGAAATTAAAAACAAACATCAAACACAAGATGGGAATGCAATTCAACGAAAAATGGTTTGTCAATAAGACAGATGTAGACTTCCCAGAAGACATCAAATGGTTGTTGTCATTAGGACCAAAATTTGCTCTGCCAACTGAAAAAGGAAATATACCTCTTTTTAAAATTATAGCGGATGGTGAAGAGATGATAAAAACATTGGAACAGGGTGACCATGAAACTGCACGTGCAAACCTGACACAAATTTTGCAAAACTATATGCGTTCGTCATCTACATTACCTTTTGATAAATTTATCAACAAAATTTCTCAGGACACTAATAAATTTCTTAAAAATCATAAGGAAGTTTATATTGTATCTGCAGATAAAGGTAACGTCACAGTAGCTATCTACAAAAAAGATTATATGGAAAAAATGAGAGACTTAATGGCAGATAGGAGTACCTATAGAATTCTTAGAAGCAATCCAACTCTTAAGCTTCAAGGTTTGAACAATGGCTTCGTAAAAACTTTATTCGAGCTAAAGGTCATAAATGAGTATGAGAAAAAACGAATGATAACATACACGGCAAATAGTCCACGAATTTACGGTTTACCAAAGATTCACAAAGAGAATATGCCGTTTAGACCAATTTGTTCATCAACAAGTGTCCCATGCTTTGAATTATCCAAATTTTTGGTCAAAATTCTAAAAAACTTGACAGATAACTCTAAATTTAATGTCCGTGATGCAAAACATTTTATTAATGTAGTTTCTTCATTCAACATAGAGGAAGATGAAGTCTTAGTCTCATTCGATGTGGTTTCATTGTTTACCAACGTGCCTGTTCGAATGATTCTTGATATAATTGAAGCGAAATAAAAGAATTCACCAAGATTAAGAAATCTCTGTTTCTGGAAATGCTTCGTTTTTGCATAATCGAAAACAATTATTTGGAGTTTGAAACAAAAATATACCAACAAAAACAAGGGGTACCAATGGGTAGTCCAGCTTCACCAATCTTAGCAGACATTGCAATGGAAGCACTGTTAGAAGATGTTATTGGTAAATTAACATCTAAACCAAAAATTATTACCAAATATGTCGATGACGTATTTGCAATAATTAAAAAAAGCGAAGTTGATTCCACACTAAGTGCCTTAAATTCATTTCACCAAAGAATGCAATTTACTGTGGAAGTGGAGGAGAATGGTGAGTTGCCTTACCTTGATGTAAAGGCTGTAAGACACGAAGGAAAAATCATCTTTGACTGGTATAAGAAACCTACATCTTCTGGGCGATTAATAAATTTTCACTCAAAGCTGCCCAAACAGGTTTTATTCAATACTGCACAGAATTTTATAAAAAGAGTGCTAGACAATAGCCACTTTTTATTTCAACAAAAAAACATCAATTTAATAAGGGACACCCTGTGTTCTAATTCTTTCCCTGCCCATGCTATTGAACGATTGATAAACAATTATTACAACAAAAAGGAAACGAGTCTAGAAAATGTTCCACCACCACAACCTGTTGTCTATCGGAGTGCAATATATATTCCATCTCTTTCAACTCGAATGAAACAAGCTCCAATTAGAAATAAAGAGACAACAAGAATAGCGTTTAGATCGACCAACACTCTAAAAACGTTTCTATTTTCTAACACAAAAGGGAAAATAGATAGAATGGATAAGTCTGATGTTGTTTACAAAATTAATTGTGCAGGTGGGACAGGGACAAATTGTTCGTCTGTATACATTGGTACCTCCAAACAAAAACTCCGCAATCGTCTCTCCGGCCACCGGTCTGACATTAACAGTGGTGGTTCTCAAAAAACTGCACTTGCCCTCCACTGCATAGAGCAGGACCACAAGCCTGACTTGGAAAATGTGACTATACTAGAAGTTGAGAAACACCCTAACAAGAGAATGTTGTTGGAAATGCTGCATATCAACAACGAAGAGAGTTCGATCAACAGACGATCTGATTGTGAGAATCTCAGTAACATTTACAGCCAACTAATAAAAAACAATAAAAGAAGGCAAAATTAAGTATAGTCTTTTGTCAGTGTTGGGAGGTGTAATTCAATAAGGAGATTTTTTCGTAATTTAATGTATTTTAAAGTCAATGTAATTATTTAATTGTATTTATAATTTTTAAATTGTATTTTCTAAATCAACTTAATTATTTTTAGTGTGCAATGTGTGGTTCTCCTGAACATATTTTTGTTTGTGAAAATTAAGTTTCTTAAACTTCTTAAATTAAATTGTAAGTTAAAAATTTTGATGTATTGTATAGATGACATTATTGACCATGTATATTATTTTACAATAAAGGCCTGAGGAAGAGCGTATTCATGCTCGAAACGTTGCTAACCGGTAAACGATTTGTAAATTATATTTTGTTCTTGTGGTTGGCTGTTTCTGTTTGCATGTTGTCCTATTAATTTTCTTATTATGTTTTCCGGAAAACCTTTCTGCATTAATATATTCTTAATTCTTACTCGATTTTGTTTGTGGAATTCTACGTCACTTATTAGGAGTACTCGATTTATTAGATTTTTGGCAGTGTTGAATATGGTTTGTTTTGGATGTTGGGATCGGAAATTTATCAGTCTCCCTGACGACGTAGGTTTTTGATACCAATCCATTTTTAGAAGTTTTCCTTCTCGTATTACGACTGTGTCGAGGTAAGGCAATCTGTTATTTGTTTCAACCTCAACTGTAAACTGTATTTTTCCATGGAAGCTATTAAGGACGTTAAGTATTTGGTCGATTTCTCCCATTTTCACGATAGCAAATATGTCGTCCACGTACTTCGTCAGTATTTTTGGTTGGTTTATAAGTTGAGGAAGGCATGTATTTAAAAGTTCCTATAGAATGTGTATGTGGGTGATACGAATGTTGGCCCGGCTAATTTTCGGCGTGGGTTGCTCCCCACTGCTAGCCATTACCAGTGAACCCATTTTCGCTCCTGGAACAATAAAAAGCCCCAAAAGCGAAATTTTGTTGTGGGCCCCTGGACAGCTAAATCGCCATCAGCACTAGGGAGCTGTAAAGAAAAACAAAATTCATCTAAAAATAATAAAAAACTTAAATCAAAATTTTTTACTTACCATTGTCCATTCTGCAGCCAGCCATGTTGTAGTTTCTGGTACTGTTCGTAGATGGACATGGACTAGAAAATTATATGGTGTTTGACAAATGAAGTCGAAACAAGATTGAAACCAGTATGAGCAGCATATACACTAGTAGTGAGTTGAGCAAGAGGAACAAAACCACTGATCTCAATATATAACTGGATAGCGTATTCCATACACTGATCTCAATATATACCTGGATAGCGGATGCATATACAAAAGATGAAGCAATTTGAAGATGTGTTATATTATGAAAAAGTCCCCAATTTTGTATAACAGTATAACAAATGTCACAATTGACAATACTCAAAAATGTGGTTGTTTGTTTAGTTTTCTGTTTTTAGAAAACATATTATTTTTATATTATTTATTTACGTTGTTTTTACATCTTTTGATTTATATTATTATTAAAATTAAAATGTCTTCTAATAAAGATAATCTTTTACAAACATTTATAAGCATCTGTGATAAAGTAGCAAATGTTTCAAGTTACATTAGTAAATCTAATATTCTTCAGGAATTTTTTCAAAAGGTAAATAGAAAATGTTTATTAACTTTTACTAAAGTTGTTTGGTTTCAGGTTTCTAGTGGCAAAGGCTTCAAAGGTGATATCCATCTGTGGATAAATATGCTCCTACCCACAGCTAGTCAAAGAGTCTACAATTTACAAAACAAACAAATCATTAAACTTTTTTCCAGAATTTTCCGTACGAATGTAGAAGATATGTTGGTCGATTTAGAGCAAGGTATGTTCCGAAAGATTGTAATAAAATTTATGTTAATAAATTCAACTTTAAGGTGATGACTCTGAAACTATTCGCAAATACTTTGAGTTATCAAAAGGAGTCACTCCAAGCACGTAAAGTACTCTAACTTTACAACAAGTTGAAGACACTCTTATTAATCTTACAACGTCAGGAAAAGAAGATTATCAAGTTGATATTTTCAGTATATTATGTAAAATGGCAACCGCTGAAGACTTGAAAATGGTAAGTTCTAAAAATCATTCTCTTTGCAAAAATCATCATAACATTTTTCACCATTTTAGGGTAATTCGCCTGATCAAACAGGACTTAAAGATAAATGCCAAAGGAAGACATGTATTAGATGCCTTTGGTCCAGATGCATATCCCGCGTATCAGTCCTCACGAGATCTAGATGCGGTTGTTGATCAATTTGCATCAAAAACTGCTGCCAAAAGTCCACTGAAGGGTAAAAAGGTGAAAAAGATGATATATTAAGTAACTATTGAAATTCCGTTTACTATTCTAACATCCTTTCATAGACAGCTGCAGGATCTGTTAATGTCAAACTCATGACTATTTAATCAGCCCAATGATTGCAAATGCCTGTAATTCAGTTGATACTGCTTTTAAGAAAAACCCTGAGGGACTGTTTAGCGAAATAAAATACGATGGCGAACGAGTTCAAATTTACAAACAAGGAAATTAATATCGTTTCTTCTCGAGAAATTTAAAGCCTGTTTTTTTATAGTAACAGTAACAGTAACAGGGGAACATGTTATTTTGGTATTTTTCGGGCATATCGCCGACCCCAATGTATATTTATAATGTATATTTATAAAACTTATATTAAATATAGCATACGTAAAGCAAACAAATGCACTTTTATTTGCATTTCTTAGGCCACCAACAAAAGAGGACCTTGTGCGTAATCTACTATTTGCATCATTACATTTTGAATCTCCAAAAGCAAATATCATATCAAAATGTCTGAATACTGCTTATAAATTATCTTAGGTATACAGTTTTTTGTATTTTTGTCTGAAACCAAAATGTAATGATGCAATCAGTAGCGCTAACTTATTTAGAGTCAGGAATTGCAAAAATTTTATCTCTGAGTCAAACCGTTCGGGCATGGCACCAAAATATGTTTAAGACATTACCTAAATTTTCATAAAAAAATTAGAAATGAACGAAAAACTGGGTAATGTCATTAACATATTTTGGTGCCATGTCCAAACGGTTTGACTCACAGACAAAATTTGTGCAATTCCTGACTCTAAATAAGTAAGCGCTACTATTTGCATCATTACATTTTGAATCCAGACAATATTAACAAAAAAAGTTACTGCAAAAGCAAATATCACATCAAAATGTCTGAGTACTGCTTATAAATTATCTTAGGTATACAGTTTTTTGTATTTTTATCTGAAACCAAAATGTAATGATGCAATCAGTAGCGCTAACTTATTTAAAGTCAGGAAGTGCAAAAATTTTATCTCTGAGTCAAACCGTTCGGGCATGGCACCAAAATATGTTTAAGACATTACCTAAATTTTCATAAAAAAATTAGAAATGAACGAAAAACTGGGTAATGTCATGAACATATTTTGGTGCCATGTCCAAACGGTTTGACTCACAGACAAAGTTTGTGCAATTCCTGACTCTAAATAAGTAAGCGCTACTATTTGCATCATTACATTTTGAATCCAGACAATATTAACAAAAAAAGTTACTGCAAAAGCAAATATCACATCAAAATGTCTGAGTACTGCTTATAAATTATCTTAGGTATACAGTTTTTTGTATTTTTATCTGAAACCAAAATGTAATGATGCAATCAGTAGCGCTAACTTATTTAGAGTCAGGAAGTGCACAAATTTTGTCTGTGAGTCAAACCGTTTGGACATGGCACCAAAATATGTTCATGACATTACCCAGTTTTTCGTTCATTTCTAATTTTTTTATGAAAATTTAGGTAATGTCTTAAACATATTTTGGTGCCATGCCCGAACGGTTTGACTCAGAGATAAAATTTTTGCAATTCCTGACTCTTAATAAGTTAGCGCTACTGATTGCATCATTACATTTTGGTTTCAGACAAAAATACAAAAAACTGTATACCTAAGATAATTTATAAGCAGTATTCAGACATTTTGATATGATATTTGCTTTTGGAGATTCAAAATGTAATGATGCAAATAGTAGATTACGCACAAGGTCCTCTTTTGTTGGTGGCCTAAGAAATGCAAATAAAAGTGCATTTGTTTGCTTTACGTATGCTATATTTAATATAAGATTTATAAATATACATTATAAATATACATTGGGGTCGGCGATATGCCTGAAAAATACCAAAATAACATGTTCTGTGCTGTAATTCAAAAACTACCAGCCCTATATGCCTGATTTATACATTTTCTCACTCGTTATAACGTCAGGTACAAACTTGCATTCAAAGTTTTTCCTGTTAGTCAATATATAAAAATCTGATATTCAAAAGTTATAGTAGTACTAACAATTTCATAGCAGCATGAAGTAATAACAATTTAAAGTACTTTTGAATATAAGATTTTTATATATTGACTACCCGGAAAAACTTTGAATGCAAGTTTGTAACTGACATTATAACGAGTGAGAAAATGTATAAATCAGGCATATAGGGCTAGTAGTTTTGGATCTACAGTAGATACCATGCTCAGATTCTTTGAAATGTTCGTCAATACGTAAAATATTGTAGTAATATATACATGTTCTGTGCTGTAGTTCCAAAACTACCAGCCCTATATGCCTGATTTATACTTTTTCTCACTCGTTATAATGTCAGGTACAAACTTGCATTCAAAGTTTTTCCTGGTAGTCAATATATAAAAATCTGATATTCAAAAGTACTTGAAATCGTTAGTACTTCATGTTGCTATGAAATTGTTAGTACTACATATAACTTTTGAATATCAGATTTTTATATATTGATTACCCGGAAAAACTTTGAATGCAAGTTTTTACCTTACTTATAACGAGTGAGAAAATGTACATATCAGGCATATATACATTTTCTCACTGAATCTGAATCTGGCTGTGACTGTTGCTGTCCAAACGCTGTGGGTGACATAGGTTCTGGTAAACTTGTTATGGGACTATCACGCTTTTGAAATTCCAATCCAGGTGGTGGACGAATGCCAGCAGCCCGTTGCCAAGAGGAAGTAGCATTGGCTGCCTGCTGGTATCCCATTGGATCCCAAGTTTGACCTGTAGCAGATCCACCATTACCATTTGACCAATTAGCTATTGGGCTCTTATGAGATTCTGTGTGGTGCTGCGGTTGCGAGGCAAAATATTCACTGCTCGAATTCCACTTTTTCTGCAAGTGTCCCAGCGAGAAGTCTTGGTCAGAGTTTGCATGGTTTCTTCCTGAAAATGTGTATTAGAAAAACATATTCATTTAAATAGAAAAAGGATACTAACCTAAGTACTGATTAAAATCCCTGATGGCATTACATTAGAAAAAAAACTTGAGTTGTTGCAAACGGTCGGCTCCAACACGGTAAAAGGTTCCCAGCTAGGAGTCGAAGCAGGCGAGCGCTTTGTCCCAATTGGCCCCAACTCATTGGAACATATTTTATGAATTCCATTCGAGTTGTTTGTCAAAGCGGAAGTTGGCACAATCATGCTGTATCCGAACGTTTCATCGTTTTTAAGATCAGCATCGTTTCAGTCGTTTCCATTATCCAGGGGCAAATATTCGCTCAATGGTTCCTCATAGTCCAGAGGTGATAAATCATTCAATGGTGTCTTTGCAGCAGCTATAACGTCTGAGAAACTTGCCTGCTGATTAGGATCCTACATAGGTATTGGTGCTGCACCACTATTTGCAACTGGTGAAGTGAAGTGGAATGCATTTGGCTTGAACTTGGATCCTTCAAATCAAATCGCTTTGATTGGCTACTTCCGTTTGACTGTTCTTTCTTGCGTTCACGTCCAGGTGTTTTTCCGTATTTCTTACCACCACTGTGAGAGTTTCCCACAGGCGTTGAACTACCGTGTATGGATCTACTATCTATGTTCTGTACTTCAGGAGTTTTTTGTCCTTGGCCATAAATTCAATTGTCGCTGAGTAACTAGACTTATGTTGAATAATTCGTGGATTATGAACCCATATCAACCTAAATACATGTTTATCTGTTAAGTAACAGTGCGGACATATCTCTACCACCTTCAAAGGAAGCGAAAGTTTTGTGTTCTTTGAAACCGTCAGATTTGATATGAAGAAGTCCACAAGCAGTGGCGTATCTGAAGGATTGTTTAGAACAATTTGTGCAACATAGACTTGGCCGATTTCAACGGTCGGTAGAGTTTGAACGCCACTCACTTATCTTGGCCAGATAATATCCACCGTTAAGTTGAACTTGAATAGGCGAACTTCACTGGTGTTCACGGTAAAGGTAATTGTCCTCAAGTAATACTTGAAGTGACGAAATATTTCAGTTCGTCTACGCAGCTCTGTTTCATCGAAATTTAAATGGCTCTCCAGTGAGGTGAACATGGACGAGAGATTTTGATTGAAAGGGATGTAACATCGGGATTGACATAGGGATCTTGGATCGAAGTAAACATTTGCCACAGTATTTGGCATTATCCAAGTGCCCTTATATAGTTTCATTATCCTCGAACTGAAGGCCAGAATCACTGAATATAATTGAGTTAACTCTCATTGGTTTGATGAAGGTTGAGTGGAAGGATATTTCAGCGGAACAGCGTTTGCCCTGAAAAAAGATTAATACAAAAATCATGTTAGAACGAGAATCTTTAAATTATTTCATTCTTTTAATTTTGTATTTTTTATCACAGAAAAACCCACCTTGCTTTTAAATTGTTTGGTAAACATTGAAATATTTTTTTTTTTCCCAAAGTAGACGTCAAATTATGATAAAATCCACCATCTGTCATCTTCAATTTGCTTCACAAAAACTGTTATACATTGTATGGAATACGCTATCCAGTTATATATTGAGATCAGTGATTCCATACAATGTATAACAGTTTTTGTGAAGCAAATTGAAGATGACAGATGGTGGATTTTATCATAATTTGACGTCTACTTTGAAAAAAAAAAATATTTCAATGTTTACCAAACAATTTAAAAGTAAGGTGGGTTTTTATATATTGACTATTAATTAATTAATTAATTGTTTTAATTATTACAATTAAAGACATTCTCCTTCTTACATGATTTTTGTATTGATCTTTTTTCAGGGCAAACGCTGTTCCTCTGAAATATCCTTCCACTCAACCTTCATCAAACCAATGAGAGTTAACTCAATTATCTTCAGTGATTCTGGCCTTCAGTTCGGGGATAATGAAACTGAGGGCACTTGGATAATGCCAAATACTGTGACAAATGTTGGAAAAATTTACTTCGATCCAAGATCCCTATGTCAATCCCGATGTTACATCTTTTTCAATCAAACTCTCTCGCCCATGTTCACCTCACTGGAGAGCCATTTAAATTTCGGTGAAACAGAGCTGCGTAGACGAACTGAAATATTTCGTCACTTCAAGTATTACTAAATGCATTCCACTTCACTTTACCAGTTGCAAATAGTGGTGCAGCATATGAGTAACCATTGAGCTCATTTGTTTTTCCTCGGCCAACGCAAGGTCGGTTGTTATATCCATTATCCGACAATAAGTACCGACATGCTGAGGCGAGTGCGATGCAGGGAATACGCCCATAATAATCAAGCTTACGTAGCTCGTAACCCATTCCTTACATGGGCCAAACTTATGTACTACAAAATTTTTGTTAAGGTAAGAAAAAATCCTAAAAAACAATCGGAAAACTAAGTTTCCTTATCTAGACATACTCTTGGGTGGGTTGTCGATCATTGACTATCATAGTCAACTCTACATGGACAGAGAATCACATATTAGATCTGTGGAATGCTCCATTTAAAACACATCGTGTCTATCCTCCATGTGAAGTTAGTCATCTAAAATCACTGCAATCCACAGCAAATGATGATCAACAAATTGCCATTCTATCGGTTGGACAATTTCGACCAGAAAAAGATCATCCTCTTCAACTTCAAGCTCTCTATGAGCTGCGAACACTTCTTAACAAAAACGAAGATCTATGGAATAAAATCAAACTTATCATTGCCGGTTCATGCGTCACGAAGAAGACTACGTGAGATTGAAAAATATGCAAGATCTCTCCAAGCATTTATCACTAGAAAACAATGTAGAATTCAAAAGTTAATGTGTCTTACAAGGAATTACTTCAACTTTATCAGTCTGCTAAAATCGGACTGCACACTATGTGGAATGAACATTTCGGTATAAGTTATGTTGAAGGAAGTCAAAATGGATATTTAGCTGTAGATGCTATTCAATAGCATTGTCAATTGTTTCATGAATATACTTTATAATACTAAAGAAGAAAACGAAGCAATACTTAATGCAGCAAGGTTTGTTGTTTGCACAGTTATTTGATATTTTATACGTAATATGATTTTTTTAATTTCAGATCATCAGAAGAACGCGTTTCGGAAAAAGAATCCGAAGTTAATTTCTTAAGAGCAGTCAGTCCACTCTTTACCAAAATAGAGTAATTATTTTATTAGAAGATTATATGGTTTGCAATTATATATGTATAAATATTACATAATATTATGTCGGATTATATAAGAACCAACGTTTTATCATAAAGAAATTGAGAAATTTTATATTAAGAAAAGTAAATCGATTTGAACCGAAAAATAAAGATAACAAATTAGTTTAGTTTGTTTCGTTGAAGAAAGTTTTTATTTTTTTAGTCATGATAATTGTACTGCATTTAACTTAAAGATGTCTCATAAGAGCAAACAAGGAGTTAATTAAATTTGTTTCATACTAATCTACCTTAGAAAAAGCTCTACGTGAAGCGGGCGGTTGAGTCTTAGCGGTAGAGGTCGGATAAAAGTTGATATTATAAAGAGCCCTGCACAACGGACAGCTCTCCGACTAGTTTGAAATGCAACAGGGAATTAGATAATGGAGAGGGGGTGATGTACGAGACTGCAACCGTTATCAGAGATATCAAGCTTTTGTGAATCCTAAAGATCTGTTGGCTATATCCAACGAGAACTGTGAAGAAAAACGAATCAAGAGCTGTTAGATGTTCACATAAGGTGACGTAAATTGTTCTGTATTTGTCACTCCGTTTAAATCGGTAGAAAACATTGCAGGAGAAAAGAAGCATAATCCCGGAGGAAAACGTGGCTGAGGTAACTGGCTGCATGATTACGATGAATCTCGCTGATCTGTCAATGTTGGAATAAAAACAACCGATCTCTTTGATGGTGGTTAAGTAAGACAAGGTTACGTGTCCGTGTCATCATTGAGTTTATACACATAGAGAAATCATCTTTTTCAAATGATGTCGTTACTATCGACTGGTTTTTTATTTTACTCTTGTAGCAATTATTCTTAAGTTAAAAGGCAAGAGAAATAAAGAAAAACAAAAACAAATGTATGCAGAAGAATTTTTCGGTGAAAATGGGACTGTCAATTAACGAGGACAAGGCAAAGTATATGGTGAAAACTTCACGATGGATAGATACAACGTCGAAGTAGTCAAAAACTTTGTCTACCTGTGGCCTACTATTACCTCGCAAAATTATATCAAAATCATATGGACTAAGAAGTTCCAAGAAGTCTTGTGACATTGATCGTCCCGATGCTGCTTTACCGGGCAAAAGCACGATCCTTGTCAAAACTACTAGCCCTATATGCCTGATTAATACGTTTTCTCACTCGTTATAATGTCAGGTACAAACTTGCATTCAAAGTTTTTCTGGGTAGTCAATATATAAAAATCTGATATTCAAAAATTATATGTAGTACTAACAATTTCATAGCAACATGAAGTACTAACGATTTCAAGTACTTTTGAATATCAGATTTTTATATATTGACTACCAGGAAAAACGTTGAATGCAAGTTTGTACCTGACATTATAACGAGTGAGAAAATGTATAAATCAGGCATATAGGGCTGGTAGTTTTGGAATACTTTGCATATGCTTGCGAAAGTGAACGAAAGTTAACGAATCGTAACTGGCCTCGTAGCTGCTAATGGCTATGTCTATTAAAATTTTACCTTAATATTAAAGGACGAACTTGAATGCCTCTTTTCGTATAACACTTTTAAAATGACATACGAAAAGGACAACAAAATCACAAACAATAACATATTTCGCTACAATTCTTATACAAAATATTTATAAACAAAATAAAAATCCTTAATTTTTTCCTCGTTTTCCAAAAGATACAAGCAAAAAATACAAATTTTTAACTATTTATTTTCATCAATCCATACATGCAACTCACTCATGCTGAATTATTCCAGTAGTCTCTTAATATAACAAATTTAATCTACAATCAACATCACTTTACCTTCAATACTATATTTAAATATTGTATATTATTTGCTTTTATAATATTTATGTAGCTCATCTAGGGTTTTTTTTTTATAAACTGTTACAAAGACTAACAACATTATAAAAATTGTTAACGTTAATTTTTTTTTTTTTCAAATTCAACTAATATTTTGTTTAAATTTTTGAAATGTTATTTCTAGTTTTTCATAGATTTTTTTTTGCGGCCCTGGTTCTATTGGGCTTACCTTTTTCATTGCGCTTGGCGTACTATATTATTTAATACATTTTTTTCAAAAGTATGTAGAATAATTTAGCCATTGGCAATTGGAGAAGTAGCCGCTTTGTTATTACACTGGCAATGCACATTGTTCAGTCTGTTTTTGTTATTTTCTTCATTGGGAATTTCACAGCGTCCATTACAGTTGGCAAGTGGTTCGTCATTACGGTCCATGGATTCAGTATTGTGTTTTAAGAATATAGAACTACTGGTAGTTGCTTCTACAGTTGACACTCTCAGAACCAATGGACTTCCACTACTTGCAGCAGCAATAGCCTCGGGTGGACTACTGCAATTATTATCTTTATCATCGTCTGACTTTAGGAGCAATCTGCGTTGTGAATTGGGAGTTCTTTTTAGTGCACTGGCCAATATATTTGCATTTGGCAAACGGCTTTCAGACTTTCTAAATGACTGTGGTAATTTAACAAAATTCAATTCAAATTTACTTGCATTTGCAGCCGATGATAATGATGATGTAGAAGTTGTTGTCAATGATGATGTTGATGGTTTTTTTTCTTTTGTTTTGTCTGATGAAAATAATTTGTGTTGTTTAACTGAATGTAATTCTTTGTGTTCATTTTGTTGGTTTTGTTGCGACAGTTGTTTGTTATGATGAAATTTTGTTGGCTTTTTATTTAAAATTTTATTTTGTCAAACTACAACTTTGGTTGTGTCTTCATTTTGAACAGGAGGATTGCTAATTAAATTTGCGGCTGTTGTAACTAATTCTAAAAGGGAACCTTAAAAAATATAATAAATAAATTATTAGCAGAAGTGTGAGAAAATAGTAAGTTAAGTATATTACCAGATTCAATGTCATTAGTGTTTTTAGCAGAATTTCTTTGGCGACATAAATACGGAGAATTCGCTGGAGATGGCATATTTTTTGTTAAACAAAGATTAAATATTGTATTATTATCTACTGATAAAGTAAACAAATATTTTTATCAATTATCATTAACACCTTATATGAGCAGAAGCAATTATTCGATCACCAGCTAATTGCCACACGTGGAATTCATGAACAGCTAATACTCCATCGACTTTCTCAAGCAGTCTTCTTTGAATTGCATCTACCTAAAGATGAATAAAAATGAAAGAAACTTTTAAAACCCATTTCAAAACTTAATTATTTTAAGCTAAACCTGAATGTGTGTTGGAACAGTTTGCAAAAGAATTAAAGCTGATTCTCTTAACAAGGGCCAAACAGATCTTAAAATCAATAGAACGAGGATAATCGATAGTGCTGAGTCCATGTAGAAACGATATTTCCAGTTTGTTTTCCAGACAATCTAAATGATTTTTTGTATGAATGTTATCAAGAAATAGGATTGAAATTGACTTACCAGTGCACTTATTGCAACGATTACACTACCGAGAGCATCGGCGAGAACGTGCAAAAACGCTCCTCGCATATTCATTGAACCAGGATCGTGACTGTGTCCGTGGCTGGATTTTTTCAGCGCGGATTTATCCTGAAAAGAAATAGGTTTGGATGTGAAGACAGAGTCATTTTAAACTGAACATTTATGAAGACAAAAAGTGCAGAAATAAAGTAAAGGGGTCTGTGCCTGTCGTGGTAGTTCGCACAGTGGCACAATCTTTGTGCTGCCAATTGATTTGTGCCTGTCGTGGTAGTTCGCACGGTGGCACGATCTTTGTGCTGCCAATTGTCACCACTAAATATGGCACCTGAACCGACACTCACTTTGTAGTGATTTTTGTTGGAAATAAAAATCTTTTTAATTTAAATTCAGTAATATATATGTTTACTTTATTATTAGCTTAGTTTTACTTTAGGTTTAAGTTTTTTAACAAATTTAGATTTTAGCTTTAGTTTTAGATATTAGTTTAATGCGCTGGCCACGTTAGCTTGAGAGCTGTCAGAAAAAGAATAAGAATCAATGAAAAATCATTCCGGAAAAGGAATGGCGAACATCGTTTTTTCTTATGAAAGTTTTCTTGTCTAATGGCTTGTTATCGTGATAATAACATTGGCAAGGTTATGTAGACTCTCACTTAGGTTTACACAATTAGGTTTACACCTTGTGAGATGCTACATCACTCCCCGCCGTACAATTTAAACTTTTAAATTTATTTTGAAATTTAAATTTAACAAAGAAAAAAGTGGCTGATCAAATAAATGTTGAATACATAATCATTACATTAATATATAAGCTTTTTATAAAATTTACAATTTTGATTTATTTTTTTTTTTTTTACATACTTTATAGTACAGTGAGTTTTGTAATTGTTGGTAGAAGACCTTATAAAATTGAAATTTGATTTTGGTAGAAGACCGTACATTGTTTTTGTTTTAATTTTTGTTACATTTTTTATATATGATAATGAAAATTTTCAATTTAAGTTGAAAGTGACTTGTTTTTTGTTTGGTTTCGACTCGTTTTCTTCGTTTTCAATACAAAACGCTGGCTTTAAACGGTCAATTGATTTAACAATATCGACATTGTTTTTTCGAAGCGGTCAATAACTTCGAACGGGCCTTTATACGGTGGATTAAGACTTCCACGATTCACCTCCTCCCGAACAAAAACGTATTTACAATTTTTTAAATCTTTTGGAACAAAGATGTATTTTTGTTCACGATTTCTTTTCGGGCACGGTCGGATTTGCGAAATAGCTTGAGTGATTTCTCGAGCTGTCGTAGAATTTGAAATCGGATTTAAGGGTTTTGGTTCGATGAGTTCTGCCGGTAATCGTAAGTTTTGTCCGTATAGTAGTTGGGCTGGCGTTACGTTTAAGTCGTCAATTATTGTCGAGCGGATACCAAGAAGAGTCCATGGTAGGTTTGAAAACCAGTTTTGTTTGTCTTCGTGCGAACGTAAAGCTTCTTTAAGCTGTCTATGGAAGCGTTCGACAAAGCCGTTAGCTTGAGGATGATATGTTGTCGTTCGGATTCGTTTTGTACCTAGAATTTCGGATATCTCTTTGAAAAGGCTTGACTCAAATTGAGTTCCTTGATCAGTAGTGATCGTTTGAGGTACTCCAAATCTCGAAACCCAGTTTTGAACGAAAGCTGTTACTACTGTTGGGGCATTCATGTTATTGATTGGAATGGCCTCGGGCCACGAAGAAAAACGGTCTCTTATGGTTAAAAGGTAAGTAAAACCTTGCGATGGTGGTAATGGACCAACCAAATCCATATGGATATGGGAAAATCTACCTTCAGGAACAAGAAACTTTCCATGTTCAGAAGTCGTATATCTGGTAATTTTTGATTTTTGACAAGAGATGCAACTTTTCGTCCATCGATTGACATCACCGTTCATCTTAGGCCAAAAATATTTTGCAGTGATTACTTTTCGCATTGCTTTTGAACCTGGATGTGAAAGTTTGTGATGGTTGTCAAAAATTGTTCGGCGGAAAATGTCGGGAATGTAAGGACGATTTTTTCCGGTGGACGTTTCGCACCAAATGTCAACATCATTTAATGGAATATTACTTTTTAACAATTCGAAAGGTGGATTTTCACGCTTTAAAAGCATTTTAAGCTCGTCGTCATTTTCTTGCTCTTTAGCCAAACTCGGAATGCTGACATTTTTAAAATTTATCAATTCGACGTATAATCGCGATAAAGTGTCAGCGACGATATTTTGTGTGCCTTTGATATAGCGAATATCGGTTGTGAATTCAGCGATAAATTCTAAATGTCGAGTTTGACGAGGCGATTTTTCTGTTTTTGAGCAGATGGCGTTTGTGAGCGGTTTATGGTCGGTAAAAACAGTAAATTGTCTACCTTCTACATAATACCGAAAATGTTTGACGTTTTTAAATATCGCAAGGAGTTCGCGATCGAACGTAGAATATTTTCTTTCGGCGGGGCTCAGACGTGTGGAATAGAAACCCAATGGTTCCCAACAATTATTATGGTATTGCTGGAGGACTCCTCCGATAGCGTCGTTAGAAGCGTCTACCATAATACTGATTTGCGCTAGAGGCTTTGGATGAAAAAGCATAGTGCGTTGCGATAGATCTCGCTTGAGAACTTGGAACGCTTCTTCGCATGTGTCTGGCCATTGAAAAATTGGTTTTACTTTTGATTTTTTATCGGTTTTCACATTTTTTAGTAATTCGTAAAGACATTTAGCTTTTGACGCCATACTTGGCATAAAACCATTATAAAAGTTAATCATGCCGAGGAAACGCTGTAGTTGTTTGATAGAGCAGGGACTAGGAAATTCGTTTATGGCTTTGACGCGTTCTTGCGAAGGAATGATTCCACGTTTGGAAATGTTGTAACCCAGAAAATTGAGCTCGTTTACTCCTAGTTCGCATTTTGCCACATTGACGTTAAGTCCGTGCTCTTGCAATTTACGAAAAATTTTTCGCAAATGCACCTTGTGTTCCTCGGTTGATTTACTTGAAACCAGTATGTCGTCTAGGTAAACGAAAACAAATGGAAGATCACCTAAAATGCTGTTCATAAAACGTTGAAAAGTTTGCGCACCGTTGCGCACGCCGAAAGGCATTCGAAGAAATTCGAAAAGCCCGAAAGGTGTTATGACAGCCGTTTTATGAACGTCTTCCTCCGCGACCGGTATTTGGTGGTAAGCGCGTACCAAATCTATTTTCGAATAGATTAAGCAACCGTCAAGGTTAGCAGTGCAGTCTTGAGCGTTTGAAATCGGATGTTTGTCTGGTATTGTCGCTTGGTTTAGCCATCGGTAATCACCACATGGTCGAAAATCGAGTGGATCCTTTTTTGGAACCATATGAAGCGGTGAAGCGACGTGTGATTTAGAAACACGACAAATACCCAAACTAACCATCTGTTGAAACTGTGTCTTGGCGATTGCCAATCTATCCGGATTTAGTCTTCGTGCGCTGGTGTTTTACCGGTAACGTGAAGTCTGGCGGAGCTTTAAGCTCAGGAAACTCATCCAACACAGCACCGAATTCACTTGGAATTGAAAAAAATTTTGGCGAACAGATGTTTGTAGATTTATAGAGACAACTAACTTGAAGGTTGGTTTCTTTATCCACAACTCTACGGCTGCTAAGATCGACGATCAAATTAAACTTGTGAAGAAAATCAGCACCTATAATAGGGTGATCAATATCAGCAATCACGAAAGTGAAATCGAAAACGCGTCGTAGATTTAAGTCGACTCTTAAACGTTTGCAACCGTAGGTGTGGATTTTTCCACCATTTGCCGTAAGTAGAACGAAATCGTTAGGCTTGTTGATAGTCTGGCAGAATTTACGCGGAATTATCGAAATTTCTGCACCAGTGTCGATTAAAAATTGGTATTTTGAAGTTTTGTCACGGATAAAAAGACGGCGCGAAAAGTTTGCCTCACTCAAAGCCGCATTTGAGATCTGGCGCACTAGTTTTTTTGACTTTTATTTGCGTCTGATTGAAACGTACAAAACTGTTTCGAACAATTTCTAGCGTTGCTTCCAAATTTCCGATGAAACCAGCAAAAAGATTTATTTTCATTCGTCCTACTTGGCGAACGGTGGCTACCTGTTGCTCTATCGCGGGAAAAACGTCTGGACGACCTGTTAAAATGATTTGCGTTAGCGTAACTTGTTTCAAGTTTTTCAATTTTTAAAACGAGCTTTTGCAAAAGTGCATTATCGGAAGTCTGAGTTGCATTAAGTTGCGAAATCTGTGGACAAGTGCTTTGGGAGGAGTCATGGAGTCTGTCGGCTAGCGCGAAAAGTTCGCTTTCTGTTTGCGTACTCTCCACCGCCATGAGGCAAACCCGTATGTTTGGTGGCAGCCGATTTAGCCATAGTTTTTTGACTAGTGGTGTATTCACCAGATTGTTGCCGCTTGCCAGACTCTCCATGCTTCTATAAAGCTCAGATGGCTTCATGTCCCCAAGTTCCACTTTCGTTAAGAGGGCGTCCAAACGTTTTTCCGCGCTGTCCCGATTTCTTTCTAACAAAACTTTTTTTAAATTCTCATATTTTTCTGTGACGGGAGGTGAAACTAAAACATCTGGAACCGATTCCATAGTTTGATTATTTAGTGAAGCCACTAAATAATCGTACTTTGTGCCGGATGCAGTAATGTTTTTGAGTCTGAATTGGGTTTCTATTTGTAGAAACCATAGATCGGGCCGATTATTCCAAAACGGTGGAATTTTTATGGAAATCAGCGATGCTTGATTTGCAGTGTCTGCGAGGGTCAATACTTCCTCTTCGATTTCTGCAGAACCGCCGGGTTTCACCGTAGGCATTTCGAACACGGAAAAAAAAATTTATCCACGAAAAAAAATTTATTTGAGTCCGCAAAAAAAAATTTTGAGTCCGCGAAAAAATATTGCTTTGGCTTCACCTAACCATATCCTTAAACCGATTCCGAATTCAAACGACTGAACCGGTATAAATTTTCTGACGCGCGATGACGTTTTGATTGGGAGGAGATAAAGCGGGATTCTCAATCCACCGCATGCAATGTACCGTAGCAAGAGGAAAAGAAAAAAAAAAAACTGTAAACCTACCAAATAACGCGTCGAAAATACCACACAAAAAACTTCACCAAAAATAAAAAAAATTTCACTCAAGGAATATAAATTTAATATAAATGTATATATTATTATTAATATCGTACTCACTGTACTTTTATATAATTTTGATATACAAAATATATATATATATATATGTAAATGATGATGATAGCGATGCTTATGTTGTTGATGAGGGTGGTGGTAACGGGATGGTATGATGCTTGTTGCTCTGCTGCCCGAATGGCGTGACACAATAATGCGTTTCGATTTCTTGGCCAGATTGTTGTCGTCGTCAAAAAAAAATTTTTGCGTGGCGCTCTTTGGCCAAGCGTTGTGGTGGCTATTTGCGGCGGTGGTTTTTGTCTTTTTGCCTCGACGTTGGCAAAGGGCTATGCTGAGCGTTGAGCGGTAGCGCTCCCTTGAACACTTCTGGCCGAGTATATGTTGGCTTTAGGGCCACTAAATCTGGAGAGCACAATGGCTCCGTCGGGGTCACCAATTTGTGCCTGTCGTGGTAGTTCGCACAGTGGCACAATCTTTGTGCTGCCAATTGATTTGTGCCTGTCGTGGTAGTTCGCACGGTGGCACGATCTTTGTGCTGCCAATTGTCACCACTAAATATGGCACCTGAACCGACACTCACTTTGTAGTGATTTTTGTTGGAAATAAAAATCTTTTTAATTTAAATTCAGTAATATATATGTTTACTTTATTATTAGCTTAGTTTTACTTTAGGTTTAAGTTTTTTAACAAATTTAGATTTTAGCTTTAGTTTTAGATATTAGTTTAATGCGCTGGCCACGTTAGCTTGAGAGCTGTCAGAAAAAGAATAAGAATCAATGAAAAATCATTCCGGAAAAGGAATGGCGAACATCGTTTTTTCTTATGAAAGTTTTCTTGTCTAATGGCTTGTTATCGTGATAATAACATTGGCAAGGTTATGTAGACTCTCACTTAGGTTTACACAATTAGGTTTACACCTTGTGAGATGCTACAGGGTCAAACTACGAGTTTCCAGTTTCTGTTTCTATTATATGACGTATTTGGATCTCCAGAACGATTACGAATTATTATCACCTTCAGCTTCATCGACATTGGCTAGTTCATTGATGCGACTATGATTCCTTGTCAAGCCACCACCATGCGAGTGTCCATGATGTTCTGTAAAGCAAATACAAACAAAAAACATGCAATTGCGAATTAATTTTAATTGAAAATAACTCACCATAAAGTAAAAATAAACCTGTCACATTGACTAATAAACCTAATACACCTACAATCAATAGAAGTTTTGGTTCATGTATCGTTTCCTCTTCGATAAACCTATTAGAACAATAATAAAAGAGAAATATTATTTATATAAACAAATATAAATATTGATAAATGTGTTTTCTTAACATTGTTTGGCTTTTAAAAATACATACAATACAATAGAAACAAATGTGTAGACAAACTTATAAGGAGAAGGAATAATTGCTATTATTTTTTCACCTTTTTTAGCTTGCTGAGAACGATGTCAGACGGTGAAGTGATTTTAAGAGATTAAAATGATTTTCATCAAAAAGTTAAACCGTCTTTATTAAACAATATTTTAATAATGTGCAAAACAATCCTGTTGTTTTGCTAATTTCGATTTGGTTGTTCCGCAAGGTACGAAAGTTATAGGCATATTTTAGATTTTGTATTATTTTGACGATTTTTATTAGAATACAAACAAGACCGAGACTAATTGTTTTGGCCAAGCGGTAGGTATTTGAAATTTTTCTACTTTCAGGAATGTAGGTTTTTGTTAAATTTCGAGTATTTATTCCAACTTGTTTTCTTGGGCCCACTGATCTCCCTATATTAAACAACAAATTATTAAATTAATTAATAACATTTTTTTTGCGCAAAATTACTTTTTTACTTTAATAAAAAATATTCTTCGATCTCACACACAAAGCAAAACGCCATTTTCAGTATTTTGATATTTGTTAAACTGTTATAGTGGTATACTGTTATACAAAATTGGGGACTTTTTCATAATATAACACATCTTCAAATTGCTTCATCTTTGGTATATGCATCCGCTATCCAGTTATTTATTGAGATCAGTGGCCTATGCAGACTGAGGGTGAGTAGGTATGAATTTTTTACAGGAGGTGTTGTGTGTGTGCAAGGCCGTAGCCAGACAATTATTTCGGGGGGGGGGGGGGGGTTTATACTTATTCCATACACCAATCAATCTGTACCTTTCTGTAAATAAAATTAGTACAATAAATAAAATGAGTACAGCCCATTAACCCAAAATCCACCAAACACGTATTTTAATTGCAGTATTCAGACATTTAAGTAGTATTCAGACATTTTGATATGATATTTGCTTTTGGAGATTCAAAATGTAATGATGCAAATAGTAGATTACGCACAAGGTCCTCTTTTGTTGGTGGCCTAAGAAATGCAAATAAAAGTGCATTTGTTTGCTTTACGTATGCTATATTTAATATAAGATTTATAAATATACATTATAAATATACATTGGGGTCGGCGATATGCCTGAAAAATACCAAAATAACATGTTCTGTGCTGTAATTCAAAAACTACCAGCCCTATATGCCTGATTTATACATTTTCTCACTCGTTATAACGTCAGGTACAAACTTGAATTCTGATTGCATCATTACATTTTGGTTTCAGACAAAAATACAAAAAACTGTATACCTAAGATAATTTATAAGCAGTATTCAGACATTTTTATATGATATTTGCTTTTGGAGATTCAAAATGTAATGATGCAAATAGTAGATTACGCACAAGGTCCTCTTTTGTTGGTGGCCTAAGAAATGCAAATAAAAGTGCATTTGTTTGCTTTACGTATGCTATATTTAATATAAGATTTATAAATATACATTATAAATATACATTGGGGTCGGCGATATGCCTGAAAAATACCAAAATAACATGTTCTGTGCTGTAATTCAAAAACTACCAGCCCTATATGCCTGATTTATACATTTTCTCACTCGTTATAACGTCAGGTACAAACTTGAATTCAAAGTTTTTCCTGTTAGTCAATATATAAAAATCTGATATTCAAAAGTTATAGTAGTACTAACAATTTCATAGCAGCATGAAGTAATAACAATTTAAAGTACTTTTGAATATAAGATTTTTATATATTGACTACCCGGAAAAACTTTGAATGCAAGTTTGTAACTGACATTATAACGAGTGAGAAAATGTATTAATCAGGCATATAGGGCTAGTAGTTTTGGATCTACAGTAGATACCATGCTCAGATTCTTTGAAATGTTCGTCAATATGTAAAATATTGTAGTAATATATACATGTTCTGTGCTGTAGTTCCAAAACTACCAGCCCTATATGCCTGATTTATACTTTTTCTCACTCGTTATAATGTCAGGTACAAACTTGCATTCAAAGTTTTTCCTGGTAGTCAATATATAAAAATCTGATATTCAAAAGTACTTGAAATCGTTAGTACTTCATGTTGCTATGAAATTGTTAGTACTACATATAACTTTTGAATATCAGATTTTTATATATTGATTACCCGGAAAAACTTTGAATGCAAGTTTTTACCTGACTTATAACGAGTGAGAAAATGTACATATCAGGCATATATACATTTTCTCACTGAATCTGAATCTGGCTGTGACTGTTGCTGTCCAAACGCTGTGGGTGACATAGGTTCTGGTAAACTTGTTATGGGACTATCACGCTTTTGAAATTCCAATCCAGGTGGTGGACGAATGCCAGCAGCCCGTTGCCAAGAGGAAGTAGCATTGGCTGCCTGCTGGTATCCCATTGGATCCCAAGTTTGACCTGTAGCAGATCCACCATTACCATTTGACCAATTAGCTATTGGGCTCTTATGAGATTCTGTGTGGTGCTGCGGTTGCGAGGCAAAATATTCACTGCTCGAATTCCACTGGTTCTGCAAGTGTCCCGGCGAGAAGACGCCGCAACTTCGCGGAAAGTATAAATAAGTTGAAAAGGTACTGGTGCTAATTTTGAGTACCCGTCGGTTTTGGGCACTGATCTCAATATATAACTGGATAGTGTATGCCATACAAAGTATAACAGTTTGTGTGTGCCCATTTGAAGGTGATATTTAGGTGTTTGTTTATTTTATTTGACGTCTCTTCACAAAAAAAAAAAAAAAAACAACTACGAATTGCGCCATTTTGCTATTTTGCTATTTTGTTAAATCTGGAAACTTTCTAAGTATCCCAACGCCTTGAATTCAATCAGACAAAAATTTCTCTCAAGTTTGTGGCCTATATTCCACAAAGTGACCAGATTTTTACATGCTTCACTAACGACTCGGTACATATATGTGGTTTGTCTTTTTTAGTTTAAAAAAAAAATTCTACATTTATAAATTTTTTTTTTAAGAGTTCGGAACTTTTGCCCGTGGAACAAATGATCTCAGCATTACCAGATGTTAAAAAGCTGATCATAGATAAGGACGATGAATTTATGATTCTTGCTTGTGATGGAATCTGGAATTTTATGTCCAGCGAAGAAGTTGTACAGTTTGTACGTGAGAAACTTTCAGATGAAAATAAAAAAGTATCAGAAGTCTGCGAAGAAGCAAGTGTTTAGAAATAAATAATTTTGTTATGAATCTCAACTATTTGTATTTTTTTAGCTATATGACAAATGTCTTGCCCCAGACACTTTGGGTGACGGCACTGGGTGTGACAATATGACCGCAGTTATTGTTCGCTTCAAAGATAAACTTCTTGACTAGCCCACAAAACTCAACGTAGATGAAACAGAGCCAATACAATTGGCCAACCAAATTGCCGCAGCAGAAGCAGCCGATGCTAGTCTCCATCAATCATTGAAACGGTCTGCCTCTCCAACATCAGCCGATAAAAAAGATGGACCTGAGAACTCAAATAAACGCTTGAAGACTAACGAAGATGCTGCAGCTTCTAATGTAGCCGAATGCGATAGCGGAACTTCGTCATCGACATCTTCAACCACTTCATCGGCGGCAACATCATCGACCGCTGCAGCGTCAACCACAAGCTCTTCAACGACCTAAACGATTAGATAATATTTATACAAACCAAGAGCGCATTCATCGCAATGAATGCGTGGATATGAGAGGTCGAAAAAAAAACGTATTAAAAAAAAAATAAAAAGTATAACTTTGGTAATCGTAGTTTATCACCCCTATCAAAAAATCTATTGTAATCGGGACTAGGTGACGAATCTCTAATATTTATCACAAAAGACTAGTGATAGCATTGTCGGGATTTGTAGCAGAATTCCGATTACGAAAAATTTACTGATAGCGGTTTGATATCTCCGTGTTTCTCACTTATTTTAAAGTTTCAATTAAATAATTTTTGTTTTTTAATTATTTTGCAGTTGCATTTGTTGCATACTTCATTATTCCATGCAATATGAGGTCAAATCGAAATCATTCAATCAATCCTATTCGAATTCGAGATAGATTCCTGATGTTTAGTCATCAGAAATTCGCGTTAATGATGGGCATTCTGACTCGGACACCATGTAGGAGATCAATTGCAATGAAATCAAAGAATTCTCAAAGGGTTTGATAAACTCTTTTGCTTTTTCCTTAGATGGTGGAGTTGTTTGCTTTACTACTCTCGATAATTACATAGTTTTGTTCTCCTCAGTGAACTTTGAGCTCCTTAAGCTAATGAAATTAACTGATGCTACTTTGCATGCGTCCTGGACCTTAGCGAAACACAATAAAAGTATTCTTCTCTGCCAGACTACTCAATTACAGCTTGTTGCCATTGATATCGACAACTCTGGAATAAAACTGATAATAGAACCCAAATAATGCTACAGAGTTGGGGTTTCTAAGGACAAAGAATTCCTCAGCACTTAAATGTGAGGGCGAGGCAAATATTTACTGTGTATCCGCATAAGTTGATTCTTTAAAATCTGCTCAAAACTGTGTTCAAATGTTACGAACTGCTATGTTACAGCCAAAAGCTCTCTCTGTAAATTGTGTTGACAGTGGATTGAAGAAAATTCTAACTAGAAGTCGCTTGAATTCAATCCTTAAAGATTATGGGCAGCATCCAAGTAAATACCTTATCCTAAGTTTCAAAATTATCCTAATGAATGAGAATGAGTTCAAAGAAAAAAACATTGTAAGAATGCAACTTAAACTATTATAAATTCACGTATTCGTTCCATGTATACCCTGCTGATACGACTGGTAAGACTATAGTAGACTCCACTAGAAGACTTCACAGAGGACGATGATGAATGAGTGTTTGGGATGGCATTCTTGGAAGATTCATTGTAGAACATAACCTTGTATTAGTGGGTAGATAAGTGTCTGCCTCTTCTTTACCATTAAATTGAGTAAACTGCAGAATTATTTTAAAAGTTTCATTGTAGCAGTGGTAAACATCAAAGCGAATTTTCATTCCCTCTTTAAAAATACGAAATTTTATAAAAAAAATCGATCGTATTTTTTACCAGATAAATGGAATTGTCCAAAACGCTTGTATGGCAGGAACCGTTAAAAATCTAGTTGTACAAATTTTTTGTCGAAAAACATCACCGTTTTCAAAAATCTGTCATGTTAAATTTTATCAAAATATATAATATTTTTTCGAGAAAAATTGAATTATCTGTTACGTTTATATGGCGTTATATTCAGACCTAGGATAAAAATCAAAAATACGCCTGGGCATATTTCTCTAAAGTTACAGGGGTCAGATTCTGTATGAAAAAACCATTATATATAAATTTCTATAGTACAGCCATGGAGCAGCGCCATCTAAAGAAAGTTGTGAACTGCACATTTGGAGGTTCTTACATTTGCTAAGTGTCTATTTTGTTACCCTAACAACAGTCGTCTACGAAACAAATTAATAATATATAATGTATTTTATTGGATCTTAAATCCATATTCCCTTGACGAGAGTCGTAAACAAAACAGAAATCATATATGTTTGCGACTGTTGTCAGGGTTACAGAATAGACAACTAGTAAATGCACGAACCTAAAAATGTGTTTTTCACAAGTTTCTTAAGATGGCCAGGCGGTGATTATTCAGCATGAAAATACTATAGAAACGTATATACAATGAAAAAACGATCGAACATTTTTTTTAATACGGAATCTGACCCCTGAGTACCAAGTTTGAAGAAAATCGGCCCAACCGTTTAGGCTGTAGGTGTCGATTCATCCAGACTGGCAGACGGATAGACAGACAGGCAGACAGACATAGAGACAGAATTGTCGGACCTACTTTTTTCGTGTTCTCCATGACATTGCGATATGTCATGTTTGATTGTTATCTCAAAACTTTTTTTTTTACGAATACAAAACTTGCCTTTAGTACCTATAATCGCAAGTAAATACGACATATGAACCTCTATAACTTTATCCAAGGACTTTTTTTTATCAGATTAACAGTTTAGAGTAGACGATATAATGGAATGCTTGATGAAAAATATAATTGTTTTTGTAATTCGGAAACAGTAGATATTTGGAAAAAAGTGAACATAACAAAAATTGTAAAAATGGAAGCAGCAAGTGGCAAGTGTTGAACTATTTTGAAAACTTGATAAAATGGGCCAATTTTTTAAATAACTTGCCATGGGTAGTGTCCTACATTTTTTTTAAATATGATGTATTAAAGTTTGCTTACAAAATTTGTTTGAAAAATGACTCAGTCAAACTTCATTTTTCTTGCAAAACTTACAATATTTATTATGTATTTCGAGATTGCATTCTGTAGCATGGTTATTAAGGATAACGTAGGAAAAATATCACTGAAAAATATCAAAATTTGTGACCACAGTACATAAAAATGTGGCCATAGGTATCGATTTTCATAATTTTTATAAATATTGCTATTATTACGTAACCCACCGAGATATTTTTTTTTTTCTTTCTATTTGCAGTACGGGTATAACCTACCCTATCACCCGGTACCCACTTGACGTTGAGTTGTGGGACACCCTGTATTTTAAATGCGATTGTGCAAATAAGTTCTAACGTATGCGTTATAAAAGTAAAATGCATACTTATTTAAAACCAAAAGTCAATTTTGATTTGAGTTTTTTTGTATCATTTAATTCTATATTTGTGAAATAAACTTTAAGAATAAAAAGATAGAATTAACGTGTGTCCGTTTGTTTGTGAAAAATGGAATTGAATGTTTAAATGCTAATCGTAACTGAACAGAGATTAACTCCAATACTTGAAATTTGTTGTTTTTTATAAGCATATTTGGCTTTTTCATAGATAATTTTTGGCAGTGTTGTTTTTAAAAATCAGGAATGCTGTGATCCATTATACCACGAAGGAATGATTTTGATAATCTAAAATAATTAAAATAATAAGTTTTTTGTTGTAAAAATACGAGAGAAGGTAAACTTACTTCTTTACCAAATGCTCATATATAAAGGTTGGAATTATTGTAATTTTAACGGTGTTTCCAGGTGCATCATTGATGATATTAATTATTTCTTTATCTTTTATTGCGACCACAGTTTGCCCATTTATTTCGAGCAAGTTGTGATTAATTAGTATTCCATTGCGAGCGGCACATGAATCCTTTACGATTGAAACAATTTTTCCATTTTTAAAACCGATTCCCATGTCACCTTTAGAGTCCTTCAGTAATGTAACTGTTCTTTCAAATGCTCTATTTGATACAAAAATGATTTAGTCTTTATTTAAGAAAATCTATAATAGAAAAGTTACCTATCCCGAACTACAACGGATATATTGTTTTTTCCCGATGATTTTAACATTTTGTGAATCTTGTCTACAGAATAACCACACACAAGAGTTCCATATAATTGTAAAATCTGATCGCCAAAACTTAAACCAGCCAGAGCAGCTGGGCTACCTTTTACTGCAATACAAACAAATACACCATTATCGATAGCTTCCACTCGCAATCCGACTGTTCCCTTAGCATCTTTGCACATAATAATCTCCCTTATACTGTGATTGACTTGAGCAACTGATGGAATTAGACTGTTTCCTGTTACGGGGGCTACAAGCCCAGAGTTTGATGGATATGGCGAATTTCTGACTGGTTCAATGTGAGTATCTGGTACATCAGTCATATACCTTGTGAGAAAATTAAAATTTAAAATATATTTTTTTTTAAGAATAGACAAAAAAACTTATTCGGGCATATTTCTTCGAATCATCTCATCGGACAATTCAAGTCCAAGAAAATTGCATAAGGCTGGGTAAACGACTGCTCCATTTTGTACATTTGCAACAGGGTATGGTGAAGGGACTGCAGCAGCAGGTGCGTCTTGTGAAAATTAAATCACTTCGTTTACCATGGCACGTTGGTTTTGCACAAGTTTGTCAACTTGCATATCTTCGAGTGATGGATATAGCGACATTTTGGCTACAAAAAACAAATAAATACGAAGATATTGTGAAAGAAGAGTGTTCTTTTAGATGGAAGTAAAGATAGGAGTTCGAGAAGCATACTATAATTCTTGAAAGACAAATAATCATTCTGGATGTTAACAATTAGAACATTAAGCCCAGACAATAACGAAACTTAAATTGTTGGGAGATAAGGCCATGCATTCTTCTTCAGTTATCTTTTCCTGTTGTCGTTTTCATTTCTTCGCTGTGTTTACATTCCGATTAACTCAATTCCATTCAATAGTTTCTACTAGTTTTTCTTTCCTTTAGTTGTTGCATCACAAAAAAATCCAAGACTTCTGGAATTCTCCAACGCGAATTCATAGAATTTCATAATAAATACTTTAAACTCGAAGAGTAAAAATTGTGTATTTATGAACATACATATATGGTTTTTGAAAATGATTCGATCCCTCATATTCTTTGTTCAAGTTTAGGTTCCAGACGAGCCTTCCTTAGTCCTTTATTCAGCCTTTAGACAACAAAGAATTTTTGTCACAAATTATTCGAATCTAAAAGGTCACTCACCAGTTTTTTTTTCTATTTTTTGGTTTGGAAACGATGTATCTTATTACTGCAAGCCAAATTTTATTTGTAAATAAAACTCTAGATAAACACAAATAAAAGCAATATAAACACTCAATAATTTGATAATTTTGAATACAAAAAGTATTTTAAAGCACACAACACACGTCCCTCTGCAAGTGTATCTAAATAGAAATGAGAATTGAGAAAAATTATAAAAGTGTTGATTTCACTTTAAAGTTTGTACACTTTTTTTCTTAAAACACAAAATAAAAAATTTTAAGTAAAAAATAAATTAGATAAATCTACTAGCATTCAGACAAAACTAAACAAACCACGTTCTTGGCTTTGAGAAACTGTCCTAAACTGGAATACTGTTATATAGATAAACAAACGATTTTGGTTTGTTTATCTGTATAACAATTCTTCAAGTAGGCACAACTTTTTGATGTCTATCCACTATCCAGTTATATATTGAGATCAGTGGTTTTGGGTGAATATACTGATAATATCTAATGACACTGGAGGCAGCACGTTGGCAAGTAATGTCTTTTGAAAAATGTTCTGGCCACCAAATATCGCAGTTCAAATTTATATTTAGTCGTCAAGAGTTAACTACAAAAGTAAAGAGTTAACTAAAAAATACATAAAAACCCAAAGTTATATAAGGTAGCCGTTATTTTTAAATCGGATGATCGTATAGTTCCGTACATATCGAGTTGAAAGTGGTAGGATCCATATCCATGACTCTGGGATGAATTTAAAAATTCCTCTGAAGAAACAGAGAGTAGACGTCTCCTCTGATCTGTGTTAAATAATACTTTTGTTACCTGTTGTGTGCTCTGCTCGGGTAAAATAAAATTATAAATACTTACGCACGAATCATCAGTTCGTTGTTGCAAATCCTTTGAAAAAAAAAATTAAATAAATATTCCAAAGAAAAAAAAAGGTGATAATATGACAAATTTTATTATTCAGTGCTTTTTCTTATACAATTTGAATTTGTATACCTAGGTGTACATATGTGTATTTGCGACTTAGAAGAATTAAAATAAAAATTGAGGTACAACAACCAAAATTCTAAAAATATTTCTCTGCATGTTGATTGGTGCAAATCCATTGATAAAGAGGTGAGTTGATGAACAGAAAAGAAGAAAAAAGTTAGTTTTTGGCAAAAAGTAAATTTGTGAAATTTGTGATATTGATAGTAGAAACTATCAATATCAAAAACAACCGTGTCCATTGGCAGTCATAGACATCTGCTGAGGATCGTGGCCGCCAATATAAATTTTTTGTGAGCTTGAGGATTCCTTCTGTGAAAACTGGTGCCATAGATAAAGTGCGAAGCAGTGAAATCCTGTCCAACTTGCCTTTTTACCAGCGTTTTGGAAGTTTAATTGGGGACTAACGCCATTATACTGGACGACGCGACAGGGTCCTCCAGTGGACAGACCTTATCAATAAAGTCTTTATGCTCAACTGTGTTGGAAAAATTAATTTGGGAGTTCCAAAAACCCCTGCTGTGATTCCGAGCTGCCAGTTTGAAAGCCTCAAAATTGAGGCCACGTGAGTTCTATTAAAAAAAATTAAAAAAACGAAATATATCTATATATATATATATATTTAATCCGTGCAAATAGTAATATAGTTAAAATCACTTCCCCCTATTTCTTTTCGACTTTTTAAAACGTTTTTTTTCGTGAAATTGTAGGGCAAAGTGTTACAATAGTTTGAATAATTGTTTTTGAATCTGCGATCTTCATTTATTTTGTGGTTAAATAATATAGACGATCGAAGTGAAAATCCAAAATTGATACATTTTGGCCAATAATTTTGTCTAGATTTTTTTTTGTTGGGATATTGGTTAAGTACCAATCCTTAATTTAATTAATAATTTTTTTTTTGTAAGCGATAAAGTCCTGTTTCCTAGTTTCTTCGTTCTCGAACATAATTATTTTGTTAGAAAAACCCTAGATACCCCCAAACCTTTTCAGAGCTCTAACTAGGTAGGGAATTCGGGATACGGGAAGTCCTATTTAGTACCAATAAAGGGTAAAGAATAATTATTGGTCTTTTTTTTTTGTATTCTAAGGGAACATCTCTCTGTCGCATAGTTTTGCTTGAAGTTTCTTTATTTTTTAAGTTATTATTGCAGACAGTATGTGTAGTCGATTATAGATGCATTTGAGGTTGAATAAAACATTTTGTCTTCTTCTGGTTAAAAAAGATAACAATAAAGTTTTATTTCTAAAAGAAAAAATTGTTAATTAAATACATTTAACATTTTAATTAAATAAGATTACCATGCTGTTTCTCCTCTGGCTTTTAATAGACTCAGGGAGAAACACCATTTAAAAATTCAAAGTAGCAAAAATCAGTTTCAACAACATTTAAATATTTAAGAATTGACAATTACAAAAGTTGGTAAGACAAATATTTCGGCTGCGTTCAGCTCACTGTACTCCGGCCGCCTTCAGTTCGCAACATCCCGGCCCCCGTGAATCGCTTCCATAGATTCACTTATTGACTTCTAGCTTGGCCAACTTTGAAGCTGGTCTTTTCATTACACCCGTTAATGTTTGTATCTCTGCAGATCATACTTGACCATCACCTCCAGGGAACACTCGCACAATTCTACCCCGACGCCAACAGCTTCTGGCAACATTCGACTCACAGATGATTACTAAATCTCCCACGGCCAAGGGTGTCGCGGTATTACACCATTTTGTCTTACGTGTGAGATCAGGCACATATTCGGCTATCCATCCATCCAAAATCGGTCCTTTAACGCCTGGGCGATTCTTCACTGTTTGCGTAAGCAGATTTTTTCATTGTCTTCGATTCCAGGAGTCTGAGTTGAATTGGCACACCCCAGAATAAAATGATTGGGTGTGAGAGGTTCGTCCTCCTCGTGGGTTACTGGTACGTGAGTGAGTGGTCTAGAATTAACGATGTTCTCCGCTTCAGTTAGGGCACTGCGTAATGTATCTTCCCTTGGAACCACTTCTTTCAAAACTACCTGGAGGACTCTCTTAACGGATCTCACCAACCTTTCCCAGCAACCTCCGGCGCTAGGGTTTGATGGGCAGTTAAATATCCATTGGATTCCTTTGGTTGATAAGTAGTCCTGAATCCTTGTCTGGTCGAACATATCCACCTTTGACCTCAGTTCCTTATCGGCTCCGACGAAATTAGTTCCGTTGTCGCTCCTTATTCTTATGGGTACACCTCTTCTGTTTACAAATATCCTCAGGCAGATTATGAAACGATCAGTTGATAGATCAGTGGCCAGCTCTAAGTGGACTGCTCGAACAGTAAGGCAGGTAAATTAAGCAATCCAACGCTTTTCTCGTCTTTTTCCAATAGCAACTAAAAAAAGTCCCATGTAGTCTACACCTGTGAAGGTAAACGGTCGTACGAAAGACGTAAGTCGGTCTTCGGGTAGTTGACCCATTTGAGGCACCATGGGTATAGCCTTTTCGTTTTTACATCTTTGGCAGTTTCTAACTATCTTCATGACCAGTGTTCGGAGATGCGGCATCCAGAACTTTCGACGGATTTCACATATGATGGTCTCGTGGTTTTGATGGTGAAAAGCTTAAAGTACGTCCTTAACGGTTAATTTCGACAACCAATTGTCTTGCGGCAGTATAATTGGTCTTCTTGTTTCTTCAGGGATGCATATAGCAGAATCAATCTGAACTGACAATCGAATAACTCCGTTGTCGTCCAAATGTGGGGTGAGTTTATAAATAAAGCTTGACTTTTCAATTTTGCCTCCTGTTTGAAGTTTTATATATTCGTCCGAATAACATTGCTTCTGGACCATACGACATAAGACGATTTCCGCATATTCAATTTCTTTCACGCTCAGGATCTTGTGCTTTCGGCGCTTACTTTGTTCACATCGAACACGGAGTACCCAGGCCGTAACTCGTTTAAGCTTGAAGAAATCAGAAAATTTAGTAAAATCTATATCGAGGCTACTCACATGAAAAAGATTTGTATCGTGTCTAGAGCTTTTACCAAATTCTTCTTCCGGCATCTGAGTGGAGTCGGCGTCATCCGAAGTCGGTGCCCATATTGTACCTTCTTGAAGCAGGAAGTCTGGTCCTGAAACCCATTTTCCTCCTCATCTATAACTTGTAAAATATGTGGATCTCGTAGCCACATCAGCAGCATTATTTTTCGTTGATACCCAACTCCATTCTGCAGCGTCGGACAGTTCTAAAATTTCGGCAACACGATGACCCACGAATGGCTTGTACTTCCTAGGATCGGCAGACTTGATCCATGCCAAAACGGTTCTTGAGTCACTCCAAAATATACACTTTTCTGGCTTATGTTGTGAGTCTGAAGATATCTTCGTCGAAGTCGCACACCCAAACCCGCAGCTTGTAGTTCAAGTCGAGGTATTAACAAAAGTTTCGCAGACGCACATTTAGTTTTGCCCTCTATAAATGCCACGCAAATCGATTTATCTTGATGAACAATTCTCCAATATGCAACTGAAGCGTACGCCTACTTGCTGGCATCCACAAACATATGAAGTTGAACTGCCGAATTGTTACTCATAGCTGTAGAATAGCATTGTTGCATACGCAAAAGCTGAACTTCATCGAATGAGGTAGTCCACTCTCTCCATCTATCATGTATTTTCGGTGGCAATTTGTCCTCCCATTTTAGTTAAGCCTTCCACAACGACTGCATCATCAACTTGGCGTGAATAGTCCAATCTGCCAACAGACCAAACGGATCGAAAATCGACATGACAATGCTAAGAAATTCCCTTTTAGTGGGACATCGTCCACCATTGAAGAATTCCGGTTTGGTCTGCCGAAGGTGCAGACGAAAAGTAAACTTGTCCTCAGCTGGGATCCAGTGCATGCCCAGTACTTTTTCCGATGAATTGGCAATATCCATGTTAGCTATGGAAACATCTTCACATTCGCCATCTTGTAGACCAGTCAAAAGACGCGTTGAGTTTGATGAAAACTTTCGAAGCTCAAATCCTCCAGCTTTGTGAATCTTGACGACCTCCTTGGTGACAGACAGTGCTTCTTCTTCATTCGCAAAACTACAGACGAATTCGTCAACATAATGGCTTTCTATGATGACTCTGACGGCTTGAGGACAGCTTTCGGCATACCTTTTTGCATTTAGGTTCTTTATGTACTCAGCAGAACAAGGGGAGCAGGTTGTTCCAAACACCATCACTTTCATCACCAAAGTTTTCAATTCGCCTTTCTCTAACCACAAGAAACGTTGAGAGTCCTGATCTTCTTCTCTAATTGCAATTAGGTGAAACATTTCCCGAATGTCGGCACATACTCCAATTGGATTTTCTCGGAATTTATGTAGAACAGCTAACATGTCTTGACATTGTTCCGGGCCTTTGAGTAGTGATGAGTTAAGAGAAGTTTCTCCTACCTTGGCAGCAGCATCAAACACCAAACGAAGCTTTCCTCCTTTGTTCGAATTGCGAACACAAAAATGTGGAAGGTACCAAGTCCTGGGTCCCTTTATATGAGCTTCTTCCGCGGACAACTGCTTAGCATATCCTTTTTCTATAAAGCTTTTAATGATTGATTCATATTTGGCCGCATATATAGGATCCTTCTTCATAGTTCGTTGAACTGACTCCATACATTTCTTGGCCATTGGAAAGCTATTTGGCAACACTATTCCATCCGTCTTCCAAAGAAGTCCAGTTTCGAATCGATCAGCTAATTTAATGGTAGTATTTTCTAAAAGTTGTTTCGCTCTTATATCCTCTGTGGACTCCTGTGGGACCAGTGATGAAGCGGAATCTACATTGTCCATCAAAAAGTATTCCTCGACAAGCTGTGACAAGCTTTCTTGATTGTAGTTGGTTTCTTCGTAGATGTGATATGTGCGGCCAGATTGTTGTATGTCTTGATTTGATGATCCATAGACAACCCATCCCAACAACGTTTTTACTGCTATTGGTCCCTCTGGTTGACACAGCACTGAAGAACTTCCAATTATCAATTTCCAATTATCCAGTCATATTAATATATTTGGCACGGCATTGTCATAGGTACAGATGTGTAGCAATTTATATATTTCTTCAGCATCAATAGCTTGCATTGGCAATGAAAGATCCTTATGTGTTCGAACATTCTTCAAATTATACCTTTTACTTCCTTCTTGAACACCGCTTATCTCCAGGTTAACTAAACTTGATGGCTGTGCAGTTTCCTTTTGTCCAATCCAGGTGAGTGACATCGTATGGCTTCTACCAATTAAGCCCAATTCTTTTACAATCCGATCGTTTAAAATAGAGACTGATGATCCATCGTCCAATAAAGCATAAGTGCTAACCACACCCCTAGGTCCGTACAGTTTAACCGGCAATATTTTAAATAAAACTTTATGAGCAGCGTTCATGGCATGAAAGTTAGAATTTACGTTTCTGGCAATCGGAGGTGGGCTATTTGGCATTTGCACTTCATGGAGTAGTTCATGATGATATCGACGGCAATTGTCTTTCTCACATCGCTTTCTTTTTCTGCATCTTGATACTATGTGCCCTGGTAGTAGACACGCAAAGCATATTTGTTTTTCTTTCACCAATTTCCATCGAGCATTTATCTTCATTCTTTGGAATTCTGTACACTGGGACAAATTATGTGTTTGAGAACATAATGAACATACCTGGATTTTCTGACTGGTTTTCGGCCTTTCTTTTGAATGGAGGATGGTGTCTATATCTTGACGATTATTCCTAGCAAAATTTCCAGTGACTGGTCGCTGAGAAAGATTCAAAATGTTGGCAAACTTTGCGTAATCCTTGAGCCATTTGCAAAAGTCTCTCATACTAGGATACGGCCTTATTGCATCCAAAAACTGAACCTACTCAAGTTGCTTGGATAATGGCAGCTTTGATACCAACCCTTCCAATAGCATTGGATTAGTTAAATGATGTTCACTGTCCAGTGACTCCAGCAATGTACACAAGTTTTGTACCTTTTTTGCAAACGGCATAACCATATCCAATCGGTTTTCCAAAATGATCGGCCATGATCTTACTTTATCCATCTGACTTCGAATTAATCGGTTAGGGCGTCCAAAAACTGTTTGAAGTTCTTCAATAACTGCTGACACGCATCTAGGGTGAATTAAAATGCTTTACACAGCCCTCTTTGCATCGTCTCTGAGACTCTTCTTTAAGCGTAACATATTTTCCAGCGGTGTGTATCCAAATGCAGTTGTAGACTCATTAAACGAAGCGATAAACATTGGCCATTCTTCTGGCAGTCCGCTAAATGGTGGCAAGTCATGCAACTTGGGTCTATGACTGGTGTATATTGGAGTTGATGGAGGCTGATTGATGGCATAACATGGATAATTCCACGGCAGACTACCAGTGTAAACATTCGTTGGTTGTGTTCCTGCATTGGTGTAAAAAAGACTTGGCTGGGGCTGAAATGCAGTATACGACAAACTCGGATGATGCTGTTGCACTGTTGGTTGACTATAAGTCAGTTGTTGTGATGTAAAGATTCCTTGGGATAATGGTACCTGCTGGCTAATGAAATCTTTATTTATACCTTGATTGATTGTTGACTGTGGATAAATTATTGTCTCATTTGTCTGGCTCGACGCATTAATATTATACCTAGGTTGACTTGGTGGCTGTTGTTGCACCTCTATTAATGTATGGTTTAAATCTACTTGAGAGTCATTAAGACTCAACAATTCGTTTGGGGTGTTTCTCGCTGGACTTGGCATGGTCCCTGTAGACGGCTGGCTGCTACTTGTGGCGGCCCCTGACAGATCGTAGTCTTTATGTTTTGATGGCGGAACTCCTTTGTTATTTCTTCCACTGGTTCTATTCCTGTTGTCTGACGGTGGAAGATTGTTCTGGCTTACAGGCAAGTCATTGCTAGATGACGGATTAGTGTTCGGTGGCACTTTAGTTGGTGATTGAAACATGATGTGGCTAGGTTTAAGTTCTTGTTAAAAAAGTAAAAAAAACAAATAAAATTCTATAGGTATAGTATCGGCGAATAATTTATTAATTTAAAACGAATTCGAACGGTGTTTTACTTTTCACTGATTTACTGTTTTTGACTGGCAGAGATAACTGTACATGCACCGCTACGGCAACGGAACGTGTTGCTTTTGGTAGCTTAATGATCGTGCGGCTTGAAAAAGATTCTCATAATCGTAAAAATTAAATTTGATTTGTGTTGGCTGGCACTGGCGGCCTTTAAATTCGAATTCGGCTTTGGCAGCTAACAGAATTTACGGCGTGTTTTCTGCTACAAAAAGATCCAAATAATTTGCATTGGCAGTGGTTGTTGCGGCGATGAATTTGGTTTTTGTTGTTCTATTATTCTGTTTAGGCCAAGTCGATCTGTGATGGCGGATGCAGCTGGCGTGTGCGGCTATCGAAAGGAACATGCATCAGTCGAGGCTAACGGAGCATGTGGCTTGACAAAAAATTCTTTCGAAAAAAAAACAAATAAATTTGCTTTTGAAATGGCAGCTGGTTTATTTGATAAGAATTGTAGTCCGTCTCGATGTCAAATAGATATTTCCTTATCTGAATGCTTGGCTGTGGCGTTCTTAGGAAACGGAACATGCACCGGTATGGCTAACGGAGCATGCAGTTTTGATTTTTAACGGAATTTTCTTTTTTTTAACGGAGTTTGTGGCCTGGCAAAATTTTCTTTCTCGAATAAAATCCGAATATATTTGCGTTGGCAATGGCAAATTAGTTGGGCAACTAATTCGATTTTATTCGAAAGAACTCTTGAACTCCAGCAGTGGTGCTCCTTTTTGTCACTTCAATCTATCTTGTGGCTGTGGTGGCAATGGCGTTTTCATGCATCTAACAATCCAAATGTATGTTAGTGGCGGCGGCGTTTTTAACATGAAATAAAAATTTTGTAGTCGATTATAGATGCATTTGAGGTTGAATAAAATATTTTGTCTTCTTCTGGTTAAAAAAGATAACAATAAAGTTTTATTTCTAAAAGAAAAAATTGTTAATTAAATACATTTAACATTTTAATTAAATAAGATTACCATGCTGTTTCTCCTCTGGCTTTTAATCGACTCAGAGAGAAACAGCATTTACAAATTCAAAGTAGCCAAAATCAGTTTAAACAACATTTAAATATTTAAGAATTGACAATTACAAAAGTTGGGAATACAAATATTTCGGCTGCGTTCAGCTCACTGTACACCGGCTGCTTTCAGTTCACAACAGTATTTTTTGTTTAGGAACAATACTAAAATTTTAATTAATAAAATTATGTTTTGTACTGTGGATGAAATTCTTGGTGTTTTCATGTACTCGTTAGAGCACATTATGGAGTCTTAGACTTTTTTTTCAGGGGTGTGGATGGTAAGCGGCTCTTTGCAGTAAAGATGGTGTGATTGGAAGCTGAACATCTACCATATAGGGGAAATCTTAACACGGCCGCTAGATTTCCAGGTTGGGAGGGTATAGGTCACGCTGCAACAGCACCCGCAGCGCCCTCTAAGTGTGGTGAAGGTCCGTCTGACGTCTTGTATTTATTTTCTTTGGCCTGTTTTATGTTTTTGTTGCTGGTGAGGCATGGTTTAGGGGACAAGATCCCTCCCGTTCCGGCGAGCTAAGTCGCGCACCGCCAGCAGGCCGCGTTCCTCTAATCTATGCATTCTACCCTTCATCTTTCAGATCCTATCCAAATTCCTACCCCTTCCTTATCATTTCTACCACATCTGTAGTTCCAATTTCCGCCACCTTCTCTTGTCACGCAACAAAGCATTGGTACAACGTCACTCTGTTTCCGAAATCAAACGCTTGGAAACGCTTATCGATAAAGCGGATATTGGTAATCGGAAACCATCGGAGGTTCTCATGTCGATGAAAATGCTGGCAGGTACCGTGTTCAATGATGAGATCGTAAAAAAATTGTGGATGCGTCGGCTACCACAACCAATCAACATCGCTTTGTTATCGGTGGATAAGAAATCGCTAGATGAATTAGCTTACCTCGCAGATAACATCTACAAGGCATCTCAAGGTGCAAACATTTACAGTGTTGCCACTTCTCAGCAAAATGTTAATTCTGTTGCCACTTCTCAACGATTCTCTAGTTCTGCCAGCACTTTCGACAAGGAATTGGAACAAAGATTATCAAGAATAGAATCAATGATAGAGGCCTTTTCTTTCAATTCACGTTCTCGCAGTCAAAACAGATCTTATCAAAATTTTAGATATAAAAACAATCGCTCAAACAGTCGTGCAAATTCGCATTCAGGTACTGACATCTGCTGGTACCACAGACGTTTTAAAAAAAATGCAAAAAAATGTGACAAGCCCTGCAGTTTTGATAAAAATAAGTTTCAGGAACATTCGAACCACCCAAACTAGAAAAATCTGCTGTTGGAGCGGCAAACATGCAGACTCCTTTACCCCGCCGCTTATTCATTCCAACACACGGTTCAAAATTATTGAATCTAGATATTGGTCTTAGGCGAAACTTTTTGCATTCCTTCATTTTAGCATCAGTTGGTAGGCCAATATTTGGAGTTGATTTTTTATCAAAATTTAATCTCATAGTAGACACTAAAAATAAAAGACTGATAAATCCCCTAACAAAGCTGCACACTTACGCGTCAACAATAAAAACTGACGATCCGAGTAAAATGCACTTTCAAATAAACAACGAATATAACAAAATTTTAAAGAAATTTCCATTTATTATAATTAATTAATTTTAAAGAAATTTCTGAATGCAGTCATTGAATAGCTTTTCACTGAAAAAAAGAACAGTGGACCACTGAATTTTGATGACGACAGCACAAATTAGCAAATTATGCTATGTGATTGCTTTATTATCTCGTATCGAGATTAGCGGCCACTGATTGGCCGATACCATAGGCGAAGACAAAAAAGAAGATGCCTTCCAAACATGATGAAAGTTTGGAAGGACACTTCTTGAGTGGCTACCAGCTATAGGGGTTTAATTTTTGAAAAATAGAAGAAAAGAAAAGTCGTTGAATTTTGAAAATTGTAATTTGCACGTAGAGTAGAGTAGAGAAAAGTAAAGTGTTTTAAATCGAAAGTGGGTTTAAATTTATTTTTGGAGAAATTAGAAAACAAATTTATTTTTGGAGAAAGTAGAAAACGAAAGAAAAATTGGCAGATAAGTATATAGTAGTGGTTTATAGTTGTGCGGCATTTTATGTTAAACATCTTTTATTTTTTTGTAATAAAAGATTCAAATTTAGTAGACTTCTGTTTCAAACTTATCCAAGGATTGCAGCACTCGCGACCTTTTTCTTTTAATTATTTTAAATTGTTCGGAGCTAAGCGATAACGGTCCATTTTCGTTGTTTGAATAGGTACCTACCTATTTTTTTTTATTGTTCACTTTGTTTCAAAACGATTGCAGGGTTATTCCTCAAAAGGTTTCCTGGGCAAATTTTAAGTTCATTAAAATCCTTACTCGGGAATTTAAAATAATTATTTATTTTGTTTTTAGATTACTTTGGCTTTTCGCCGTCGGTTCCGCTTCAAACGTTTGAAATTTCCTTTTTCAAAAAAAGTTTCTGGTGCCCTTTCCCCTTTTGCATTTCTTTGTATACGTACCTGCATTTGCATACGTATATGTACCAAGTAAGTACAATAGGTATACCTCGTTTTTATATTTATTTTTTATTGATTTGTTTTTTTCCTAGCCAAGAACAGCATCGTCAACTGCTGTGTTACAATTCTCTTTTAATTCGCCCGTCATGTTATCAACTATAAGGCAAAGCAATTTTGTCATCTCGTCGTGTAATATTTTTTTGTGTTTTCGCTTTAGTTTCATCTTCGTCGTTGTATATTGCCGGTCGTTATTAAATATTATTAAATCGTCAGTGTTCTTACTAAAACAATTATAGTTCGCGTTTAATTTTTTTTGGTAAATAAATTAGATAATAATAATTATTATTTTTCGGTTTTATTGTGGTCGATCGTCGCGCGCGGGAAATTAAAATTCTAACACTATTAACAATTTCTCGCATAACATTAATATTTCCGCTCTTGTTTTCAATCAATTTTCAACAATGATAAAAAAAATGTTTAGCTGTCATCCGCGTACTGCTGATTTTGATTTTGAGCACAGAGGAGCTAACAGGGAGGGTAATCCTGTCATTTTATTTGACGTTACCCACAAGCTTCGACATCAGCTGATCTCAGCTTAGGTGAGAAAGTGTGCGTGAGAACAAAGGAAAACTGCACACACTCTCACCTTAGCTGAGTGGTGGATTCATTTTCCCGCCTTTTTCCCAAAAACCATCAGATTTTTGGGTCTGTTCACGAACTCGTTTATTTTTTGGTTAGGCTGTTCCTACACCAGTAACTCATTACTTCACTAGTTGCGTTTTCGTTTGTTTGTTTCGATATAAAAAGAAATTTGGGGTAAGAAATTTCCCTTCATTGAAATATTAGTACCTAATATTTAGAAGGTTGAATAATATACAACAAAAATACTAAAAGCAAAACTTAAGGATGTAGTACACGGAATATAAAAAACCACATGCGAATGTGTCTCTGACGTCCCGTACCAATGGTGTATTTGTGTTACTAGCGCAACATTTAGCGATGTTGTTATATCCACGAATATTTCGGTAGTAGGTACACCGCATGTTTACCCAAAAAGACACATGTGCAAATGTAACCAGAAGGGTTGCATTCGATGTTGTTACATAAGAATGCACATATATTTGGTGCTTACGTATGACTAGTATAAGGCATGTAGTCAAATGTTTCACTGCACACTATTTAACATTTAAATGTGGTTTCCTGGTACACGATATGGAAACATTCATGCAGCGCTATCATTTTTGAAACATTATTTTTGGTGTTGCAAACATTCATGCAGCGCCATCATTTTTGAAACATTATTTTACTAGAACACAGTTCAATATAAATTATACACGAATATACAAGAAATAATTGAAATAATTTGTTTAAAGTGCCAGTTACAAGAAGAAACATTCCAAACTGAAAAAAAATCTAAATTTCATTACAACTCTTAATATTAAGAAATTACCAAACAGTGTTATTCGCACAAAAAGCCAATATTAATTTTGTTTAGATTAGATCATTGTACAACATTTCTATAGTATTTTCATGCTCAATAATCCACGCCTGGCCCTCTTAGAAACTTGTGAATAACATATTTTTAGGTTCGTGCATTTACTACTTGTCTATTCTGTTACATTGACAACAGTCGTAAGCATATATGATTTTTGTTCTGTTTACGACTCTTGTCGAAAAAATATGGATTTTAGAGCCAATAAAAAACATTAAATATTGTTAATTTGTTTTGCTGACGACTATTGTTAGGGTAACAGAATAGACACTTAGTAAAAGTAAGAACCTCCAAATCTGCCGTTCACAAGTTTCTTTAGATGGCGCTGCTCCATGATTGTACTATAGAAATTTATATGCAATGATTAAATTTAGACACAACTTTATTTTCCATTAACATACAAACAAAATTTTGAAGCTTTTTAAAGCATCCGTCTCCCGCTCCCAAAAATATATGAAAAAAACTAAAATATTCTTTGAAAAAACACGAAATAAAAATATTGTTAAGTTTTATCTAGGTTCGTTTTATTAAATAAAACTTATTTCCGTTTTAATACAACTCACTTTACGTCTTTTTACTTTTAATTCCATTTAATATTTCAAAACACTCTTTATTTCCTTTTACTTTCTTTATTTTAAATTCAAACTTTATCACTTTCAAATTACCGACTTGCACACGACTAATTTCAAATTCAAACTGACTGTCGGTCCGCATCCGCTTCCTCTTTTATACAGAAATGCTTGGCTAATGGAAGGTTCTTGAACTTGCTAGAACAATATAGAGTAGGCAATGTAGTAGGTGTAGAGATTTAGTAGGTGTACCGAACAGGTAGATGGCGTTTAACTCAAGAGATGAAAACATTCAGCACCCTTTAATTATTTGTGTAACACGTTACATTGCCCTCCTCCTAAGACTGTTCGCCCCGAACAATTTCTTCACCATCTTCTCCACTGTAGCGGTGTAGCCGGTCAATGTGAACAACTTTTGGCTTGCCTCTTAGACCTCGCTGAATTCGATAAACCACATTATTGAAGTTTTGTTGAAGTTTTGGTGACAGTCACTTTTGTCGATGAGGATTTTACAGCCACACTAGATCTCCCTCATGGAAAGGTTTCGTTGTGATGTTTGCATCATAGCGTGTTTTCATTCGGTCACTAGCTAGCTTTAATTTAGTCCTCGTCCTGTCATGGATGTCAGTCAGTTTTTCCTTCAGGCAATCCACGTATTCCTCTTCATTTCGTTTTTCTCCCGTTGGACATCCGAATTTAATTTCGCTAGGCAACCGGATATTTGTACCGAATACAATTTCCGATAGAGTGTGACCAGTTGTGCTTCCTTGGTCAGAATGGAGCTCCATAGGGACACCGAACCTGCTGACCCGATTGTACACAATCTGATCCACAACTGTCTTCGCTTCTTGATTTGGAATCAAGAAGCGAAGGCCACTTGCTGAAGTAATCCATGACAACAAGAATGAATCGGTTCCCACTGTTAGACTCAGGAAATGGGCCTGCAATATCGATGGCAATTCTTTTAAAAGGTGCTCCAACGTTGTACTGTTGCATCTTACTCTGTAGTTTTCTGCCTGGTCCCTTGGTGGCTACACAAGTGACGCACTTTCTGCACCATTTTTCTACATCATCTTTTGCATGCAGCCAGTAGAAGCGTTCTCGAATTTTCTCCAGAGTTTTGTTGATACCCAAATGGCCTCCAGAAGATCCATCATGCATCTCACGTAGAATGTCATTAACCTTTGTCCGGGGTACAACAAGCTGCATCACATAGGTTTTGCCATCTGAGGATTCCCATCTTCGTTTGAGCAAACCTTCCTGCACATGAAGGGAATTTTATTTTGCCCAATAGGCTTTGAGGGTAGGACTTCTATCAGAAATGTCTCCCCATTCTGATTTCTCTTCATGTTCTTTCCATGCAGAAATGGGTTCGATGTCCAAATCTTCTTGCTGCGCATTCCTGATTTCCTCGTTACTCCAACCGCCGATGGGTTCAACTCTTGTTCGTTGTATGGCAATAGATTCCTTTTCTTCCTGGCGAGTGCAATGCCTGCAGTCTTGGTTACATGGCCGACGAGATAGGGCATCTGCATTCGAGTGTAGTTTTCCTTTTCGATGTTGGATTTCATAATCATATGTCTGAAGTCTCTCGATTAACCTGGCTACTTGACCTTCTGGATTTTTAAAATTCAAAAGCCATCTTTGCGCTCCATGGTCCGTCCGTAAAAGGAACCTCTGTCCATAGATGTATTTATGAAAGTGTTTTGTGGCCAAAACCAAAGCAAGTTTCTCTTCTGGTTACGCAGTAATTTCTCTCTGTCTTTGAGAGCACCTTGCTGAAGTATGCTACAACTTTTTCTTGACCGTCATGAACCTGGGAGAGAACGGCTCCTATTCCGACATTGCTTGCATCTGCATCGATTATAAACTGTTTTCCAGGAGTTGGATAGGTTAACACTGGAGCATCACACAAGCGTCTTTTAAGTTCCTTAAAGCTTTTCTCACACTCATTTGACCACTTGAATTGTTTTCCTTTTTCTGTGAGTTGGTGCAAGCTTTTGGCGATTCCGGCAAAATCCTTCACAAATCGTCGGTAATATGTAGCTAGCCCAAGAAAGCTTCTAAGTTGATGCTTGTCTTGTGGATTTGGCCAGTTCTTCACAGCTTCCACTTTCTCGGGATCAGTTCTTACTCCTTGAGACGAGATTATATGCCCCAAATACTTCACTTCAGACTTGAACAGCGTACATTATTCTGGAATGAACTTGAGATGAGCATTTCGCAATCTCTGGAATACCCCTTTTAAGTTTTCACAATGCTCGTCAAATGTTTTCCCAAATACGATGACATCATCCAAATAGACTAGACAGGCTTTCCAAGTAAGGCCTTGTAGTACACATTCAATTAAACGCTCAAATGATGCAGGAGCGTTACACAGGCCAAAAGGTATTACTTTGAACTGCCATAAACCGTTACCTGTCGAGAATGCAGTTTTCTCCCGATCTTCTGGGTGAATTTCAACCTGCCAGTAACCACTTTTCAGGTCCAATGTTGAAAACCATTGAGCTCCAGCCATCGCATCCAGAGTATCGCTTATCTTAGGCAGAGGATAACTGTCCTTCTTGGTGACATCGTTCAACCTTCGGTAGTCCACACAGAATCGAGTATTCCGTCCTTCTTTTTGACTAGTACGACTGGTGATGCCCAAGGACTATTTGAATTCCCGATTAAACCATCTGTCTGCATTGTCGATATCATTTTAGTAACTTCGTCTTATTTGGCTAAAGGTAGGCGCCTTGCTGGTTGACGGATCGGCCTTGCATCACCAGTATATATATTCAATGCTGTACAAGTTGTGTTCGTCCATATTGCCCGTCCTGTGAATCGAAAACATCAGCGACCTCTTGTAGAAGGTTTCCAGCAACTCTTAGCTGTTGTTGATCGACATTACAGCAGTTAAACATTTTTCTCTTCAAAGCAATGACTTTATCTGGATTCACTGATTTTTGGGGATGTTCTTTGGTTATCTTTGTTATTGCCGCTACAGGGTCACATTTACCGACAACTTCTCCTTTTCTGAGCTTGATCTCATACGGTTTGATGTTTAGTATTCGTATGGGCACCATGTTATTTTGAGGTGTCACCAGTGTCTTTCCCACGATGTAATTTTGGGAGCAATGCTCAGAGTCTGGTTCCACCATGAGGTATCGATGGCTTCCAGAATCATGTTTGATGTTTGTCCAAACAAAGACTTCTGACGAAGGAGGTAGGCATATATCTTCTTTGACGATTGCTCTTATCGATGATGAGTTTTGATTGCCATTAACCATTGGAATCTCTATATTTCGGTTTTGAAGAACTTGATTACAAATGTCGAGAATTATTTCATGCTTTTTCATAAAGTCGATTCCAATAATGCACTCATCGCATATATCTGCCACTAGAAATAGATGTTCGAACTCTAGTTCTGCAAAGCAGATCCGAAGACGGACTTCTCCGTACACTCTTGCTGCTTCTCCTGTTGCAGTCTTCAGGCAATAGCTGTTGGTGTTGTTTAGCCTTGATTACAAATGTCGAGAATTATTTCATGCTTTTTCATAAAGTCGATTCCAATAATGCACTCATCGCATATATCTGCCACTAGAAATAGATGTTCGAACTCTAGTTCTGCAAAGCAGATCCGAAGACGGACTTCTCCGTACACTCTTGCTGCTTCTCCTGTTGCAGTCTTCAGGCAATAGCTGTTGGTGTTGTTTAGCCTTGCCATCTTGACCAAGTCTCTTCGTACGGTGGCACCGTAGTCGATGGTAACCACGTATTGCTTGTTGTTAAACGCTGCTTCCACAGTTAGACTTTTATTGTTTCGTTTAGTCTGCGAGACTTGGATGATGTGTCTGGGGCCATAGATACCAGAAACCAGCTTTAGCCCCTCGAAGTTGGTTCTTACTCGTTTCCCTACTGGGAAACTTGATGAGGTTGGGCGTTGGTCTTGTTTGTAGTATTATTTCTGCTTCCGCAATGTTGACATGCGCTTCTTCTTGGTGTCATTTGGCACTGGCGCTGGAAATGTCCGGTCTTGTTGCATTTCCAGCATCGGATTTGTCCATCTCGACGATTGTTCTGGAATGCCATTCTTTGGCAAGAGCATTCTTCTATAGCAACTTCTCTTACCCGGTGTACTCCTAGTGAAGCCTGTTCAGCTGCTTCCATAGTCAAGACGAAAGCTAATGCTTCTGGAAGTGTTCGTTTTCCAGCTGTTCATACTGCTCTCTGGAGATTAATGTCAGACAAGGCACGAACAAAGGCTTCCGCGGCGAATTGGTTTATGATTTCTTCGCCCGCAGTTGGATATGCCAAGTGAGCTAGTCGTTCAATGTCTGCTTGAAGCTGCTGAAGAGTTTCACCCCGTTTCTGAACTCTGGTGTTTAGTTGAACTCTAAAGACTTCTTGCATATGGCCATCTCCAAAACGTTTTTCAATGGCTTGTGAAAGTGCTCTAAAGTTGCCATGCATATCTGCTGGTATTGTTTGCAGTAACTCAGCAGCATGTCCTCTGAGAGCCAGTGTAAGTGCAACAAACTTGTCTTCATTGTCCCTGCCGTTTGTCATTGCTGCTGCTTCAAACTTTCTCTTATAGATTGACCAAGAAGTTTGCCCATCAAAAGTTGGCGGATGCATTTCTTTTCTCTTGTAAGATTCACCAGAACTTTCTCGCACCTTCAATTTTCTAACCTTGTCGAATTCTTTTGACAAATAATTGAATTTATCCCCAACTTTTTCGAATTTTTCTTCAACCTTCTGCAAACTTGTGTCTACTTTGAGTAAATATTTTTCAACTCCTTCAACACGTTCATCTACAACAACAAACTTGTTCTCTTAAGTAGTGAGTTTGCCTTCGAGAAGGTTCCTTTGTTCTTCAAAGAGCTCTTTTTGCTCGTTTCTTTGATCTTCAAAACGTTCGAGAAGTTTCGTTTGTTCATTCTTTTGTTCTTCTCTTTGATCATCAAAACGTTCGAGAAGTTTCGTTTGTTCATTCTTTTGTTCTTCTCTTTGATCTTCGAAAAGTTTCGTTTGTTCCTTTCTTTGATCTTCGAAACGTTCGAGAAGAAGAGCCAACATATTGGACAAGTCTGTGTTGGTAATTACTTGTTCTTCTGCCATTTCTATTTCCAAGACGGATGTGTCTGGATTTTCACCGTGTCGTCTCATGGCTTCTTGTAGACGAATAATGAGGTAATTTTTCGTTCCAGTAGTAGGAAGACCCCGTTTGTTTAGTTCTGTTTTTAGTTCAACAGCGTTTAAATCCTTCAGAAGCTTACCCATATTTTTACTTTCAACGCAATCACTTTTCACTAAAGTTTTATTTAATTATACTTCTGACACCAATGTTAAGTTTTATCTAGGGTCGTTTTATTAAATAAAACTTATTTCCGTTTTTAATACAACTCACTTTACGTCTTTTTACTTTTAATTCCACTTAATATTTCAAAACACTCTTTATTTCCTATTACTTTCTTTATTTTAAATTCAAACTTTATCATTTTCAAATTACCGACTTGTACAAGACTAATTTCAAATTCAAACTGACTGTCGGTCCGCATCCGCTTCCTCTTTTATACAGAAATGCTTGGCTAATGGAAGGTTCTTGAACTTGCTAGAACAATATCGAGTATATTGTAATAACATAGAATAATAACATAGAATATTTTTTCCGTTTTTTACTGTTTCAAACACATCAGTTAACATTTTACTTAAGCAATTTTAATCCAGAAAATAAGTTTAAAAGGTATACAGTCTCTTTTTACTACTGATGTTATAAACGCGCAAATGTAAAAAAAAATATTTTTCATTGTTTTCATAATTTAAAGATTGTTTTTGCTAATAACTATAACCATTGGCGCAAAATTATAGTCGATTTAAATCGAAACTAAAAGCAATTTAGTGAAACTTGGTTAAAAATACGTTTTTCCGTATTATAAACGGCATAAAGTATACATTTTCTTAATGAAGTTGTCTAACTTTAAAAACAGCAAACCTTAGCATTATTATATTTTAAATGCAGCACAATAAAATCTCTGATAGATTGACAGCTCACTCTCTTGAAATCGCTTTTGTGGAATGTAACTACGCACAAATACTGCATTAATTCATCAAAAACCCCTTTCAGTGGAATAAATAACTGGAAGTTAAAAAAGTGTTTATTCTTGAGTAAAAGTAAGACAACTGTTCTTAAAATGGAAATAATGTTAAGTGGTGTGACGTTAATTCCTTAAATATAGGTTGACTATAATTTTGCGCAATTGATTTTATAACATAGAGAAATCATGTGGAAGTTTCAAACTTTGTATACAGAAAAAATTTGTTCGGTTGGGGTTGAGGGATTTTCGTTACATGGAATTATTGCAATAATAATTACTCGATATGATCGTTAAGCGACATCTACTTCGGTGAGTTTGAAACCATCTTGATTTCTCTATGTTTATATAAATTTTTTTATTTATAAACTCAATGCTATATCCTAGCTATAATAAAGTACAAGGATATCCGATATTGAAAAATAAAAATAAAAATTGAAAAAACACGAAATAAAAATAAAAGTTGCTGTTTTGCTTCTATTACGAGATATGCGGGCTAAAATAGTACCAGCTGAAAATACAAGTGTGATCTTAGCTTAGCCACTGATCTCAATATATAACTGGATAGCGTATTCCATACAATGTATAACAGTTTTTGTGAAGCAAATTGAAGATGACAGATGGTGGATTTTATCATAATTTGACGTCTAGTTTGGGAAAAAAAAATATTTCAATGTTTACCAAACAATTTAAAAGCAAGGTGGGTTTTTCTATGATAAAAAATACAAAATTAAAAGAATTAAATAATTTAGAGATTTCTTTAGAAAAAAAGATATAAAGTACTAACAATTTCATAGCAACATGAAGTACTATAACTATTTCAAGTACTTTTGAATATCAGATTTTTATATATTGAATATTAATTAATTAATTAATTGTTTTAACTATTACAATTAAAGACATTCTCGTTCTTACATGATTTTTGTATTAATCTTTTTTCAGGGCAAACGCTGTTCCTTGATATATAGGATATTGTGAAATATCCTTCCACTCAACCTTCATCAAACCAATGAGAGTTAACTCAATTATATTCAGTGATTCTGGCCTCCAGTTCGAGGATAATGAAACTGAGGGTACTTGGATAATGCCAAATACTGTGACAAATGTTGGAAAAATTTACTTCGATCCAAGATCCCTATGTCAATCCCGATGTTACATCCCTTTCAATCAAAATCTCTCGCCCATGTTCACCTCACTGGAGAGCCATTTAAATTTCGATGAAACAGAGCTGCGTAGACGAACTGAAATATTTCGTCACTTCAAGTATTACTTGAGGACAATTACCTTTACCGTGAACACCAGTGAAGTTCGCCTATTCAAGTTCAACGGTGGATATTATCTGGCCAAGATAAGTGAGTGGCGTTCAAACTCTACCGACCGTTGAAATCGGCCAAGTCTATGTTGCACAAATTGTTCTAAACAATCCTTCAGATACGCCACTGCTTGTGGACTTCTTCATATCAAATCTGACGGTTTCAAAGAAACCAAAATGTAATGATGCAAATAGTAGCGCTTACTTATTTAGAGTCAGGAATTGCACAAATTTTGTCTGTGAGTCAAACCGTTTGGACATGGCACCAAAATATGTTCATGACATTACCCAGTTTTTCGTTCATTTCTAATTTTTTTATGAAAATTTAGGTAATGTCTTAAACATATTTTGGTGCCATGCCCGAACGGTTTGACTCAGAGATAAAATTTTTGCAATTCCTGACTCTAAATAAGTTAGCGCTACTGATTGCATCATTACATTTTGGTTTCAGACAAAAATACAAAAAACTGTATACCTAAGATAATTTATAAGCAGTATTCAGATAAGATAATTTATAAGCAGTATTCAGACATTTTGATATGATATTTGCTTTTGGAGATTCAAAATGTAATGATGCAAATAGTAGATTACGCACAAGGTCCTCTTTTGTTGGTGGCCTAAGAAATGCAAATAAAAGTGCATTTGTTTGCTTTACGTATGCTATATTTAATATAAGTTTTATAAATATACATTATAAATATACATTGGGGTCGGCGATATGCCCGAAAAATACCAAAATAACATGTTCCCATGTTACTGTTACTGTTACTATAAAAAAACAGGCTTTAAATTTCTCGAGAAGAAACGATATTAATTTCCTTGTTTGTAAATTTGAACTCGTTCGCCATCGTATTTTATTTCGCTAAACAGTCCCTCAGGGTTTTTCTTAAAAGCAGTATCAACTGAATTACAGGCATTTGCAATCATTGGGCTGATTAAATAGTCATGAGTTTGACATTAACAGATCCTGCAGCTGTCTATGAAAGGATGTTAGAATAGTAAACGGAATTTCAATAGTTACTTAATATATCATCTTTTTCACCTTTTTACCCTTCAGTGGACTTTTGGCAGCAGTTTTTGATGCAAATTGATCAACAACCGCATCTAGATCTCGTGAGGACTGATACGCGGGATATGCATCTGGACCAAAGGCATCTAATACATGTCTTCCTTTGGCATTTATCTTTAAGTCCTGTTTGATCAGGCGAATTACCCTAAAATGGTGAAAAATGTTATGATGATTTTTGCAAAGAGAATGATTTTTAGAACTTACCATTTTCAAGTCTTCAGCGGTTGCCATTTTACATAATATACTGAAAATATCAACTTGATAATCTTCTTTTCCTGACGTTGTAAGATTAATAAGAGTGTCTTCAACTTGTTGTAAAGTTAGAGTACTTTACGTGCTTGGAGTGACTCCTTTTGATAACTCAAAGTATTTGCGAATAGTTTCAGAGTCATCACCCTAAAGTTGAATTTATTAACATAAATTTTATTACAATCTTTCGGAACATACCTTGCTCTAAATCGACCAACATATCTTCTACATTCGTACGGAAAATTCTGGAAAAAAGTTTAATGATTTGTTTGTTTTGTAAATTGTAGACTCTTTGACTAGCTGTTGGTAGGAGCATATTTATCCACAGATGGATATCACCTTTGAAGCCTTTGCCACTAGAAACCTAAAACCAAACAACTTTAGTAAAAGTTAATAAACATTTTCTATTTACCTTTTGAAAAAATTCCTGAAGAATATTTGATTTACTAATGTAACTTGAAACATTTGCTACTTTATCACAGATGCTTATAAATGTTTGTAAAAGATTATCTTTATTAGAAGACATTTTAATTTTAATAATAATATAAATCAAAAGATGTAAAAACAACGTAAATAAATAATATAAAAATAATATGTTTTCTAAAAACAGAAAACTAAACAAACAACCACATTTTTGAGTATTGTCAATTGTGACATTTGTTAAACTGTTATAGTGGTATACTGTTATACAAAATTGGGGACTTTTTCATAATATAACACATCTTCAAATTGCTTCATCTTTTGTATATGCATCCGCTATCCAGGTATATATTGAGATCAGTGAGTTATGTACAATATGAAATGGTTTAAAAATAAAATGAAATAGAATAGGAGAGACAGATACAAATAGATTTACAAAAGAGACAGGATTTTGTAATCTGTCTATGTTTTTCTTTCTTATTTTTTCTTTGAATTGTTTTGATTAGTTTTACGAGTGTTTTAAATTTTTCTTTTTCGATTATGTTATTAATATTTTGCTTAACATTGAACATATAATTTTATCGAACATAAAATAGTTTATAACTTAGATAAATACATATATTGATTGCTTGTTTCGATTTTGATGTGAATTTTCTTGTTTTTGAATTTTTAATAAAGTGAAATGTTTTTAAGTTGAAATTTTTTTTTCATTTATCTTTGATTAGATTGTGTTTCTATTTTAATATTTTACATAGATTTTATTTTGACAATTTTGATAAGTTGTTAAGTTGAACTTAAGAACTATTTACATTTTTAATTATATATTGAGCAAAACAAACAATAACTGGATTGTTTTGGCCTGCTATTATTAGTGTGTTGATTTGTTTAGTTAGAGAATTTAAAGCAATTTTGTTTTCAAGTGATTTTAAATTTTACTTTGAGCTACTTCAAACCGAAACGTCAGAAGGTTAACCCCTGTTCCCCCCTAAGGAGGAAGTTGTAAAAAAGTCAAGAGGTCCATGAAGAGCCGACTGTGGAATAGCATTTACGATTTCAATGGGTGAAGGATAACTAGAATCCGACCACTGTATATGTTTTTGCGAATTGTAGATTCCCTTGATAAGATCGTTTTCTGAGAAACTCATCTTTTCTATATTTTTTTTCATGATTTGAGTTATGTATCTTATCAGCGGAGTCACATTTGCTTCGTTATACAGGGTGAGTCATGAGCAATGCGACAAAATGCTAGGGCGTGTAGGTTGCGTTGGGACAAGAAAAAAATAGTATGGGAGGGGGGGTCTATTCCCCTCCGTTTAGCCGGGAGGGGCAATTTTCGAAAAAACTGACTTAAAATGGGAAAAAAATTATTTAAAATCAACGGCTTCATTCACAATGTTGTGCGTTTTTGAAAAGCCAATAACTTTTTCTTTCATTCTGTGTTTAAATAAATCTATTCTAAGAAATAGTTTTTGAAATATTAATTTTCAAAGTCAAAATTTTGAAAAAAAAAAATTGAAAAAAAAATTTCAAATTCATTTTTTTCAAAATTTTACGTAATTAAGTGCTAATTTTAATTTCAAAATTCAATACTGTTATTAATTTTAAGTCTAAATAAGAAAACCGGATGCAAAAATTTTATGTCGTTCTCAAGAAATTAAAAAAAAACCAAAACCACCTTTTTCTAAGAAAAACATTTATTTTTATTGTAACGAAGCAATTTATTTATTTATTTAGCATTAATCTTAGTTTTTTTACTTTTTTTTTTAATTGGAGTTTTATGAGAACGTAATAAAATTAAATAGTATTGGAATAACCCTGGATTAATATTATTTTCATTGATAACTTCTGAAAACTGACCTGTCAATATTTTTGCCTTGGCCTGCCCGCAGCCCATGGGTTCTACCTGTTATGGGGACAATAGGGACAATAAAACCGCATTTTTTTTAATGAAAAAAAAAAAGAAAATTGCAACGCAAGATAAATAAAAGGCATTGCAGTTTTGCTTAGTAATTATTTCAAATTTGAATATTAACTCATTAACACGTAACGATGTCAAGCTGTATTCTGGAATTCAAGAATTCTGGATTTAGTCCGAAATAATCCCTCCGTCAGTACAAGAAGGATATCCACTATGCTTGGAGTGTCCCAATCTAGAGCATGTCGAGTACTTCGGGCGGAAAATTTACACCCGTACCACTTTACGCCTGTTCAGGAACTCACCTCAAGTTATTGAGAACCGAATTTTGTAGAACATTACTACTTAGAAATTAAACCGAACAAAACTATTTTAGAAGAATATTCTGGACGGATGAAGCACAGTTTACTAGGGATGGGGTTACTAACTTCCACAATTTACATTATTGGAGTAGCGCCAATCTACACAAAAAAAAACAAAACAAATCACAACACCGCTTTAGTTGTAATGTTTGGCTTGGTATTGTTGGACACACTGTGATCGGGGCCCGGTTTTTGAATTCCATTATTAATGGAGAATCATACCTGCAATTCCTACGAGACCTTTTACCCGATTTATTAGACAGCGTTCCATTGGTTATAGCAGATACTTTAATCTACCAACAAGATGGTGCTCCAGCACACTACAGCTTACAGGTGAGAAACTGGCTGGATGATCATTTTAGTGACCGTTGGATCGGAAGAAGGGGCCCCACGGAATGGCCGCCTAGGTCACCAGATTTAACTCCCCTAGATTTCTATGCATGGGGATTTATGAAGAATTATGTTTACGAAGTGGAAATAGTATCATTGGAACAACTGAAGGAACGAATTGAAGTCGCTGGAGTCAAATTGCAGGAAAATTTGTCAAGCATAAACTTATGTGAAGCCATTACAAGGAGATATAATCTATGCCTTCTAAACAATGGAGATCATATCGAGAATTTTTTATAAGTACTTCCAATAAAAAACATAGTAAAAATAAAAGGAATAAAAAAAACTAAAAAAACTAAGATTAATGCTTCTTAAATTGCTTCGTTACAATAAAAATAAATGTTTTTCTTAGAAAAAGGTTGTTTTGGTTTTTTTTTAATTTCTTGAGAACGACATAAAATTTTTGCATCCAGTTTTCTTATTTAGACTTAAAATTAATAACAGCATTGAATTTTGAAATTAAAATTAGCACTTAATTACGTAAAATTTTGAAAAAAATGAATTTGAAATTTTTTTTTCAATTTTTTTTTTCAAAATTTTGACTTTGAAAATTAATATTTCAAAAACTATTTCTTAGAATAGATTTATTTAAACAAAGAATGAAAGAAAAAGTTATTGGCTTTTCAAAAACGTATCGCACAACATTGTGAATGAAGCCGTTGATTTTAAATAATTTTTTTCCCATTTTAAGTCAGTTTTCTCGAAAATTGCCCCTCCCGGCTAAACGGAGGGGAATTGACCCCCCTTTCATACGATTTTTTTCTTGTCTCAACGCAACCTACACGCCCTAGAATTTTGTCGCATTGCTCATGACTCACCCTGTAGATATATGAGTTAGAGTATCTTTTGTTTCTTTTTTGAAAGTTTTTGTTAATACAAAGACGCAGAATTCTCCTTTCGAAGATTTCATATTCTTTCACTACAGTGGGAGAAATACTAAACCAAACTGGAAATGCGTAGGTTAGTATTGGTCTTAATAATGTTTTGTAAAATAATATTTTAGTCCTTTTGTTCAGCATGTTATGTCTTAGGAAGGGCATTATCATTCCTGAAAGTTTTCTGGCTTTTTCTTTATTTAACCGAGCGTGCTTGTTGAATTTGAGCAGGTTGGTAAAGTTAACCCCAAGGTACTTTATTTGGTTTTTAAATTCTATGTTAACATTGTCTAGAGTGAGTTTTAACTCTTCACTTTCCTTGACTACCCCTGGTTTTCCTTTGCCGCTTGCATTCCTGGAGCAAATTGCTTCAGACTTATTTCTGTTGATAGTAATTCCCCATTTTTTATAATAATTATTTATTACATCAAGATGTAGTTTAAGATTTCTTATTGATTCTGTAGGGTAATCAGCAGCGGCAAAGACAATTGTGTCGTCAGCAAACAGGATACTCTCAGAAGACAGAACATTTCCTGAGTAGTAGGTATGTGGAAAATCATGTAAGAACAAGTTATATAACTTTGGGCCCAATATTGATCCCTGCGGTACTCCCCTATATGAGGGGCAACTTTCTGAAATTGACTGATTTACTTGAATAAAGAAAATTCTACAGGAAAGAAAACTGTGCAGCAAATTAACCAAAAAGGGTGGAAAATCTAATTGTAATATTTTGAATAGAAGACCATCTCTCCACACACTGTCAAAGGCTTTCTCTATGTCGAGTGAGCAAGCTGTGGTGCATTTCTTTTTTCGAAGACTAAGTGTTACTTCGTTGTGTAAATCCAATAATGCGTGGACTGTTGAATGGCCTTTTCTGAAGCCAAATTGATGGTCAGGAATGAATTCTATGTTGTTTTCCATATGTAGCTCTAATTTGTGAAGTACGATTCGCTCTAATATTTTTCCAACATTTGACAGAAGAGAGATGGGTCTAAAATTGTTCAAGGTGTAAACGTTTGGTTTTTTTTAAAGCGGAATAATTTTTGCTGTTTTCCAAATTGTTGGAAAATAACCAATTATTTAAGCAGTTATTGAATAATATGGTTATGAACTGGGTTGCAGATGGGGATATTTTCTTTAAGACAAAATTTGAAATACCATCAGGTCCTGATGATTTTTTGGAGTTTATTTCTTTAATTATATTAGTCACCTCATTATTAGAGGTGAAATGATAGTTATCTTGATTTAATACTGGGTTGTTTTGGGAAAACATAAAAATTCTGTCTGGTTTTGATTGGATGAATCGTTGCATCGCTGCATCAACCTCCATTTTAATATTTGAATCATAGGACGGTATGAATTCACTGTAAGTATCTTTATAGTAATTTCTAAAAGCTTCAACTTTTTCTTTCTCGTTTGTTATTGTTTGGCCGTCAACCAAGATTTGCTCACATATGAAGTTTTTCTTTTTATTTGTAAGTTTAGTTACTTCTTTAAAAGCGTTTGGACCCGGGGAAATTTTCGATAGTTTAGATCCGATCTGGCCGTTCAGCCACATCCCAACCCTTTCCTTAATTATGTTTTTGAGCAGAGTAATTCTGCTGGCTAACGTTTTGTATTCTGTGTTCACTCTATTATATGATTGATGAAAGATTCTTTTAAGTTGCTTTTGCCATTGGTGTTTAATTTTATATAAATCTTTAATGTGGTCAGGTAAGTTTTTGTATTTCTTAAAACCCCCTTGAATTCTTTTTGAATGTAGATTTATTGTGTTAGCAACGGCTTCATTGAACGCAGTAATTCTTTCATCAATCTGAGTGTTTGTCAGAGAAACATTTGAGGAGGGTTGACATGGGCCAAGCGCCAGGTCAAGATCGTTTCTGAAGTTTGGCCAGTTGGTATTTTTAAATGACATTTCGAATTGTGGCTCTACTAAGGTTAAAACCGCACCTGAGAACAGAAGTTCTATTTTAACAGGAAAATGGTCGCTGAAAGAAGGTAATGTCTTGATGGTGAAATTTGGATCAAACCTGTTTATGAGGTTTGGAGAGAAAATAAAGTGGTCCAAAAAAGCTGAGCTTCTTGGGAAAGTTGGTTCTCGTGGAGAGATGTTGATCAGATTCGGGTTTTTAGAACTAAACCAATTTGATATAGTTCTTCCGTTTTGGTTAATCTTGGAATCTCCCCAGCTAGGGTGCCTAAGGTTCAAATCTCCGCCCAGAATAGCTCCATCAAATGCTTCTGTTAAAGTATTTATTTTTTCTAACTCTTCTACTAATTGGATGGTTGGACAGTTGGTTGGAAAATAAATCGATCCAAATAGTACTTTATTTTGGACATTATTAATCAGGATGTTCGTTGAAATAAATATGCTGGGAAAATTTGCGTTAGACATTTGGACTGGTGTATACCCTATGTTATTTTTTAACACTATGGCAACTCCTTGATTAAGGTGGTTAGTTAATATTTTATAATTATCTATATAAATTTTGTTTCGCGGTGAGAGGTGCGTCTCCTGTATGAAGGCGACCGAGATGCTGCTAGCATGGAGAATTCTTGCCAGTTCTATTCTCCTGCTATGTTCTATTAAGGACGAAATGTTGTAAGCTAGCAGGTTTATTTTCATTATGGTGTATTTAGCACAACTTCGTTAAGAAGATTTAAGTAGTCTATCCTTTTTTGTTGAATAGAACTAGTGTTGTGAATGTTTTTTACAAAATTCTCCAGTTTTAGCAGCAAATCAGTTACCCCCATACCGAACAGATCTTTCGATAATTCAAGGAATTGACCCAAAAAATTTTGTTTGGACTCATTTGTTACAGGCAGGGCTGATTGAGTTTTGTGTTTTGGCTGTAAGAGACTCGCGTAAGAAACTTGAGGCAGCACCTATTTAGCCACCGACTTAACGTATGATAACCTTTCAGTTTGTTTTTGTTTTGCTTCAAATAACATATTTTTTTTGTTCTGAAGGTACATTTTATATTTTTTGCATCCACGAAAGTTGGCTGGGTGGTCCCCTTCACAATTTACGCACTGGGCTTTTGAGCCAGGTGCTACCTCTATCTTACATTCCTTAGGGCCATGATTTTCTCTACATTTTACGCAGCGGTAGTTTTTGCCACAATTCTTGGCCAAATGGCCCAAACTCTGGCAACGTCTGCATTGCAGTATGCCCGTATTGCCTCCAGGCCTTTCCCAAAAGATTTTAACGTTGAACAAAAAGTTAATTTTTAAGATTTCACTGGATTGAATGCCAGGCTTCAATCTCACTAAGAAGAGATTGGTGTTAATTTGTTTACTTCTCGATCTATCGGTTGAGAAGATAGAAACATTTTCAACTATTCCTGGAAGTATCAATTCGAGTTCGTTCAGTAATTCTTCGGGAGAAAAATCAGAGGTTAATCCCCGTAGGATTAAATTCTGCGTCTTATTTTGTTTTAAAGTGTAAGAGTACCCCTGGATGTCACTGTTTCTAATTTTTTCCATCAGCTCCTGATGGATCTCCTCCTTGTCCACATATAATTTACTAATTCCTCCCTTAACATTTCGAATATAAAATCTAAAATCACTATTAGTATTTTTTAGGTCGTTTACAAGTTTATTTACTTTAGTTTCAAATAAAATAATAGCAGGGCAGAACTTACCACTTTTAATTTTATGTTGGGAAGTCCCTGGACCTCCTGTTGGAGCTTCCTCGTCGTTCGGCTGTTTGTTGCTGCTTCCGCTGGAGCTTGCTGATGTTGTTGCTGTTTCATCTGCTGGGACTGTGGAGTCCGTAGGCTGAGTGGGAATGATATTTGGTCTTTTATTCACATCAATTACTCTCTTGATGAGTGTAAGGTCGCTTAGTATTGCAAATTTATTGCTGTTGTTTGTATCCATTGCAGATGTGCTTGGATTACTTCCTTTTTTCGGAGGTGCTACTGTGCGCCCCTTGGCTTCCATCCACTCGTTGGGATTTTCGATATGGAATTCCACCATATTGATACTCGCGTTTGAATATTGTGATGAAGTATTTTCTTCTTCCGGTAAAACTGGATTTTTGTTTTTCAGTCCCAACAGTAGATGCGCTGCACGCATTCTCTGAGGACTGCTCGTTAACAGGGTTTCGTTTGACTGGGCGCTTTTCACTTTGGCCCCAACTTCATCTTTGTTCTTCTTTTTTTTAGCGGTGCTCCTCATTGGAAAGCATTAGTTAAACGATGTTATAATTATAAAATTTTAATTATAGGTATTTTATTAACCTTAAAAATTAAAGGATTAAAGGGAAAAACACCGAACACACTCCCCGCGTGCTCAGAATTATTTAACTCTTTGGCTAATTGCTGACTTTTATATATCAAAAAAAAAATTTACTTTTGAATGGTCTTTATTTTATTCTTTTCAAAAAAAATAACTTTTTAAAATATTTTAATAAAGGATTACTATGAATTTTGACGATTATAAAATTTTTTTATTTAAGGACTCAAAATGACGTCCTCTCGTTCTTCCGATCAAAAATGTCTCACCACTAGTGCGATGAGTTTTTCAGATAATCTTTGATTTTGACACTGCTCTGCGAACGAGAAAGAGATATATCGTTTTTACCTAAAAAGCCCTATTAAAAGTGCAGAACACCTTATTCCTTAATTTCTACTTGAGAGCACAAGAACACACGTATAGTTGGCTCTTTCACACTACAGGAGTTCTTACGAGTAAAATTCTGTTTGCCTCCAATTTTGTTGGGGTGATTTTCTTGGTTTGACAGATTCGTTAAAAGTCAAAACTAGAAAAAAACAAAACCAAAACCAAAGATTAAAATTATAAAGATGGGAAACAATGGCTGATAACGGCATTTGCCTACGAACTCGAACTGTCATTTGACTGATTAAGGCCGTGTGCGAACAGCGTTAAAATTTTATCCTCTGGCTAATTTTTGACGTTTGAGTAAATGTTTAGCTTTTTCGTGTGCGAACTAGATTAAATGGGATTTTTTAACACATGCTTTTTTTAAATCTTCACACAAGAATTTAAAAAAATTCCCTTTCTTACCCAACTAACAATTTTACTTGTGTAAGGTCCAATTTGAAAAAATTAGTAAGCTATTATTTCTTTAGTGTTATCATAAAGCTTATTTAAAGATGTCAACTGTTATTTGTTGATTTTTTTAAATAATAGTTTCCTTTAAGCATTTGGCAGAAAATACTCGCAAGCCATACGGAGGGACGATACAATCGCTTTTCATAAGGTCGCTGTAAGGTTTGTCAAAGTTAGTCAGACAAAATCTAAATGTAAAGGCTTGTATAAAGCTTTATACTCGAAATCAATGACAAGGCTTGTTAACCGAAGCAATTCGAACAGTCAAAATATTTTCTTCCAAATTAAAAACGTGTGATTTAGAATTTTATTTTTTCAAGTCCATCATTATTTTATAAAATGTAACTATTAATTGTATGCAATAATAATTTTTAAAACGTTTTATTTTAAGATAATATTGATACGTTGAATTTATTATACATAAATGAACGATAACCCATATGACTTGTATAGAGTTATCACAAGACTTCTTTAAGGTTGCTAAACATTTAATGCGGCTATATGCAATCGTTGTTACATTCCCCGCGCCAGATAGTAGTTTTTTTATATTGGTTTTAGGTTTCGCCAAAATGTCATGTGGACAGACACGTTTAGTTTTCAGCATTTACTAAATTTTAATATTAAAAGATACACAGTAACACAATAACACAATAACACAATAACACAATAACACAACACTTTATTTTGCACAAAATTTCCTTGCGATAGCTATTGCTCGCATAAAAGTAAACAAAGAAATGTGCCACATTGATTTGTTTCTTGATAACAGCTATTGCTCACATAAACAAAGTATCTCTTCTCTTAGTAGTTAATACCAAACTAAAGAAAACTATAGTTCCCTTAAGAAAGCTATTGCTCGCTAACATAATTATACCACGTGTAGAGGCGTACCGAGAGGGGGGTGTGGGGAGGTGTCTCACCCCCCCAACAATTTCCAGAGTCGGTCAAGTCGGCAATTTTGAAAATTTTAAAATTTATAAAACTGCAGTCGGCATTTTCAAGAGTTTCAAACTAAGTTCAGCATTAATTAAAGGTTTTTAAATTAACAAAACAAAAAAGTCGGCATTTCCAATTTTTTGAATTTTTAGTATAAAAGTTGGCATTTTCATAGGTTTTTATACTTATTCTAGCAAGAAAGTCGGCATTTTCAATTTTTCGAATTTATCGAGTGAATTGATGGGTTTAGCATTATAATACATATAATTGTGTTTATAATTATAAAATGTTTAATTAATTAACTTTAAAATCAAAAACATTCATTAAAAATAATAAATATTCCCTTGTATTATATAAATTTAAATTCATGACACTAGTTCATTATTATTGTCTTCTTATATAAAATATGCTGCATTAATTATTAATTTATTTATTCCATTAATATTATTGAAAACTATTCATAAAAACAAATTCTTTCAACTAGATACATATTTATTAATATTTTAAATAAATACATTGCTCTTAAAAGAATTCACGTGCTATATTTTTTCAATATTACAGTTGATACTCAATATTTTTACACAGTTTCATGGAAATTTATTGATTATTCAAAACATCCAGTCATTTTTTTTTTTTTACTTTTTAGTATAGCGATGACTGCAGTCGGCAAATTTCCAAAATAAGTCGGCAAATTCCTATAATAAAAGTCGGCATTTGTAAAACTCACCCCCCACGGCTCGACCTCACGGTACGCCCCTGTACCACATGGAAAATATGACAGGTGGTTTGTTTGTTAATGACAGCTATAGCTCACATAAAAAAAGTATCTCTCCTCTTAGTAGTAAACAACAAACTAAAGAAAACTATAGTTCCCTTAAGAAAGCTATTGCTCGCGTACATAATTATACCACATGGAATATATGACAGGTGGTTTGTTTGTTAATGACAGCTATAGCTCAAATAAGAAAAGTATCTCTTCTTTTAGTAGTAACAAACTAAAGAAAACTATAGTTCCCTTAAGTAAGCTATTGCAATACGAAATTATTATTATTATATTTTACCACCAGGCAAGTAATATAATAATTATAAATTAAAAAAAAACTGCTTATGCTGAATTTTAAATCGAACTGTATAGCTACATATCCGTTCCTATAGTACAAATTAGGTACCTACATGGTATCAACTGGTTAAAATTCGATCTTCGTTCTGTATACATAACATTGGCCTGGCGGATGAATGTTTGACTCAGTCGATCTTCAACTGTGAAAGAGTGCGGACGTGTTGACGACTTTCACAGTGTATAAAATAATTTCGGTGTCTTCAAATTGAATTAAATTCACTTACACTTTAAGTGCACTCATTGCACAATTTTTAGTGGCAATTTGCCAGGAACATTTAAAAGGCAAGTTAGCCTAGAGGGTAGCGTGGCCGACGACAGTCGATCTTCAGCTGTGAAAGAGTGTGGACGTGTTGACGACTTTCACAGTGTATACAATAATTTCGGTGTGTTCGAATTGAATTAAATTCATTTTTACTTAAAGTGCACTCATTGCACAATTTACTGGCAATTTGCCAAAGAAATATAAAAGGCAAGTTAGCCTAGTGGGTAGCGTGGCCGACGACAGACTGGAAGGGCGTGGGTTCGAGCCCCACCCTGGGCAGGGCTTTTTTTAAAATAAGTTCTGGGAGAAAGTCCATAAAAACAGAGAAGAACAACAACAACAGATGGTAAAGCCAACGGGGACATCGAAAGATGATCCCCCAACAACAAGACAAGATACCGGAGCATCAGGTGATGCAGCAGCAGCAGTTAAGGTAGCGGTGCCTTCCAAAGAAACCCAGCCAACAACGACAGCGTCATCGGCACGTGCCGAAGCTAATACAAGCAGCATAGCGACTGCAACAACATCAAGCCTTCCAAAAGGCAAGACATCAACACCGGCACGTGCCGCAGCAACAACAAAAGAAGACAAAAAGAGGAGGCGTATCATTAGATACAAGCCCCATCTTGTAAACCGCAATGACAGGAGCACAAGAGCGAAGTTGGCTAAGGCATCGGCTCAAGCTAAAATGCAGAGGCAGCTAGAAAGCTCCTCCTACGAGGATGACGAATACGTCAACAACAATGAACAGGAAGATGAGGGCGATGACGAGGCATAGGCGGACGATGAAATAGCAGGAGAAGCTAACTATGAGGTCGCCAAAGGGGCCGTCAACGAGAACGACAAGAAGACAAAAGAGCAAAACGTCGCTGAGGCAAATGCCGAAGACATTGCTTACATGTCCGTAGAAGGTGAGGGGCGCTACGTGAGTGCCGAGTTGGTAGATCTTTCACCTCCAGACTCAGAAACTGAGGAAGAAAAAATAGAATCGCTGACAGAGCAAATCACTGCACTTATGGCAATGGTAAGAGCACTCAAAGAAAAACAAGAAGCGCGTAGGGAAAAAGAGCGCCTAGTTGCTCTTGAAAGCAAAAGACAAAAAACGCTCCAAGAGCAACAAAAAGCTGAACAAATGCAGCAGCCTCTCAAACAACAACAACCACTTCCTGAAATTCAGCCAAAAAAGAAGCAGCAGGCGCAGCAACTGCAGCCCCAGCAACAGCATCAGCAACTGGAAGCACAGCAACAAAAACAAAAGCAAAAACAACAACAGCAACAGCAACAGCAAAAGCAGCAGCGACAACAACAGCATCAACAACAGAAACAACAACAACATCAGCAACAACAGCAACAAAAGCAAATACAAAAACAAATACAACAACCACTACAGCAACAAAAGACACAGAAGCAGCAACAGCAGCAGAAACTACAACAGCAACAACAACCGCAGCAGTTACAACAGCAGCAGGCACAACAGCAGCAGTCACAACAGCAGCAGCAACATCAGCAACAGCCACAAGCAAAAAAAGGTAAGGTGCCACCAATCAATACTTATAAAATAGAACTAAAAGATACAATAGAACTATGTAAGTCGGCCATAGGCAATAATTTTATTATTAAAAGATTGAACGCAGACCGACACGCTATCCATTGCTCTTCGGTCGAGCATTATAAAAAAGTAAAAGATCTTTTGTCACAAACGAAGACAGAATTTTACAGTTTCACCCCGAAGGAAGACAAGCTGCAAACAGTCCTCCTGAAGGGTATAGAATCCTCTACGGATCCGCAGGCGCTCTTAGCTGAGCTCCGTCAAGTGGCGAGCGATGATCTTGATTTTATCGGGGTCAGACCGTTTTCTACAGTTAAGGCCAGACGGGAGAAACGGAATTTACCATTCTTCCTCGTTCAGCTCTCGCCCCAAAGCAAGTTAAGTGGTTTAAGGAGCATAACCGTCCTAAACTACCAAATTGTAAGATGGGAAAAATTAAATAGGCAGAGAGACATGCTTCAATGCATGAACTGCCAAGGGTACGGCCACGTGGCAGCTAACTGTGGTATGGACCCAGTTTGCGTCAAGTGTGGAGACTCCCACAAGATAGGGGAATGTAAGCTTGGGAAAGATAGGGTCGAAGACAGGACCCAGTTAAAGTGTGCACTTTGCCGAGGCTCCGGGCACCCCGCAAACTATCGGGGATGTCCGAAGTTTCAGGAAATGAGAAAAAACAAAGACCAAAAGAAGACAGTAGAGGTGAGACGACCTGAAGTACGCCAGACAGCAACTTCCGTCAATCCCGCAATTTCTTACGCCCAAATGGCGTCTGGAAAGGGAAAAACGGTACAGCCTCAACCACAGGTAGCCAAACAGGTCCAAGTGCCTACGGCTCCTGTGCCAGAGGCAGATCTGATGCAGGTGTTGCTGACCATTCATGGTCAGTTAACCGATGTGCAAAAACAGATAAGGGAGCAGGCGGCTAGGGTGGATTACCTCTACTCTATTCTGCCGGCAACGCGAAATGGTTAAAGGCGCGCTGCCTGAGCGACCCTTTAAGATCCTAGCTGTGAATGTAAATTCGCTGATTAGGACCGAACGTAGAGCAAACCTCTTTCATTTGCTTCAAGACCAAAGTCCTGACGTGTTTATGGCTAGCGAAACTAAGCTAAACCAGAAACACAAACTGACTAATAAAAATTACAATATCGTAAGAAGGGATCGGCCCAACTCCTCTCAAGGGGGTGGGGTCGCAATCTTCATACGAAAGGGCATCAAACATAAGGTTATATATAATAGTGAAGTGCGAAGATTTGGGCTGCTAGAAGCTTGCATCGTTTGCATTCCTCTCCAGCAAGGGAAAAGAATGTACGCAATCGCGGTGTACGCACCTGACGCACCTCAGCCGGCTAGTTTTATCACAGAGCTCGAAAAACTTTTTGAATCCTTAAGACTGAACTTGGATGAGAATTATTATCTCATGGCAGGGGACTTGAACGCCAAACATGTAGATTGGGGAAACCAAGTACAAAATCCGAGAGGGAACCATCTTTTTCATTGGATGGGTCGATACAGTGTTGAGTGTAGGATCGACCTTCTGGCTACAGATAGACCGTCTTTTCCGAGAAGTGGTAGTTTTCTGGATCTACTCCTGCTTGACTCAAGACTGATAATAACTGACACTGTAGGTCAACATACAAAAAACTGTTTACGAACGATTGAATACGACAGTGACCACTGCGGACTTGCCGCCGTAATACAGCTCCCGAGCGAACTTTTGGAGTTGGATGAGTATGTGCCTGCGCACTCTTACAATTTCAGTAAGACGCGTTGGCCACGCTTTTCCAACTCCTTGGCAAGAGAAATACGTTCCGATGACATTTCTCCACCAAATGACAGAAACCTGACGAACGTCGAGATCGACGGGTTCCTGACTCAAATGGATACGACTATAAAACGAACAATGGACAGAACAATCCCAAAATATAAGGAACACGACCCTACTGGTATATACAAGAACGCGACAATTGACGCACTACACCGACAAAAAAGTGGACTTCTGACTAGGTTGAAACGTCTGTACAGACGTTTCACGGACACACGTGATCAGGAGATTAGGACAGTGAAGTCGTCGATCAAAAACATTAATGTTCTGATTAAACAAAATTATAGATTGTCTATTAATTTATATTGGGATAACAGAATTCGGGCCGTTAATTCTAGCGACCCTAGTATGTTTCCCCAAATAAATAAGATTTTTAGAAGAAATGATCAAAACGAACTTCCATGTCTTAAACTCCAGAGGACAGCAGATAACGAAGACGTACTAACGACTGTGGGAATAGATCCGGAGGCTGCCGTTCTCGATAATAATTTTTTTATAATAGAAGATCCTCAGGAAAAAGTAGAAGCTGTTGGGGCTGCTTTCCAGCAAGTGTATAAGGTGAATGCTAGCATTCGTCCGAATCATGACCTGGAGAACAGAGCCTTGCTGCACAACTTCTACCTTGGAAATAGCATTACGCAATGGCGATCTGAGAACACTGGTTTCACCGTGTTCAATGACGAAAATTTGGCAAACGCCACCATCGCCGAGCGAAATGGACCCAGTTCATTGTTAATTTCGAAGGTAGAACTTCAGTTAATTTTTCAAACATTAAAGAAAAAGAAATATGCGGGGGTCGATGGTATACCCAACATTGTGTTACGACATCTCCCTGAGGAAGCAATAGACATTTATACCACATTGTTCAACAACGCCTTGAATAATGCATATTATCCAGTGAGTTGGAAAACAGCTGTGGTCCATCCTCTCCCCAAAAAGGGAAAGGACAGCTCCAATCCGGCAAATCTTCGGTCGATAAGTCTTCTTCCAAGTATCAGTAAGGTATTCGAAAAGATTCTAAATAGAGCTCTGTTCAAGTGGGCTGAGGACAAAAATATTATTCCAGATAATCAGTTTGGCTTTAAGGCGGGGCATGACACTATTCATGCCGCGTCTAAGTTAGTTTCTGATGTTCAATGGAACAAAGCAAAAAATCAATGCACGGGTGCCGTTCTGGTTGATTTAGAGAAGGCTTTCGACACCGTATGGTTAGAGGGTCTTTATCTGAAGCTAACTAGATTTGGCATTAGTAAACCACTGTTATATATGCTTCATGACATGCTCAATGGTAGAAAGTTTGTTGTCAAAAGTGGCAATGTAACTTCTACCACAACATTTGATATTAAAAACGGTCTACAGCAAGGAGCTGTGAACTCGCCGATTCTTTTTAGTATTTACACCAGCGATCTGATAGGTAGTCTCACTCATGCAATTGCGTATGCCGATGACCTTGTAGCGTACAGGACCGGTCCAAAAGTTGAAGTCATCAGAATTCTCTTGCAGCGTGACTTCGACAAGATTCAGCAATATTGTGATGACTGGAAGTTAAAAATTAACTTCCAGAAGTCAGAAACTATCCTGTTTAGAACCCCGTTGTCTAGGGCTTCTAGGGATACAAGAAAGAACTGGAGAAATCTAGTGATCGTTGGACCAAGTGGACATCCACTGGCAAGTAAAGATGTGGTAAAGTACCTTGGCATCTGGCTAGATCAGTATCTATATTTCAATCGACATGTAGATGATGCTCTGACCAGAGCTAGGGGAGCCTTTGGGTTGACAAGACGGTTGTTCTATAGCAGCCGCCTCGACAGCAGAGTAAAGGTGATTTGCTACATGGCCCTTATCCGGCCAATGATTGCCTATGGGTGCCCTGTGTGGTTCAACGTTGCCCCATCTCAAATGGAAAAGATTCGGGTGTTTGAGAGACAGTGTCTTAGACGCTGCCTTGGATTGCACAGAACACCAGAGTCGGAGTACACACATTACTATGCCAACGAGGTTCTATACAATAGGGCCAATATAAACAGGATAGATAACTTTTTAATCAAGCTGATTCGGGGTCACATTGCAAGAGCGATGACCTCGACCAATGGACTTATTTTTGGGGCTTACTACCCCAATGATGAGTATAGTGAAAGTGTGCGTCTTAACGGTTTCATCCCGCCCGAGACATTCCTCTTTTTAGACAGTCGTGGGCTGATACAGGATAGATTGGCGGTTCCGTTAATCTACCACGTCGGCCGTAGGACTGTGGATCGGCGACTCCTTTACGATCGGGACGTCGGCTCTGGAAACGGAGCAGAACGTCTGCGGTTCAGTAGAGCTGTGCCCCTTCGGGACAGAAAGGACTTAGTTCAGCAAGTCAAAAAATTCTGGTGGTTGGGTGACCACCGTGATATTGAAAGTTGACCATATTATTGCTTTGGCCGACTTACATAGTTCTAAGGTAAAGATAAGTAGAGTAGGTAGAACAGTGACGGTGGCACAAAAAAAAAAAAAAAAAAAAAAAAAAAAAAAAAAGTACATAAGTAAATGTATATGTAAAGATTGCTGGTGGCTGTTCTAGTTTTTAAGTTATTTTAAGTAGTTTTAATTAGATATAATGTAGTTTAAGTTAGTTTTAATTTAGTTTTAATTAGTTTTATTAGGTAAAGGGTAGCTTTAAGTTTTATAAAAAATTAAAAAAATGATATAGAAAATGAGTTTTTTTTTTAATAATTTTCTCGTTAGTTTTAAGTAATCATGAATTCTAATAATAAGTTATTTTCCGTCGAAAGACATTTTTTAAGTATAGTCATAGTTTAATTTAGAGCGCCCGCATGGGGCCAGTAAGTTAGTTAAGTTAATATGTAAGCTAGTTGTTTAAGATTTTTTGTCTAGCATTAAGATAGATATAAGGAAATGAAAAAATAAAAATGAATTAAAAATGCAAAAAAAAAAAAAAAATGCGTGGCCGACGACAGACTGGAAGGGCGTGGGTTCGAGCCCCACCCTGGTCAGGGCTTTTTTTTAAATAAGTTTTGGGAAAAAGTCAACAAAAACAGAGAGCAGAAAGAACAGCAAATGATAAAATCAAAGGGGACATCGTAAGATGATCCCCCAACAACAAGTCAAGCAGCCAAAACATCAGGTGATGCAGCAGCAGCAGTTAAGGTAGCGGTGCCTTCCATAGAAGCCCTGCCAACAACGACAGCGTCATCGGCACGTGCCGAAGTTAATACAAGCAGCATAGCGACTGCAACAACAAGCTTTGTAAAAGGCACGATTTCAACACCAGCTCGTGCCATAGCAATTACAAAGGAGGATAACAAGAGAAGGCGTATCATAAGATACAAGCCACACCTTATAAACCGTGCCGATAGGAGAACTAGAGCTAGGTTGGCTAAGGCATCGGCTCAAGCCAAAATGCAGAGCCAGATAGAAAGCTCCTCTTATGAGGATGACGATGTGAAAAACAACGAATATAATGTTGAGGGCGATGACGAGGCAGAGGCTGACGATGCAATCGCTAAAGAAGCTAACGGCGGAAGCAAGAAAGGGGCAGCCGACGATAAGAAGACATGTGAGCAAAACGTCGCTGAGGTAGATGCCGAAGACATTGCTTACATGTCCGTAGAAGGGGAGGGGCACTACGTGAGTGGCGAGTTGGTGGACCTTTCACCTCCAGAAGACTCAGACGATGAGCAAGACAAAATTGCATCACTGACGGAGCAAATTTCCTCCCTCATGGAAATGGTGAAAGCGCTCAAAGTCAATCAAGAAGCGCGGAGAGAAAAAGAGCGCCTTGTTGCTCTTGAAAATAAAAGACAAAAAGCGCTCCAAGAGCAGCACAATGCAGCAAAACTACAGCAGCCTCCCAAACAACAACCACTCCCAGAACTGCAGCACAAAAAGAAGCAGCCGACACAACAACTGCAGCTCCAGCATCGTCCTCAGCGGACACAGCAACTGCAGCCCCAGCAACAGCATCAGCAACCGCAAATACAGCAACAACAACAAAAGTCACAGAAGCAACAACAACAGCAACAACAAATACAACAACAAAAGTCACAGAAGCAACAACAACAGCAGAAACAACAACAGCAGCTACAACCGCAGCAGAAGCAGACACCACAACAACAGTCACAACAGCAACAACGACAGCAACAGCAACAGCAACAGCCACAAGCAAAGAAAGGTAAGGTGCCACCAATTAATACCTTCAAAATAGAATTAAAAGACACAATAGAGTTATGTAAGTCGGCCATAGGCAACAATTTTATTATTAAAAGGTTGAACGCAGACCGACACGCTATTCATTGCTCTTCGGTCGAGCATTATAAAAAAGTCAAAGATCTCTTGTCTCAAACGAAGACAGAATATTACAGTTTCACCCCGAAGGAAGACAAGCTACAAACAGTCCTCCTGAAGGGTATCGAATCCTCTACGGATCCGCAGGAACTCTTAACTGAGCTCCGTCAAGTGGCGAGCGATGATCTCGATTTTATCGGGGTCAGACCGTTTTCCACAGTTAAGGCCAGACGGGAGAAACGGAATTTACCATTCTTCCTCGTTCAGCTCTCTCCCCAAAGCAAGTTGAGTGGTTTCAGGAGTATAACCGTCCTAAACTACCAAATTGTAAGATGGGAAAAATTAAATAGGCAGAGAGACATGCTTCAATGCATGAACTGCCAAGGATACGGCCACGTGGCAGCAAACTGTGGTATGGATCCAGTTTGTGTCAAATGTGGAGATTCCCACAAGATAGGTGAATGTAAGCTCGGAAAAGAGAGGGTCGAAGACAGGACCCAGTTAAAGTGTGCACTTTGCCGAGGCTCCGGGCACCCCGCAAACTATCGGGGATGTCCGAAGTTTCAGGAAATGAAAAAAAACAAAGAGCAAAAGAAGACAGTAGAGGTGAGACGCCCTGAAGTACGCCAGACATCAACTTCCGTCAATCCCGCAATTTCTTACGCCCAAATGGCGTCCGGAAAGGGAAAAACGGTACAGCCTCAACCACAAGTAGCCAAACAGGTCCAAGTGCCTACGGCTCCTGTGCCAGAGGCAGATCTGATGCAGGTGTTGCTGACCATTCATGGTCAGTTAACCGACGTGCAAAAACAGATCAGGGAGCAGGCGGCTAGGGTAGATTACCTCTACTCTATTCTGCCGGCAACGCTTAATGGTTAAAGGCGCGCTGCCTGAGCGACCCTTTAAGATCCTAGCTGTGAATGTAAATTCGCTGATTAGGACCGAACGTAGAGCAAACCTCTTTCATTTGCTGCAAGACCAAAGTCCTGATGTGTTTATGGCTAGCGAAACTAAGCTAAATCAGAAACACAAACTGACTAATAAAAATTACAATATCGTAAGAAGGGATCGGCCCAACTCCTCTCAAGGGGGTGGGGTCGCAATCTTCATACGAAAGGGCATTAAACATAAATTTATATATAATAGTGAAGTGCGAAGATTCGGGTTGCTAGAAGCCTGCATCGTTTGCATTCCTCTCCAGCAGGGGAAAAGAATGTACGCAATCGCGGTGTACGCACCTGACGCACCTCAGCCGGCTAATTTTATTGCAGAACTTGAAAAACTTTTCGAATGCTTAAGACTGAACTTGGATGAGAATTATTATCTCATGGCAGGGGACTTGAACGCCAAACATGTAGATTGGGGAAATCAAGTACAAAATCCTATAGGGAACCATCTTTTTAATTGGATGGGACGATACAGTGTTGAGTATAGGACCGACCTTCTAGCTACAGATAGACCGTCTTTTCCGAGAAGTGGTAGTTTTCTGGATCTACTCCTGCTTGACTCAAGACTGATAATAACTGACACTGTAGGTCAACATACAAAAAACTGTTTACGAACGATTGAATACGACAGTGACCACTGCGGACTTGCCGCCGTAATACAGCTCCCGAGCGAACTTTTGGAGTTGGATGAGTATGTGCCTGCGCACTCTTACAATTAGTAAGACGCGTTGGCCACGCTTTTCCAACTCCTTGGCAAGAGAAATACGTTCCGATGACATTTCTCCACCAAATGACAGAAACCTGACGAACGTCGAGATCGACGTTAAAACGAACAATGGACAGAACAATGGACAGAACAATCCCAAAATATAAGGAACAAGACCCTACTGGTTTATACAAGAACGCGACAATCGACGCACTACACCGACAAAAAAGTGGACTGCTGACTAGATTGAAACTTCTTTACAGACGTTTCACGGACGCACGTGATCTGGAGATTAGTACATTGAAGTCGTCGATTAAAAACATTAATGTTCTGATTAAACAAAATTATAGATTGTCTATTAACTTATATTGGGATAACAGAATTCGGGCCGTTAATTCTAGCGACCCTAGTATGTTTCCCCAAATAAATAAGATATTTAGAAGAAATGATCAAAACGAACTTCCATGTCTTAAACTTCAGAGGACAACAGATAACCAAGACGTACTTACGATTGCGGGAATAGATCCGGAGGGTGCCGTTTTCGATGATAACTTTTTTATGATAGAAGATCCTCAGGAAAAGGTAGAAGCTGTGGGGGCTGCTTTCCAGCAAGTGTATAAGGTGAATGCTAGCATTCGTCCGAATCATGACCTGGAGAACAGAGCCTTACTGCACAACTTCTATCTTGGAAATAACATAACGCAATGGCGATCTGAGAATACCGGTTTCACCGTGTTCAATGACGAACATTTGGCAAACGCCACCATCGCCGAGCGAAATGGACCCAGTTCATTGTTAATTTCGAAGGTAGAACTTCAGTTAATTTTTCAAACATTAAAGAAAAAGAAATCTGCGGGGGTCGATGGTATACCCAACATTGTGTTACGACATCTCCCTGAGGAAGCAATAGACATTTATACCACATTGTTCAACAACGCATTGAATAATGCATATTATCCAGTAAGTTGGAAGACAGCTGTGGTCCATCCTCTCCCCAAAAAGGGAAAGGACAGCTCCAATCCGGCAAATCTTCGGTCGATAAGTCTTCTTCCAAGTATCAGTAAGGTATTCGAAAAGATTCTCAATAGAGCTCTGTTCAAGTGGGCTGAGGACAAGAATATTATTCCAGACAATCAGTTTGGCTTTAAGGCGGGACATGACACTATTCATGCCGCGTCTAAGTTAGTTTCTGATGTTCAATGGAACAAAACGAAAAATCAATGCACGGGTGCCGTTCTGGTTGATTTAGAGAAGGCTTTCGACACCGTATGGTTAGAGGGTCTTTATCTGAAGCTATCTAGATTTGGCATAAGTAAACCACTGTTATATATGCTTCATGACATGCTCAATGGTAGAAAGTTTGTTGTCAAAAGTGGCAATGTAACTTCTACCACAACATTTGATATTAAAAATGGTCTACAGCAAGGAGCTGTGAACTCACCGATTCTGTTTAGTATTTACACCAGCGATCTGATAGGTAGTCTAACTCATTCAATTGCGTATGCCGATGATCTTGTAGCGTACAGAACGGGTCCGAAAGTTGAAGTCATCAGAATTCTCTTGCAGCGTGATTTCGACAAGATTCAGCGATATTGTGATGACTGGAAGTTAAAAATTAATTTTCAGAAATCAGAAACTATCCTGTTTAGAACCCCGTTGTCTAGGGCTTCTAGGGATACAAGAAAGAACTGGAGAAATCTAGTGATCGTTGGACCAAGTGGACATCCACTGGCGAGTAAAGATGTGGTAAAGTACCTTGGCATCTGGCTAGATCAGTATCTATATTTCAATCGACATGTAGATGCTGCTCTGGCCAGAGCTAGGGGAGCCTTTGGGTTGACAAGACGGTTGTTTTATAGCAGCCGCCTTGACAGCAGAGTAAAGGTGATTTGCTACATGGCCCTTATCCGGCCAATGATTGCCTATGGGTGCCCTGTGTGGTTCAACGTTGCCCCATCTCAAATGGAAAAGATTCGGGTGTTTGAGAGGCAGTGTCTTAGACGTTGCCTTGGATTACACAGAACACCAGAGTCGGAGTACACACATTACTATGCCAACGAGGTTCTATACAACAGGGCCAATATAAACAGGATAGATAACTTTTTAATCAAGCTGATTCGGGGTCACATTGCAAGAGCGATGACCTCGACCAATGGACTTATTTTTGGGGCTTACTACCCCAATGATGAGTATAGTGAAAGTGTACGTCTTAACGGTTTCATTCCGCCCGAGACATTCCTCTTTTTAGACAGTCGTGGGCTGATACAGGATAGATTGGCGGTTCCGTTAATCTACCACGTCAGCCGTAGGACTGTGGATCGGCGACTTCTTTACGATCGGGACGTCGGCTCAGGGAACGGAGCAGAGCGTCTGCGGTTCAGTAGAGCTGTGCCCCTTCGGGACAGAAAGGACTTAGTTAAGCAAGTCAAAAAATTCTGGTGGTTGGGTGACCACCGTGATATTGAAAGTTGACCATATTGTTGCTTTGTATGTTGCTTTGTTGCTATGTACATATATACATGTGTATGGGCGTACGCGAGTGTGCATATGCGTATGCACAAGAAAAAAAAAAAAAAAAAAAAAAAAAAAAAAAAAAAGGCTGGTGGCTGTTCTAGTTTTTAAGTTATTTTAAGTAGTTGTAATTAGATATAATGTAGTTTAAGTTAGTTTTATTTAGTAGCTTAAAGGTAGTTTTAATTAGTTTTATTAGGTAAAGGGTAGCTTTAAGTTTTATAAAAAATTAAAAAAAAGATATGGATAATGAGTTTTTTTTAATAATTTTCTCGTTAGTTTTAAGTAATCACGAATTTTAAATATAAATATATATATTTTACGTCGAAAGGCATTGTTTAAGTATAGTCATAGTTTAATTTAGAGCGCACGCATGGGGCCAGTAAGTTAGTTAAGTTAATATGTAAGCTAGTTGTTTAAGATTTTTTGTCTAGCATTAAGATAGATATAAGGAAATGAAAAAATAAAAAATGAATTAAAAATGATAAAAATGATGAATGTTTGACTGGGGTGCGTTGTGTCGCAAGTTCGATCCCTGGTTGAGGCAAGTAAGTTTTTTCAATAATAACTAAATTAAATATCTAGTTTTCAGAAAAGGCATTGAAGAAACTGAGCACTTGAACGAAGAAAATATGGTATCAGAAAAAATTAATCGAAATAAAAAGATAAAGAACAAAATAAAAGAAAAAAGTCGTTAAAAAAATTATTTTAAATTTTGTTTGAATTTTTTTTGTTTCGGTAAGATTTCCGTAATGACTTCTGTAAGTCCCTAGCGAAACACTTTAAAAGAAATTATTGCCTCCTTAAGAAAGTCTTGTGACAACTTTTTAGCGAAACAAAAAGCCTTTCGTAGCAAAGTATTGTTTCCATTGCAAAGCTTTCACCAGGCCTTATCCAAACTGTTTATGAAGAGTTATAACTTCGCTTATGTGCGCCAAATAGGTTTCTGTAAGATTGATTACAGTTAAAATAGAAATAAGAAAATAGCTTCTATTGGCCTTTATGAAAATTAAATTGTTACTTGGGTATTACTTTGCTACGGAGAAATGTATGCTACGAATTGTAGTCTATCAAATTAAGGTTAGGAGAAAATGTAGGCGGAACAAAACAACATACTTAGAGGCGCTTAGAAAAATGTTGAAGCTCCAAATGCGTTTGAAAAAAAAAACAAACAAACATAACATCTCGACCTGTGTCGTCAGTGGTCATAAGCGGTGGAATGCGTAGTGCATACGACTTCGAAGACTGAGTAAATCTGAAGGCGTGGGTTCGAAACTCACGGTGTGCATGTGAAAAAGTTTTTCATAATAAAATTGGATTAAAGCTCAATACCACTAAAAGGAGACTGATGAAAGGAATTAGCAATCCTTGAAATAGCTATATCTCCAGCCAAAGATAGAAAGAAACAAATAATAATATTCGTAAACGAGTAAATAAAATTCGTTTAAAAATTGGTGGTAGTGCCTTTAAGTTGTTGTTGTTGTTCAAACACATTCAATGAAAATTAGCAGAATGGTTAGTAATAAAAACTGACATTCTAGTACGAATAGTACAATATAACAATAATAATAAGAATAGGTAAGATTGTTTTGTCAATTTATAAAAAAAAGTCTGCAACTCAAACAAACATACAGTTTCCACAACCACAACCTCTCCGCCCCTTCGAAAAACCTGCAAAAAATCATCACTATTTTCTGCTTATTTCGACTATAATTTCTTTCTTTTACATTTTATCGAAAAAAAAACTAATAACAAAACTTTTAGAAAACAAAATTTTCTAGTGTGATATAGAAAGTTTATTTGTAAGATCTATGATTCATCCAAAATCCAAATCTATTTGTTTTGCAAATTAAAAACGCAAATTTGAAATTTAATTTCAAAAACCAATTTATTAAAGATTTGCAATTTCATAATTGTGGCTATTCTAAATTGTTTTTTGTTATATAAATATAATAGAACTACTCTGTAAAATAATTAAAATTATGGGAAGTTTTAACACGGCACAGAACACTGGTTTGGCAGCTGAACTTCAAAAAAAAAAAACACCAAATTTGTTTCACAATAAATAGAAATGTAAAAAAGTATTATCGGTTAATTTAAGAAATTGTTCGTTCATAACACAGTTAAATTGAGCCGAATTCACAAAAACACAAGGGGGATATTTGACGTCAACATAAAAACAAACGAAAATAAATACAAATGAAATGAATCCAACAAAACACACGTCACACTGGTTTTTGGCAGCTGAACTTCCAAAAGAAAAATAAAAAATCTGTTTCACAGAATAGAATAGTAAAAAATTGGTTAATTATAGTTCGTTAAATATTAGAGTTATATAAAACACATTTCACCAAAACACAAACGAAAAATTCGATAATAGTCGAACAAACAGAAATAAATGCAAATGAAAGCAATGCAACAATCAAAACAAACACATTACGCCGACTGTCTCTCTCACTCCTTCATTAGCATAGAAAATTATCCACTGGCTAAAATTTTAGTCTGCTCCAGAGCAGGCTAAATTTTTGAAGTTTATATTCACCACACTTGTGTCATAATTTAGCCAATGGATAAAATTTTAACGCTGTTCGCACACGGCCTAAGTTGCAAAAATGTGCGTTAAAAACTCACACCAGTGCAACTTGATCAGTCTACCACAGATTTCCCCTGTTGAGAATTAATTTGTTTGTTATTTTTAAAAAAACGGCAGTTATTTTCAAAAAATTATGAATTGTGTGGGGTGCGTTCCGGATTGAAACTTTCAAACTGCGCTTTCACTGGGAGTCACGACTCGCGACGGACAGGTCGAAGTATACTTACAAAGATATAAAGAAAAAAATATGTACGAAATATATTTTGTTGAATTTTATTTTTTATGAAAATAAATTAAACATTTAATAATGCACGTATAAACGAATGAAACTTTCCACTTGAAATAAGACCGCCAGTTTCTACGGGAGGAGACGGAGGGGTACAAGTTGATGACCTGTGGATCAGACCAGAGTGGCGTAGAGTAGAGCAAAGCTGTGAAATGTTAGGAGAAGTTAGAGCAGAAATGTCAAAAAATGTGATAAGAAAGTAAAAAAATTGCGTTTTGTTTTGCGAGCTCGTTGTATATGCAAAACTTTTTTAAAAGAAATTTTAATTTTATATTTTTTTATTTTTTTAAGGGCCAATTGTACAATCGTGGTTCAAGGTTGTTCAAATTTTTAAACCACTGATTTCCATAGATAATCTGCCAAAATCGGTGGGTTAAAAACTTGACCCACTATTGTACAACTGGTCTTTAAAGTATTTTTTAGTTTTATATTACCTGAACTTCTTAAAAAATTCGTTCAGAAAATCTAACTCTACACCAACATGTTCTACTTTAAAAAAAAAAAAAAACTGATTGAAAAACAAATCAAGCAAATCTAAATACGTCCACAGATGAAATTGTCTCCCTAAATCTTGCATCTTAAATTTTATTCATTTCTACTGAGAGCAGTTTAGAACAGTTTAGAGCAGCTAAATAAACCTGAACTTTATGAGTACTCTGATTTCAAAGATACCAGGAGAACCTATAACGCACATAACTGTTAAACAAAAAGAAAAGAACTGTCGAAACAAATAAATTCACCTCGGTTCCCCTCTCAATTTTACACGGATACGAATTGAAATTACAAAAACAACAAGGTAAACAAATGGTTGTTGGATGGTAAAACGTACGAAAGTTTCCCATCTTTATATTCTAAATCTTTGACCAAAACAATAAGATTGCACTTTGTTTTGTTTTTCTTTTGTTTATTGTAATTTAATCTTAAAATATTATCCGGATGGTCAACATTATTTTATCTCATACTGAATTTAACAAACAATAAATTGATTCAGTTGCTGCTTTGAGTTGAGTAAAAGTACATACACGAATGCAAACTGCACTAAGCATAATATCAGTCTCGCTTTTCGTTCATGAGAATTAACAGAAAATTCCTATTATTAAACTTATAAATAAAATTAAAATCGAACTGACGGTATAATTAATATGCCGTATCGAATGCGCCCGGGCGACGAATATCCGACTTGGGTATGTAGTGTATTTTTTCTAACTTGTTTATATGTTAATAAATCAAATGAAAATTCTGTATTGTTTTCTCTTAAGGTTGGTTTCATAAAAAAATTCTGTATTGTTTTCTCTTAAGGTTGGTTTCATATTTGTGTTTAATTTGATTGTTGGTACCGGAGCACTAACTTTGCCTGCAGTTTTTGCCAAAGCGGGATGGCTTCTAAGTATAGGCGTTATTGTGGTTCTGGCTGGCATAAGTTACATGACTGTGACGTTTGTCATTGAAACGATGTCTTGTGCCAACGCAGTTATCCAATGGCAGCGTCTGCAGTACCTGAAGAGAGACCAGGTAACCGAGGATGACGAGACTGAAACCGAGACTCTGTTGCCGCGCAACTTGCAGAAATTAGGAGCTGATAGTGGACTTGAGCAGATTCCACTTTCATCACAAAGATCGCATTATTACATGCTCGATAAGAAAGTTGAAATGGGCGATGTGGCTGGACTGTTCTTCAACGACCTTGGGCGCGTAATGTTTTATCTATGCATTGCAATCTATTTGTATGGAGACATGAGCATCTATTCGGCTGCTGTAGCTAAAAGCTTGAGGGATGTTGTTTGGTAAGTACGATCAGTATACTTTTTTTTAAACGAACTATCAGTACAGGAAAGAAAAGACATTTATCTCTCAGTCGTATTGTAATGAAAAGTTTTCATCTTTTTATTATTGAAAATACTAGCGATTTTTTAGATAACTATTTTGCCAGGTAGACAGAAGATATTGAATGAACGGTGTTGCCGATAATAGTCGATCAGACGTTTATTTTACGAGCAAACGTTTTAATTTTCGGTTAAGAAATTATATAGCAGAAATTATAAGAAAAAATAAATACCTAAAAATTGAAAAGATGCATATTAAAAGAAACATAAGTGAGTAGACGAGAGTTGATTATTACTTCAACTTCTATAAGCGCCCCTTGAAGTGATTCATCTCTCAATCTTTGACTCTTGGTAACTTCTTTGAGGACACTTCGCTCCCAGCAACCTCATACGTTCGGCGCTGCAGGTGGGTTGAAAATCCATTTTATTTTAGCACTTGAATTTACACTGGATGTCATCCTTGTTCATTAGCGAATTGGCTTCTCTCAATTCCTTTTCGGCTCCTTTAAAGTTCGTGCCATTATCCGAGTTCATTTCTCTTAGAGTTCCGCGTCTTGATATAATGTTTTGAATACATATGATGCATGAGTCAGCAGTCAAACTATGTGCTAACTCAATATGTACAGCTCGTACTGTTAAGCACGTAAATACAACACCCCAGCGTTTTTCAGTTTTCCTTCCAGACTGAGCAAACATCGGCCCAAAATAATCATCTCCAGTATAAGTGAACATTCTTACATATGCTGAAAGTCTGGCCTCAGGTAATGGAGCCATTTTCGAACATGATGGTCTGAAAAGGCTTTAAATTGTTTTAAATGTGAGAAAAGTATAATAAATAACAAAAACTCTATTTCATGTGAAGTTTGCTTATTAAATGTTCATACTTAATATACTTTATTAATTTGTGTTGGAGGTGTGACATTTGCATACATAATTCGTTCCCGTTGTGCCCATATACATAAAGTTCAAATTTCAGTAAATCAATTAAGATCTGAGCTCTCTGAGTTTTTTTTTTTTTTTTTTTAAACACTATCAGATCTTATTCAAATGGAGCTTAAAGCAAGCATCAGCAGATGAAAGAAGATTTGCCAACACATATAATGTGTCCCATTGGCTCATCACTTAGTGCAGGTGTTAGTTGTTAGTAAGCACAATGCAACAGAAACAAAAACACATGCACATAAAAACATGAAAACATATAGTGGAGCAGATCGTGGAGCACTGGTTCTGAAAATAGTTTTTAAATTACTTTTATTTAAATTAAAATCCAACACACCATTGTTCAAGTTATATAACTTACTCATCCGCGTGAGAGGCTCATGCATGCCATAATTGGTTCTGTGATGTTCAATATTAAAAAGCTCAGAACTTCGAAGATGGAACGACCGTCCGCGGTAGTTAAGACCAATAAAGGCTAATAGGTCCGACGAATCAATTTGTCCAGAGATAAGTTGATGTAGAAAAATTAAGTCATTGTTTACTCTACGTTGATATAAAGATTGCATCTGCAAAAGCCTTATCCGATGCTCATATGGTGGCAGGTTATAAGGATCAGCCCATGGAAGGCCTTTAAGAGCAAAGCGAATAAAATTATGCTGGACTGATTCAATACGTTTCTTATGGATTTCATAGAAAGGGGTCCATACTTGTGAGGCATACTCAAGATGCGGCCTAACATAACAGTTATACAAAGAGAGGGTAACGTATGGATCGTTAAATTCCTTTGCCCACCTTTTTATGAATCCAAGCATAGAGTTCGCCTTTTTTACAATAAAGTTAACATGTTCAGAAAATTCCAGATTAGCACTGAAATTAACGCCTAAGTCCTTAAAACTAAAAACACGATTAATTTTATTTTGTGTTATACAATATTATCCGATGCTCATATGGTGGCAGGTTATAAGGATCAGCCCATGGAAGGCCTTTAAGAGCAAAGCGAATAAAATTATGCTGGACTGATTCAATACGTTTCTTATGGATTTCATAGAAAGGGGTCCATACTTGTGAGGCATACTCAAGATGCGGCCTAACATAACAGTTATACAAAGAGAGGGTAACGTATGGATCGTTAAATTCCTTTGCCCACCTTTTTATGAATCCAAGCATAGAGTTCGCCTTTTTTACAATAAAGTTAACATGTTCAGAAAATTCCAGATTAGCACTGAAATTAACGCCTAAGTCCTTAAAACTAAAAACACGATTAATTTTATTTTGTGTTATACAATATTCAAAGTCGCTTGGAACTTTTTTCTTTGAGAAAGTAATAGTTTGGCATTTTATAGGATTAAGAGTTAACCCATTTTTATTACACCAAATACTGAAACTACCAAGATCAGCCTGCAAAAGAGTATGATCATTGGGAGATTTGATTGATTTATAAATTTTCATATCATCTGCAAATATGAGAATCTCACTAAAGCGTATAAAAGAAGAAACGTCATTTACAGCAAGAATAAATAAGAATGGACCCAAATGGCTTCCCTGGGGTACTCCTGAATGGGCAACGAAAGTATTAGAAAGGGAATTTCTAAATTTAACATGGTAAGTTCTATTTTCTAGGTAGGATTTGATCCAAGATATAAAAAGAGTAGGGAAACCGTATGATTGCAGTTTAAAAACAATAATATTATGGCTGAGTTGGTCAAATGCTTTAGAAAAATCTGTGTATATACAATCAACTTCAGAACCACTTTCTACTGCATTTGAACAATTATGTAAAAATGTAAGAAGGTTTGTAACAGTAGACCGTTTCTGCACGAAACCGTGTTGCTGTTTACATATAATGTTCTTACCAAAGAATAAAAGACTTTCACACACAACCTGTTCAAAAAGCTTAGGGATACAGGACAATTTAGAAATAGGTCTATAGTTCTTGATGTCAAATTTGTCGCCTTTTTTAAAAACAGGAGTGAGAAATGTTTAACAATACTCTCACGTGGAATGATCATGTAAAATATGTAATAAGAAGCATTTATGGTGGACTTAGACGGCTGTGGAGAGTTTCGTTCTACATTCCTCAAGCTACAAGATTGGTACTGGTCAAAACATTGCTAGCTCCAATTATAACCTATGGATCTCCTATTTATGGTGGGATGGATTCAATAAGCAAACAAAAATTAAATGTAGCTTTTAACTCATGCGTTCGTTTCATTTATTCATTGAGAAGGTTTGATCATATATCACATTTATCCCACTGTGTTTTCGGTGTTTCATTAATGTCACATTTCACTATTGAAACATGTAAATTTATCTTTAAATTAATACGATCTCAAACACCCACCTATTTATACGAGAAACTTGAATTTTCAACTTCTTTGCGTACAAACAATATAAATATACCAAGAAGTTCAACATTGCAGACACGCAGATCTTTCTTCGTAATTGGTGCCAGAATTTGGAACAATTTACCTGCTCCATATAAAACAATTATAAATTTAAACAATTTTATCTGCTCCTTGAGTAATCATCTTCAGAACCCAGACGAAGCGTTTCATTTTCACTCCTTATTTGTTCAATAATTACATTTATTTTTATTTTTTCTATGTAATTTTTTTTTTCTCTTTTTTAAATATGCCTACAAGTAATAATTTAAAATCAAAACTTGTTATAAAATGTTTAATTTTGTATTAATAATTTTTTTTTTTTTTTTAATATGAATTTTTTTATACATACATATATAAATATGTATCCTTCACTTTTTAATTCGAAAATGTACATATATATATTTTTAAGCCATAAATGAGATCTGATCTCAAGGCTTTTGTAAATAAATAAAATGAAATGAAATGAAATGAAAAAAATGATTTCTTCCAGAATGATGGAAATTTCCCAGACTTTAACGAAAGCTTAAATAATAATTGCAAGGGCTGCACTAATACACAACTCCACTTTTTCAGAATAATGGGGGTATACCGTCGGGGCCATAGGAGCAATCGTCTTTCAATAATGACAAAAAGTGTAAGACCCTATCTTGCTCCACAGGAATAGTGTTAAAACTTACTTACGGGTAGGTGTTCACGTCTTTAAAAAAATATTTATCAACATTTACATGAGTGTCAACAAAGGAGTTTGAAAAATTATTTGCAAACGCATTGCCAATATCACTGGGATTATGTACCGAAGAGTTTTCATATATAAAACTTGCTGGGAAGCCATCCGAATTTTTCTTCGAGTTAACAAAATGCCAAAAGCTTTTAGGGTCCTGTTTTAAAGAGATTCCCATTTCGTTAACATAGTTGGAGTATAAAGCTTTTGAAAGATTTTTAAATTCTTCAAAAAGGGTTATATACTGTTCAAAGATTGTTGGAGAAAGGGTTTTTATGTAAACTTTCCATACTCTTGTTTCGAAGAGATTTAAGCTCTTGTGTATACCAAGGGTGGCAAAAATTATTATTTTTAGATCTTTTCGTAGGTACAGAATTATTTATACAGCTACTGAGTATATTATAAAACCCAGTTACTGCATCGTCAATATTTGTAGAATCTAATATATTTTCAATATTAGATCTACTTATAACATCAGAAAGCAACTGAAAATTTGTCTAACGAAAATCAAACACATATGAATAGTCTTGTGGATAACAATTACCAAGAAGATGGCTGCTCAGGTCAAAAAATATATCCAGAGGTGGATGGTAGTTGTCTATATTAGTAATGCCAGAACTATGTAGATTCGAGAGCAACAGTACTAATAGCGTCAGAAGAAAATACTAAATCGAGTACTCGATTTTTAAAATTTTTAATACAGCTTACTTGCTGTAAGTGAGTAGAATAAATACCATCCAAAGAAAGAGGCTCTGTTTGTGAAGATGTTGATGTAGCTTCCTGATAAGAACCATCTTCCGAAGGAACCCACTCTATATGGGGCAGATTAAAATCTCCGAGGAGTAAAATATTGCTGTTGGAGCAAGACAAGTCAATAATAAAATCTAAGGCCATAGCAAGTTCATTATACAATTCGATTGAACTTTTTGGTGGAATATATGCATTTAAAACATATATTAGCTTAGACTGTATTTTTAATTTGATACATACTAAGTCAATAGAAAGAACAAATGGAAAAGAAATAGACGTTGATAAAAGACGATTACGAACAGCGATCAGAACACCGCCTCCTACTTCTTTAGGTTTATCAACATGACGATCTTTTCTGTAAACTAAGAACTCTTGATTGAAAAGTTCTGTGTCCAAATAGCTAGAATTCAGCCAGGTTTCTGTTAAAACAAAGATGTCATGTGAAAAAGCTTGAGAGTTAGTATATAAATTGGCAGTTTTGCTGCGAAGCCCTCTAACATTCTGATAAAAGAGGGTAATCCTGTTCAGTTTTTTGCTGCCGAATTTTTCGATATAACTCGCCGAGGTCTGTTTTTTTGTGACAGTTGTGAATTCTTTTACAAGAGCTTCAGTTGGCCAGTTATTATTGTTAATGATTGAATCGAAAAGTGTGGGATTGTCAACTATTTTAAAAGAAGAAACGAAACTATTTACTTTGCTTATCTTCGTGCATTTAATAGACGCTTTGTCAGGAATGCATTTGTTAGATACTAAATGGGAAACAATATCATCAACAACAATATCTGGATTCAAACGCGATACAAAAATAGACTTTGGTTTCGGGACAGCCTCAATAGATCTAGGACAAGAATCAGTTGATACAAGAGGATCCGATATGGTTTCACAATCCATATCACCATCTATATCTGAAATAGGCATTAAAGTAGGACTGACGGTCTGAGATGACCCAGGTGAAAACGAAGCATTATTACGGTTTGAACAACTCCTGAGATTGGTTCGCTTTGGGGGAGGACTCGTATTTTTAATCACTGATTTTTCTCGTCCCCTCTTCTTACCATTTTTAACAACTGGGGCAAGAAGAGTACTAGCAAATGAAGAGGATTCTGCAAACAAATCCTTGTCAACTGATGAGACAGAAGCAAGGGGAGGTCCTTGGATCAGATCATCAGTTGATGTTGATATGTTAACCTTATCATTTAAATGACAAAAAGTGGATACGTTTGAGACTGCAGTATTGAAATTTGTAAGCAAGTCCTCAAACCCTGCAGACAGTTTTAATATGTTTTTTTTGAAAGAATTTATCTTGAAAGCTAGCTGCGAAATGGATATTTTGCGGCAGTCGGTGCAGTACCAAAAGGCAATTTTCGAAGCTATTATTTTTTCAATGAATGCATTCGTGGAACCAACACATTTGGCATGATAAAGATCGCCACAGGTTCCTTGTTTGAGCTGATTGTTTGAGCTATCAGGGCAGGCTGTTGCAGAGCAAACCATTATCGCGAATTAAAAAAAAATAAAAAAATTATATAAAAATGATAAAAAAAATAAAACAATAAAAAATTATTGTTTTAGTTAAAAAAAAAATTAAAATAAAATGATAAAAATAAGGGAAGAAAAAAAAAAAAAAAAGAGGATTGCAGACGGTGGGATGCGAACCCACGAATCGAATTTCTGAGAATGAAGTATTATTTTTTTTTTTTTTTTTTGTAATTCAATTTTTATTTTTAATTCAACTTATAACTACTTAAATGCTAGACAAAAACCTTAAAAACTAGCTTACAGAATAACTTAACTAACTTACTGGCCCCATACGGGCGCTCTAAATTATACTATAACTATATATTAAAAATGCCTTTGGGCGTAAAAACTAACTTAAATTAAAATTCAAAATTACTTAAAACTAAACGAGAAAATTTTTTAAAACTCGTTTTTCAAGACGTTTATTTTATATAAAAAAACTTAAAAGAATGAAGTATTATCCAATTGAGTTACCGAGCTCATTAAAATGTCTTGGATTTTTGTTAAATTAATAATAAAAAATACTTAAATTAAAATGAGAAAAGCTCAAATTAAGGGGAAATGTAATGTTAACTTAAGGTGAACACATACACAGAACCACTTAAAAGCACTTACTCACAAACGCAAATGAATCAAACAATTAAAATTAAATAAATACAAATATGGATGATTTAATCAAACAATTGTTTTCACTGCGCACTGGATTTAAACAAATTATTTATTATGATTTTAAATTGAATATATGAAATATCACTAAAAAAATGATATTTGTCAAAATTATAATTAAAACTCAGTATTTAGATGAGAAAAACTAGTTTTAAATCGCGACGATTTGTACACGCAACACAACACATTAGAACCAGTGCTCCCACTCATGGAGTGTGTTAAAGAATAAACTTAGCAATGTAGAATGCTCGATAAATACGGAGAGTGCGAAGTGCTTAAAATTAAATACAAATACTCCGAAACTTGGTGCTGATAGAGTCAATCGTGGAAACAAAAAAAAAAGATAATGTCAAAGACCTCTCCAGCACGAACTCACTAACGCCTAAGCTGAAATTAAATAGTTCTTCTTCTCCTACCGTCGTCGCTGCTAGACCAAACAAAACAAACTTAAATAAGTCTACCCGCTCCCCTCTCTCAAAAACTCGTTTTTCAAGACGTTTATTTTATATAAAAAAACTTAAAAGAAAGAAGTATTATCATTGAATAATTACAAATAGAAAATGACACCGGGAAAAATGGCCACTAGATCGTTATCATGGCGCTATTTACTGTAGTGAATTGTCGTGATATTTGCTATCATCTGCAACCTAATACAACAACCAAAATTGATCCCTGAGGGATATTATTATTTTATTTTATATGTTTTGTAGAAGAAGGGTATTTGAAAGAGTGGGAATTGGGAATTTGAAAGCGAAGGGGTTGTTTTGTGTTGTTTTTTTTTTTTTTGAATGCACGATGAAATAGACATTTGGTAGAAATGAAGAGTGGACCGAGGGAAAATTGTTTTTGCTTACGTCTGCCGACGACGAAGAAGCAAGAAAGTGAATTGTTCGATTTTCAATTATAAGTTGTGGTTTAGCTGCTTTTTATTTTAGTATAGGTACCTATTCAATGATTTTTTTCAATTAAGACTAAACTGAAGTTTTTTTTTTAATTCTTCCATCTTAAAGGTAGGAATTTTATTGGAATGACCTTTGATTGGACTATTTGTTTTTTTTTTTATTGCACAGGATGTGTAATAATATGTAGATATACTTAGGTAGGTATAGCTGGGTATTTTTTTTATTCTACGGTAAGCAAATAGACACCCAGGCAGGAAATCAGATCTTTCTTGTGTTTGGGGGAGGTAGGTAACCTACCTATTTAGTAATTGTTTCTGTTGTGTTTTAAATTTTTGATTTATCGATGAAAATGACCAATTTTGAGTCTTTTTAAATAATTTTATGGTTTGGTACATATTTTTGATGTTGTGTCTATTGTTTTTCTATTGTTTTTCCATGTCATGTTTGATTGTTATCTCAAAACTTCTTTTTTTGCATGAATCCAAAAAGAGTTTATTGCAAGTATTCCTATTCAAGATCCATTTACTAAATCTTATTTGTGTCCAATCGGTTTTTACACTGATTTTTGAGGGTCATTTAAAAAAAAGAAATAATCACCCTGATGCTACTCATTTCCCAGTCCAAAAAATGAGAACGAGGTTAAACACTAGAATTTTTATTATGATGCGTTCATAAAAAAAATTACATCCGTTTATAACATGCACAAATTTTTAAATGCGAAGTGTTCCAATAATCGGATTTTGTCTGATGATTTTGATTGTAAACTAGGTATCAATTATCACCATACGTAATTCCATTCTGATTAGGTTTATCCAGTTGTGCACTTTGTACTTTTTTGTAGATATATGAGCCCAACAGGTATAACAGAAACCGATTTGTTTTAACAATTTAATATGAATTTCTTGAAATTGATCGATGGTACGTTAAAAAGTATCTATAGGTAGGTACCTATTAAAAGTTTTTTATGTAGAGAGTTACCAACGATTTTTTTTTAAGATAAGTACACATAATTTATGTGACATAAATTACTTTCTTTAAAAGTTTGTACCTACCTACCTACCATTGATTCTATACTAAACAGCTTACACCCAGTTAATCGTTTAACCCTAAACTACAGTTAAGCGTCTGTTAATTATGTGCTTTAGACCAAAATTGTAGTTTAAAAAATTGTGAGTGGATCGCAGTAAAAAGTTTAAATACATACCTACGTAGGTATATACTTGCATAATAATAGGTGTGCTTAAAAAAAAACTTTATTACTTTACATGAACTTCGAGATAAAAATATTAATGTATCTACCTATAGGTAGGTAGGTACCTACTTAGTTTGAAACAAATGCGTGAATAATTTGTAATGTTCAATTTTTTTATTTCTAATGTATTTCAACGAATTGATTTTCTGCATTGTGGTTGATTCAAAAATTATAAATTTCATGCAGGCAAACATAACATATGTTAGGTACCTACTTAGATAGGTACCTACTTAGATAGGTATCTATACCTAATAAAACTTACAAACTTAAACTAAAACTTACACATCATTCTTTTCAATCATTTTGCAAGAAGAGAAAGACTTACCTATTTTGATTTTCTCGAGTTTTAATTACTGCACTACTTGCATTATTATCACCACAATTAACATTTATTTCACTGTTTAAATGAGAGTAAGGAACCGCACCATATGAAACTCTTGGTTTTGCACCAAAACTCAAATATTTTTTGTCAAAGTGATCTGCACATATAAATATATTTTGTTCGTCAATAAGTTTTTCCGAATAACTATTACCGGAATTAAGAAGCCATATTTTTCTAAAATGTTCATCTTTAGGTAACCCAAACCGAGATTTACCAAACCATTTTTTATTTTTACAACCTTTGTAATCACAAAACACCATTGTTTTAACTTATAATTTTGCACTTTCAAATAAAAACCGTCCGCGTATCCACAAAAAAAACAAGTAAAAACTTTTGCACTCATAGACAAAAGACCTACCACAAAATATTATTTGTTTTGCTTTGTGTCTCCTGATTCATGACGGTATAACGGTATGACTGGTATGATCAGTTCTCCTTTGAATACAAAAAAATCCCTCAAGGGAAAATTTATTAATATCCTTTTCATCAATGGTTTTGAAACATGCTACTGGAGATCATAGACATAAACCTCTCATGTAAATGAAATGGAAATTATTAATACATTTTACGGCCGCAACTCTGGTAGTGCCGCTTGTGTACTTGAGGTGCCGCTTCTATTTGTAATTATTCAATGGTATTATCCAATTGAGCTACCGAGCTCATTAAAATGTCTTGGATTTTTGTTAAATTAATAATAAAAAATACTTAAATTAAAATGAGAAAAGCTCAAATTAAGGGGAAATGTAATGTTAACTTAAGGTGAACACATACACAGAACCACTTAAAAGCACTTACTCACAAACGCAAATGAATCAAACAATTTAAATTAAATAAATACAAATATGGATGATTTAATCAAACAATTGTTTTCACTGCGCACTGGATTTAAACAAATTATTTATTATGAATTTAAATTGAATATATGAAATATCACTAAAAAAAATGATATTTGTCAAAAATTATAATTAAAACTCAGTATTTAGATGAGAAAAACTAGTTTTAAATCGCGACGATTTGTACACGCAACACAACACATTAGAACCAGTGCTCCCACTCATGGAGTGTGTTAAAGAATAAACTTAGCAATGTAGAATGCTCGATAAATATGGAGAGTGCGAAGTGCTTAAAATTAAAATTAAATACAAATACTCCGAAACTTGGTGCTGATAGAGTCAATCGTGGAAACAAAAAAAAAAAAAAAGATAATGTCAAAGACCTCTCCAGCACCAACTCACTAACGCCTAAGCTGAAATTAAATAATTCTTCTTCTCCTAGTCGTCGCTGCTAGACCAAACAAAACAAACTTAAATAAGTCTACCCGCTCCCCTCTCTCAAGATTTATACCAAATAATAAGAAAGGAAATGAAAAGAAATGCACCATATCCAAAGACAAAGCTATTGACAATGTCTCCCAAAAGAAAGATTAAATAGTTCCTATTCGAAGTCGTAAGTCGTGTGAGAATGGAACTGTAATAAAGTCTAATGCAAATGAAAATGCAAAAGTTTCTTCTATTGCGGCAGTTGTTGCTGCAGACTTGCGTTTGTCCAATGTCGAAGCTGAAAATAAAACAAATGCTGTTGTCGATGCGAATGAAAATGATTCTTCTGTAGCTGATTTGGAGGGTGGTGAGGGAAACTGTCAAAAGGCACTTGTCTATGATATAGGAAATGAAGCTGCCAAAGCTTTCAATCACATAGATAGTATATAATGTTGCTGTTGAATTTGTTGATGCTGGAGGTGTTGCTTTTGCTGTTGAGGATGCTGATACTATGACTATGAATTCTAATAATGTTCCTATAAGTAATATTGCTGCTAAGGCTAGTGCTGAGGATGCTGCTGATGCTTTTGTTTCCGAGAATATTGATGCTTTTATCTACAACAATGTACCCGCACTAAAAAGAATTTTTGTTGCTAAAAAAATTTAATAGTTTCATTTATCAATATTTCTGCCAACAACAACATTCGAATCTACTATTGAGTATGCTGCTTTGAAGCTTAATATAGCCCAAACTAAAATTTCTTGTTTTAAGTTGATCCCAGTTAACCAAGATATTGTAAATTTCAAAACTGAAAACTTCAAAATAGGAGTCTCTCACGAGTGTGTCACCGAAATAATCGATCGCAGTTTTTGTCCTGAAGGGGTACGAGTTAGATATTTTAAACTGGACCAAAAAAACTTGATACTCCATCCACCAACAATCCTGTTAGTGAAGAAGAAAATGCATTTCGTTTTTATTATCAAAACGCCGGTGGGATGAAGACAAAAATTGATAAATTATATGCTGCCATTGCTGACAACAGCTATCCTGTGTTTGTTCTTACTCAGACATGGTTAACCCAAGGAATTTATTCCTTATTAACAGAAAGGATCGTTATGCGGAAAGTGAAAACAGGGGTGGAGGCGTTATTTTGTCTGAGCTTAGAACTGCTCTTTAGCTTTCAAATATCTTTATTAAATGAAAATGTTGAACAAATATGTGCTAAAATTGAATTACCTTTTGCTTGTGTAAATTTATATATCTTTGTTTCTTATATACCACCTGGTAGCGATTTAATTACTTATTCTTTACATGTACAAAATACACTGAGTTACAAAAAAAGTGGCGCACCTTGAAATTTTGCAACATTTTGAAGTAACTTAAACAAATAAACGTTACACAGAACCACTTAAAAGCACTTACTCACAAACGCAAATGAATCAAACAATTAAAATTAAATAAATACAAATATGGATGATTTAATCAAACAATTGTTTTCACTGCGCACTGGATTTAAACAAATTATTTATTATGATTTTAAATTGAATATATGAAATATCACTAAAAAAAATGATATTTGTCAAAATTATAATTAAAACTCAGTATTTAGATGAGAAAAACTAGTTTTAAATCGCGACGATTTGTACACGCAACACAACACATTAGAACCAGTGCTCCCACTCATGGAGTGTGTTAAAGAATAAACTTAGCAATGTAGAATGCTCGATAAATACGGAGAGTGCGAAGTGCTTAAAATTAAATACAAATACTCCGAAACTTGGTGCTGATAGAGTCAATCGTGGAAACAAAAAAAAAAGATAATGTCAAAGACCTCTCCAGCACGAACTCACTAACGCCTAAGCTGAAATTAAATAATTCTTCTTCTCCTACCGTCGTCGCTGCTAGACCAAACAAAACAAACTTAAATAAGTCTACCCGCTCCCCTCTCTCAAAAACTCGTTTTTCAAGACGTTTATTTTATATAAAAAAACTTAAAAGAAAGAAGTATTATCCAATTGAGCTACCGAGCTCATTAAAATGTCTTCGATTTTTGTTAAATTAATAATAAAAAATACTTAAATTAAAATGAGAAAAGCTCAAATTAAGGGGAAATGTAATGTTAACTTAAGGTGAACACATACACAGAACCACTTAAAAGCACTTACTCACAAACGCAAATGAATCAAACAATTAAAATTAAATAAATACAAATATGGATGATTTAATCAAACAATTGTTTTCACTGCGCACTGGATTTAAACAAATTATTTATTATGAATTTAAATTGAATATATGAAATATCACTAAAAAAAATGATATTTGTCAAAAATTATAATTAAAACTCAGTATTTAGATGAGAAAAACTAGTTTTAAATCGCGACGATTTGTACACGCAACACAACACATTAGAACCAGTGCTCCCACTCATGGAGTGTGTTAAAGAATAAACTTAGCAATGTAGAATGCTCGATAAATATGGAGAGTGCGAAGTGCTTAAAATTAAAATTAAATACAAATACTCCGAAACTTGGTGCTGATAGAGTCAATCGTGGAAACAAAAAAAAAAAAAAAAGATAATGTCAAAGACCTCTCCAGCACCAACTCACTAACGCCTAAGCTGAAATTAAATAATTCTTCTTCTCCTAGTCGTCGCTGCTAGACCAAACAAAACAAACTTAAATAAGTCTACCCGCTCCCCTCTCTCAAGATTTATACCAAATAATAAGAAAGGAAATGAAAAGAAATGCACCATATCCAAAGACAAAGCTATTGACAATGTCTCCCAAAAGAAAGATTAAATAGTTCCTATTCGAAGTCGTAAGTCGTGTGAGAATGGAACTGTAATAAAGTCTAATGCAAATGAAAATGCAAAAGTTTCTTCTATTGCGGCAGTTGTTGCTGCAGACTTGCGTTTGTCCAATGTCGAAGCTGAAAATAAAACAAATGCTGTTGTCGATGCGAATGAAAATGATTCTTCTGTAGCTGATTTGGAGGGTGGTGAGGGAAACTGTCAAAAGGCACTTGTCTATGATATAGGAAATGAAGCTGCCAAAGCTTTCAATCACATAGATAGTATATAATGTTGCTGTTGAATTTGTTGATGCTGGAGGTGTTGCTTTTGCTGTTGAGGATGCTGATACTATGACTATGAATTCTAATAATGTTCCTATAATTAATATTGCTGCTAAGGCTAGTGCTGAGGATGCTGCTGATGCTGTTGTTTCCGAGAATATTGATGCTTTTATCTACAACAATGTACCCGCACTAAAAAGAATTTTTGTTGCTAAAAAAATTTAATAGTTTCATTTATCAATATTTCTGCCAACAACAACATTCGAATCTACTATTGAGTATGCTGCTTTGAAGCTTAATATAGCCCAAACTAAAATTGCTTGTTTTAAGTTGATCCCAGTTAACCAAGATATTGTAAATTTCAAAACTGAAAACTTCAAAATAGGAGTCTCTCACGAGTGTGTCACCGAAATAATCGATCGCAGTTTTTGTCCTGAAGGGGTACGAGTTAGATATTTTAAACTGGACCAAAAAAACTTGATACTCCATCCACCAACAATCCTGTTAGTGAAGAAGAAAATGCATTTCGTTTTTATTATCAAAACGCCGGTGGGATGAAGACAAAAATTGATAAATTATATGCTGCCATTGCTGACAACAGCTATCCTGTGTTTGTTCTTACTCAGACATGGTTAACCCAAGGAATTTATTCCTTATTAACAGAAAGGATCGTTATGCGGAAAGTGAAAACAGGGGTGGAGGCGTTATTTTGTCTGAGCTTAGAACTGCTCTTTAGCTTTCAAATATCTTTATTAAATGAAAATGTTGAACAAATATGTGCTAAAATTGAATTACCTTTTGCTTGTGTAAATTTATATATCTTTGTTTCTTATATACCACCTGGTAGCGATTTAATTACTTATTCTTTACATGTACAAAATACACTGAGTTACAAAAAAAGTGGCGCACCTTGAAATTTTGCAACATTTTGAAGTAACTTAAACAAATAAACGTTTTTCTGGTACAGTTTTGTTTTTTAACATAAAAGTAAGTCATTCATGTAATAAAAAACGAAAAAATAGGAAGAACTTAGAAATAAACCATAAATTAAGGAAAATGGGCATAAACTTCAATTTTACATTTTTTACATTTTTTTTTTTTTTTAAAACTAGTCCTTGTTTCTTCAATAGTGGGTATTGCCTCCACGAACATCTATAGTTTGTCCTCTATTAATTGGCAGTACAGGAAAGATAGGGATGTTTGTCTCTCATTCGCACTTCTTTGCTTTCCATAAGGTTATCTTCTTTCAAAAGCTCTAACAGGGTTGCCGTAGTAAGCATTTTGAATTGGAAAAAAACTGAAAAAAATATGATGTAGGGTTACCTTTCTTCTTTTTTAATTAAAATTATTTTCTTAATTTTTATTTATAAAAATGAAATGAAATTTATCTTTTTCCACACCACCAAGAGGTGAGATAGTAGGCGCGTTTTTGAAGGGTATCCCCAGTAGGCCTAATCCCTTTTAAATAAAAAAACAAACAAAAAGTAAAGAATTTATTCATTAAGATTAATATAACAAGTAAAATAACTAAACAAGCATAACAAAAATAAATATAAATTCATCTATTAAATAAAAATATGTACATTTATATATAAGGTATTTTAATCACTCGAGAAGTTACTGCTGCTGTTGCTGCTCTCTTCATCTAGATTTATTATGAGGCTTTCTACAGCGTTTTCCGAAAAAACGTCCATTTCCCACATTTTCGGCTCAATTACCTGCTCGACGTGTTGGACACACCGGTGCCATTTCTCAGCGTCAACGTTCCTTATCGCAGTTTTAAAAAGCTCTTTGATTTCAGCCATCTTAAAGGACTTGTTCTGGCTTGCCACGAATCCTTTCACTTGAGCCCAGACCAATTCTATTGGATTTAGCTCACAGTGATATGGAGGCAAGCGAAGCACTTTGTGTCCTACAGCTTGGTCAATATCGTCAACGACGTAGGTTTCGTACTGGGTTTTATGACGCTTTACGATGCTCAACAACTCTGCCTTTACCATATCATCCTCGAAAGAAATATTGTTTGACCGAAGCCAATTCTTTATGTCATCTTTTTTTGTTGCTGTAGACGGAGCTTTGTTTTTCTTTCGTGAATGATAAGATGCGTTGTCCAAAACGATAACAGAGTTGGGATCCAGGTGCGTAATTGTTTCCTTAAACCACTTTTCGTACACGTCGGCATTCATGTCTTCGTGATAGTCCCCACTGCTTCTCGAAACGAAACATAGGAGTCCGTCATCTACGAAACCTGTAGAGCTTCCTATGTGCGTTATTATCAGCCTCTTACCTTTTCCAGATGGTGAACGGAGTCCTGTTGACAATCCCTCGTTGAACGCTTGCCGTGGTGTTAATATGTTCGGATCCATCCATACTTTGTCCCTTGTGTGTCTTTCATTGATCCAAGTCTCATCAGTAAAATAGATTTTTTTGTTTTCTTCTCTCAGTTTTTTAATTTCGCGTAAATATTTCCTTCGCAATGTGATGATGTCACTTCTTTCTAAAAGAATACTCTTTCGCTGACGTTGGGCAAATTTAAACCCTAGAGTTTTTCTTAAAATCGTATGCAGGTAAGATCTGCTTATTTTTGTGATATTTGCACTGAGTCTTACCTCATGCAGTATTTTATCAAGCGTTGGAAGTTCATTATTTGAAAAAAACTGATGCACGATTTGTCTGATGGCGCACTTATCAAAAACATCTATTTTCCTTCTGGGGCCAGTTTGGTTTTTCTTTTTTGGTGGTGAGTTGTGGCCTTTGGTATCATTTTCGCTGAGAAGTCTGTAGACTGTTCGCATAGACACCGAAAAAATGCCTGCTACTTGCTTCACAGTTTCCGTTTTATTTTGCAGGTTCTTGTAAATCTTTTTTGTCGCTTCTACAATTTCTTTTTTTTTTCGGCGCTTAAGTCTTTCGATGTTTTTGAATCCATTATAAACTAGATGAAGGAGCACAACAGTAGCAAACTTCGTTTTTAAAAAAAGTAATATTTAAAACACTTCACTTCACATTAATTTCAAAAGCCAACGGTTCCGTTGTCTCCAAAGGGCTACTATCCTCTCACACATCCACTTTTACTGCCGAAGCGTTTGCTATATACCAAGCGATAACACACTCCCAGAAAAGAAAAACAATCATATTTTCGGATAGCCTTTCAACTATAAAGGCTATAGAAAACATTTCGAACTCGATTGAAATAGTAGTAACAATAAGACACCATCTCATCCTAAATCCCGAAACTTTAAAAATCATCTGGATTCCCGGCCACGTTGGAATCAATGGCAACGAAGCAGCTGACGCAGAAGCCAAATCAGCGAAAAAAGAACCATTAAAAGCTTTTTTTCAACACAATAAAAAAGATACTACCAATTTACTTCTAGAAAACTGGAAGTTCAAAAGAAAAGAATCTTGGACAAACTACAACCACTCATACAAAAATCTAAATCCAAACGGGGACAGAGCAATCTATCCCAGCAACATGTCTTTAAAAAAACTAAAGCTATACATCAGACTCAGACTGGGCCACTCATACATTACACACAAACACCTGTTCAATAAAGAAGCACCTCCACTCTGCCATCTCTGCGAGGATAACTCCACTCTTACAATGACCCACCTTCTTTCCTGTCCAAAAGTCTCTTCAACCTGCGCAAAACTATCAAAGCAAAACTTGCACCATCTTTTGAAAAATATCAATTTTGACAACATAAATTTGGTATACAATATAATGACAAATTTAAAAATTGAAAACTCTATTTAAAAAAAAAAAAAAAAAAAAATAAAAAATAATAACAATAATAACTACCTATGTATATATCTCTTATCTTTTACAATTAAAAATTTAACTTCCCTAGTAGATAGCCCTGGCAGCTAATTTCTAGTTTAAGTAATTATTAAATTTGTAATTTATTTACCATTTAATAAAATTAATAATAATAATAATAATAATTTCAAAACACTAATCACAAAAATAGGTACAAAAACACTTCACTTCACATTAATTTCAAAACACTAATCACAAAAATAGGTACCGCCCGCGCGCTTTAAAAATCTACGCAAATAAGAAAAAATATACACGAAATATCAACCGACCGACCGACACGAGAATCTACGCAAATAAATTCTTTAAAGACAACAGCTTACCTACATTTTTGTAACTGCATTTTAAGATTTTCCTTTGACGATAACACTTTTGTACTAGTAATAAGCTCATCTCAATATCTCATTATCATTTCATCAATAAAAGGTATTTTTTAAGCTCTAAAATCAAAAGTTCCCCAACAGAAACTCAATATAAAAAATACGAAACGAGTTACCAAATGGACAAAGGTATCTCTGTTCGAATGGATGTTAAAAGAGGGTTGAAATGCATTAGCCAATCAGTGCGTATTCAACTGTACGCTAGGCAGGTCGTTGTGGGATCTATGTCGGATGCGATCGAAAAATCATTGGCGGGTAAACATTTTTTAAATGGGGTTTCTTTCAATTCAGTATGGTGCACAAATAAGGTTCGCTACTGATTTTGAAAAAGCTTCCCCATAAGGCATGTACTGCCAATTAATAGAGGACAAACTATAATAAAGCTTTAATTCGCCTGGGCATACCTTGGATAAGGTTGTCAAAATGATAACAACACATCAAAAAGTATGACTGCGCCACTTTTTTTGTAACTGAGTGTATAAAAAAGGTGTTTGATGCACTTGACAAAAATTCATATTTAGTTACATTAGGAGACTTTAATCTTTCACAAATAAATTGGATTCATTCTGATGAGGACAAAAACTTATATCCATCTAATGTAACCTCAAAATCGGAATATGAAACTCTAGATTTGCTTTTGTCTATGAATTTTAATCAAATTAATTGCATACAAAATTATAATGAACGTATTCTTGATTAAGTTCTTTTAAGTAATGAGCTCGAAGCAGTTGTTGATGAATTGATTGAACCTTTTTTTAAAAACTCTTTACATCATAAAGCATTAACTATTCAATTCAATTTTTTATTTGTTGATAAACTTCATTTCAATAAACGTAAAACATTGTTTGAGTACGATTATGTGAAGGCTGATTATGTTGCTTTAAATACATTCTTTCAGGAGGTGCACTGTAATAACTTCTTTGTATCTAATGACTTGAAATCTTGTTTTGATCAATTTAGAAAAAAAGTTGAAGAAACAAAAATTGGATTAGTTCCTAAAAAAAGTAAAAAAGGCAATGGTAGACCAGTTTGGTTTAATAAACGCCTTTGTAATCTAAAAAACAAAATGGTAAAGGCTCATAAAAATTATAAATCCAATGAAGCTTTCAAGGAGAGTTATAGAAAACTTCGACAAGAATATGAAACACTGAAAAAATTGTATATAGCCAATACTTGTGGAGTGTGGAATCCAAAATCAAAACAAATTCAAAAGCTTTTTGGTTGTTTGTAAATGGAAAAAAACATTCTTTCGGATTACTAATCAATATAAAATTTAATGGCAGAGTAACATGTGATGAACTTGAAATATGTTATTTGTTTGCTGATTTTTTTTAGGCCAACTTCATACATGAAAATCCAAACTTCAAAAATGCACTGAATATTTAACCAATTACGAACCTAGGTAGTATTGTCTTGACAGATGGAGACATTTTCGAAGAGCTTTCGTCTCTAGATAGCAAAAAGCAGGAGGACTCAGACAGAATTTCCTTTGTTTTTGAAAATGTGCAAAGATAGTTTAACTAAATCTTTAAGGATGTTAATCAATGTATCATTAGCACAAGGAGTTTTTCTTGACGTATGAAAAACCTCTGTCACTACACCAATACATAAAGCAGGCTCTAAACAAGAAATTTCCAATTATAGGCCTATTTTAATGTTACAAACTATTTCCAAACTATTTGAAGCAGTAGTTAAAAAACGTGTTTATGCTAACATAAAACGTGGAATATCCGATAACCAACATGGATTTGTTAGTGTTACGCCAACTACTACTAATTTATCTCTTTTTTTGCAATTTTGTACGAAGGGTATGGAACGAGGTGGTAAGGTCGACGTGATTTATACGGATTTTTCGAAGGCTTTTGACCGTGTTCAACATGTTATTTTATTGCGAAAACTAAAAGCTTTTGGATTTCACTCAAATATTTAAAAATGGTGTGAACAGTATCTTATTAATCAAACACAATATGTTAAGATAGGTGGTAATTTATCCAAACTAGTACAAAACTTTTCGGGAGTTCCTCAAGGAAGTCACCTTGGACCTCTCTCTTTTGATCTTTTTATAAATGACCTTCCCTCTAGGGTTAACTTTTCTGGAAACTTGCTGTTTGTAGACGACTTTAAGATATTTAAGCTCATAAAGTCCTTCAATGACTGTAAACTTCTACAACACGATCTGAATAGAGTATCTAACTGGTGCGTAGATAACTGCTTGCAATTGAATATTTCAAAGTGTAAGTTGATTTCCTTCACTCGATCTCCATGAAATATTCTGTTTCCGTACAAAATCAATAGTAATGAACTAGAAAGAGTTGATAAAATAAAAGACCTGGGCGTCATCTTTGACAATAAACTATGTTTTAATCACCATTATGATTACATAAACTCCAATGCAAATAAATTGCTAGGCTTTTCTAAAGAGAAATTCTAAGTATTTTACAGATCCTCATACTTTTAAATCATTATATATAAGTAAAGTTAGGTCAAACCTAGAATAGCGTTGTTGTATTTGGAAGTTAGCATAAATATAATAGAAGCAGTGCAGCCCAAACTCACGCGATATGCCCTAAGAAAGCTTGATTGGATTGATGGTGTTATGCCTTCATATAAGCAAAGATGCCTCCTCATAGGGATGCAAACCTTGGAATCAAGGCGTAAACAATATCTTGTTATGTTAGCTAGAGATGTCCTATGTTCGCATATTGATTGCTATGCCCTTCTTGCTCTTTATCCAATGTTTGTTCCTTTAAGAGCCTTAAGGGAAAGAAAAATGTTTTTTTACGTGACACATTTTTATACAAATTATGGTAAAATCCAGTATCCAGCTCATGCATATTATTTAACTCAGTTTGTGACATAATTGAACTACATTCAAACAGATTTGTGTTTAAAAAAAACATTAATGCTTGTTATATAGTGAATTAATTATTAATCTTGATTAAAAGTCTCTTATTTCTAAGATAAACCTGCCATTGACAGCGAATATTTGTTCTGTATTTACCCATTGTATGTTAAGTACCCATTGTATATACATATACCTTAATGTTAAGTCTAATAGAGATTATAACTCGATAGATAAATAAATAAATAAATTATACGTTCTACAGACCATACATCTTTTGGCCACAAACTTGACAAGCGTTCTCAAACTAGCGATCCAAAATCGTTGTCGTTCCTCATTAACCACTGTCTCCTGACATTGATGGCGAAATCTTCGGTGATAATCGTTCATGATTAAAAAAGTAATGCGATAATTCTTTAGAAAAATTATAGGATGTTTTGTTTTCTCTTCGACGGATTGTGCTGCATCGATTCTTTTTTCGATTCTCATAACCCCTTGAGCATCTATGTATGGTGAGCATTTGTAAATGGGACTTGATTTAAGTTATGTCTTAGAGTTTATCAACTTTGCCAGTTCATCTCCATAACTGTCTCTCTGTGCCATTTTAAAAAGTGAACTTTCAGCTTGATCCAGTTCCTCTGATGTAACGATTCCCAATCTTTTAAGAGAAAGACGCGACGTTTAGCATTAAAGATGAATCGCAAACAATATGCCATTACATGGAGCAAACGAGACCACTTCGAAAATCTTTCTATGTTCAATATCTGATTTTCTAAAATAATACCTGTATGCAGTACTGTGGTCGCAGCTATTCTAAATTAACATAGGTATTTTCTTCTGGTAAAGGCCAGTGATCTTCATCTTCATATAAAAACGATGGACCCTTAAACCATCTGCATTTTTCATCAAATTTCGGAAGTTTTGCCGACTTTGTTGCTTCAGTAGGAACGTTCATTTTGGTTGGAACCCATATCCATTCTTCATCAGCAACGTTCATTTTAGTTGGAACCCATCTCCATTCTTCTAAAGCAGTCTTCTCAAGAATCTCCCCGACTAAGAACATGACAAACTGCTTTTAACCAAGACAAAACGTTGCGAGAATCGGACCACATAAATGTTTGTGCGACGTTGATGTTGTGGCTTCTGATAATGTTGTGTGCAAATCTGGAACCAATTACCGCTGCTGCCTGCTTGTAACTCTAAGCGGGGAATCGTTATTGGTTTTAGAGGAGCTACCTTACTTTTTGCACCCACTAGCAGCAATTTATAGTATAGTATAGTTTTTTTTATTTCTCATCGATTGATTTTACATTATAATAATATTTAAGTAATTTAATATAAAGCTGTAAGAAATATAAATGACATTTTGTATTCTTTATACAATGAATAATATAAAAATAGTGTCAAATGCCACTTCAATAGGCGTAATAACTCAAAACTGTTATTGTGGGTGGGGTGACCCAATACGTATTCAAAATTAATAAATCCAAAAATTTTAAGGAAATTAATTATTTGTTTAATAACAAAAATAGAAAAAATATATATATAAAAAAAAAATAATATAGCACATTTTCAGGTAACACAAATTAAAATAAAACAAGATTTTCATTACACCAAAATATCATTTAAGAGCGATTCTGTGCTCATAAAATTTAAATCAAAAAGCCAACATTTTAGATGTTTTGAAAACATTCCAGAAACTGTGACCTCTCTAATTGCCTGAGGAAATTTATTGAAGAGACGAAACGAAAGAACAGAATACAAATTACGAAAAGCTGTGGTGCGGAAATAGGGTATCGATGCATGCCAATATCGCTCTAGAGGAGAGCTGTTATTATGACCTGAAATCTCCAATGGTACAATTTTAGACTCATTTTCAAGTCTAACAGTGTCTTCAGTCCATTTAAGGCACAAAAGCTTAGCAATTCCATCCAGTTCCAAAATATTTGCAAATTCTTCTTCTAACAAGTTGTTCATAATATCCAACTGTTGTCCCTGATTCGGTAGACTCAAAACGAAGGCCGTGTAAAAGCTTTTAGTGTTTCGAAAAAAATCTGGTTGTTTGCGACATTTAAATCTTTTTGGATGGCTCAAACACCCTTCACAGATACTTCCGTTAATAACCAGTTCCAATCTCTTTTTGACAGGTAGTCCACAAAACTGCTCACAAAAAACTAGTTTGTGATATATCAAACATCCTTCAAAGATACTTCGGTTATTGACCAGTTCCCACCTCTTTTTGACAGGGAGTCAAAAAAACTGCTCACAAATAACTAGTTTGTGATCCTTTATGTTATATTTCGATATCACTCATATATCGATACATACATAGCACACGCACGCATTCTGTAAATAATATGTTTTATTGATCCAACCTATGGATATCAGTATCCATATTTGTAAAGACAGTTTATAATAAAACTTCATAGAGAAAAGACATACGACGTTGTTTCACTTAATACAATATGGTGTCAGGTGTTTTCTAAAAAAAAAAAGTGCACAATGCTTCTAGAAGATGACGATCAAAAAGAAGCTCTTAAATCTACAAAAAAAACAAATTTGGATATAGAATAGAAAGGCTGGTTTAATCAATTTAAGGTCTAAATGCGAGCAACAAATCTCGAATTACAGCTATGTTCCCGCAAAGTCGCCTTACTCTTACACCACATGGGCCCAGAATCACTCGAAATTTTCAATTCCTTTGCTTTGGATTTATATTAGGTTAAGTACGAAAAATTGGTTGCAAAATCATCGATGAAAATTTTTCACCGAAGAAGAACCTAGCAATAGAACAACACCAATTTTGTCTCGTGCTCCAAAAATCGACGAATCTATAGATTCGTAATTACGTAACTGTTCTTAAAGATTGCATTCAAGAAACAAAAGAACGGCTTCTTAGCAAGGGAGACATCCAGTTGGAAAAAGCAACAGAGATCTTCAAAACTTTAGATATAACAAAAGCTCCTTCAAACCACCTTCAAGAAAGCAGTGCTAGTACTGTAATCGATGCTCTTAGCAAACATACCGCATCAAATTCTTACAATAAATCAAAGGCAACGTCACCACATCGTTGCCTCTGATGGCGGTCAGCCATCAGACGAATAGGGGGAATAACATGTAGCATACGAAAACATGCACGTGCCGTAACTATTCGGGACTGATGGAAGTGTGATCATAGCCTCTTCGCGGCGGCCGCTAGTAACAAGCCTTTTAAAAAAAGGTTTGGCTAATATGATCAGGCTGGTTCCTCAGGTTGGCAACAGGTAATTTCCCTCACGACGACAACCTATGCAACGAAAACGGCAAAACGATTTACGAATTTTCTTATGGAACGTACGATCGCTCTATAGAGCTCGAGCTGCTCAGCAGCTAGCTGATGCCCTGTCAAAATATAAAGCTGACATAACAGCACTTCAAGAAATCAGATGGACAGGGAATGGTGTTTTACAGAAGAAAGAATATGACGTATACTACAGCTGTCATACAAAACACCATGTGCTCGGGGTAGGCTTCCTAGTCAGCGAAATGAAGTCTACCATCATCGGCTTTAACGCTATAAGCAAAAGGCTATGCACCCTTCGCGTGCGAGGCAAATTTACGAACATCAGCCTCATTAACGTTCACGGACCTACGGAGGAGTCCTCAGACGAAGAAAAAGAGACTTACTACGAACAAGTCGAGAGGACCCTCAATGCCTGTCCCAGGTATGACGTAAAAATCATCCTTGGGGATTTGAACGCAAAAATAGGTCGGGAGCCGGTATTCAGGCATTACGCAGGCACCCATAGTTTGCATGAGAACACTAATGACAATGGACTTCGAGTCTTAGAATTGGCAGCATCGAAAAACATGGTCGTTGCGAGTACCAGGTTCCCGCGAAAAGATATCTACAAAGCCACCTGGGTATCACCTGATGGAGTCACTCGTAACCAAATAGACCACGTGTTGATAGACCGTCGCCACTACTCGAACTTGATGACGGAACGAACGTACCGAGGCGCCAATATCGACTCGGATCACTATCTTGTTGGTATGGTCTTCCGAGGGCGGATTGCCTTGCGAAGACGTATTGCATCCGCCGATCAGGTTCGAATCAACACGGCCGCCCTGCGCAATGAAAATGCCAGTAACACCTTTGGTAATGCGTTAGGACTCGCCCTAGAATCACTTGATTTAGGGAGAGTAAGTCCTGGAGCCAGTATGCTGGGCGTAGATGAGAAGTGGACACGCCTTAAGAATACTGTCATTAGTACTGCCAACTCCATCTTAGGCAGCAGTCGTAGAATGTTGCGTACCGAGCAATGCAACAATCTCATAGAACGCGGGCACGCGAGGAAGAATATAAAGAGCTCAGAAGAATAGAAAAACGGCTTCACAGACAGAAAAAATCAGCCTGGGAGAAGAACTTAATCTGTGAAATAGAAAAAAGCCGAGAGCGAGGTCCGCACCAGGCTCGGAAGTTCTACCAATCCGTCCGAAACATGATGCAGTACACACCACGCTGCACATACTGCAAGGACGGAGAGGGAAATCTGATCACCGATCCACAAAGCATACTGGAGCGATGGGAAGTGTACTTTAATGAATTGCTAAATGGTCAACTCACTGCAGAAGTGGAGGCTCCACTGCTTCAAGACGAATACCCTATGTTGCCGTCACCAAGCATAGAAGAGGTTGAGAAGGCTATAGACCGGCTAAAGAAAAACAAAGCCCCGGGAGCTGATGGTATACCAGCCGAATTATTTCAACACGGTGGGCCAGCTCTACGTCAGGCAATTCATGATATTATAGTGCACGTGTGGGAGCATGAAGAAATGCCAGAAGACTGGCGAAAAGCTATAATATGCCCCATACATAAGAAAGGAGATGTCACAACGTGCAACAACTATAGAGGTATCATGTTGTTGAGTACCGCCTATAAGATACTCTCCTCTATCCTACAAGACCGGATAACCCCATACGCTAAAACCATCATCGGACAATATCAGTGTGGTTTCATTCCAGACAAATCAACAACTGATCAGATCTTTACCCTTAGGCAGGCGATGGAAAAATGTCTAGAATTTAACATCCCAACATACCACCTGTTTATAGACTTTAAGGCCGCCTATGATAGCATAGCCAGGGTAGAACTTTGCAAAGCCATGAGAGAATTCGGCATCCCAAATAAATTGACACGACTATGTAGGTTAACCATTACCAACGTAACAAGCCAAGTAAAAATAGCCGGATTGCTATCCAGACCAATCAACATCTTTAATGGACTCCGACAAGGGGATGCACAGTGGTTCCGCCCATAGGCCAAAACCTCAAGTAATAAAAGTAATTTTTTTAATGCAGTTATTATCTATGATAACGGGGCAACTACGTGGGACTATTTTTTTTTTTCTAAATGTAGTTTTTGACAGTCAGGCACGTGGCAAAGTTTAATGTTTTTCGCAATTTCTTAAAAAACGTTAGTTTGAAGATAGGACATTGCATTTTAGCTATTTTGTGTGTGTTTTTAAGGTTTTTTTCTGGAAAAAAGTGGTAAACATAATAGAACAATTTATAAAGATGATTATTATATATATATATATATTTTACATATTATTATTTTATTATAACTGCTGTTGAAAGAAATGAATTTTTGTGATTTTTAAAATTTTGTGTTTTTTTGATAAGCCAGAACTTTTAGGGCACCCATTTGCACTCAATAATTTTAATGGATTAACGTAGGCTTATCTTCCCTGTTTAAGGGTATATACGGTTTTTTTTGCGGAAATTTGTGGAAATATTAAAATTTTGAGCCTAAGTGAAACCCTATTTCCCTTTTTTTCTAGATTCAAGTGATATGATCAAGCGCATTGATATTTTTCATTTGTGGCGGAAGGCGAAGAAAGGTCGCAATGCTGGAAAAATTGATGAGACATGGGTACTTTTTAAAGAAAAATATAACATTGAAAGCTTAAATGCACGAAAAAAGATTGTTTTGTTATGCAAACTCTTCCTAAAAAAATGGAATTTATGTTCTCGAAGAGATGATGCCTTTTTATCTAAATATAGTGCTTGGCTTGATTGCGTCGTCGAAGACTTCGGGCCTTACCAAGAAGAAGAAGAATTAATTAATTCACCAGATAATCTAGGAGGTAGGCCAAAGAAGTCATTTTCAGATAGCTCTTCTCGAACTAAGCGCAGACGAATTGCCACAATTGCTGCAATAGATGAAGACATTGCTTGTGCTTTGAAGCATTGCCAGTCAACAGATAATCTTAAAGCCAAGCAATTGAATTCAAATGATGCTTTGAAAATTTTGGTTGAGGCAAAGTTAACAAAACACCAGTACCAAGTCATTAGGAACTTGGTAAACGAAAAGACCGAAGTTGATGTTTTTCCAAGCTATGTTAAGGTAATAAAAGCGAAAAAAGATTGTTACCCGGAGCCTGAAAAAATATCAATATCCGATACATCGGCTGAAGTTTCCCTTCAAGGTCTTCTAAACCATACAGCCCAAAGAATCGTAGAATCCCAAAAGGAAGTTTTTGAAAGTTTGGAGCTTGATTTAGGTAATACCATCAAATAAGAATCTTTTACCAACAAAGCTTTCTGTTTCATTGTAATACTTGTCCTTTCTGTGATGTCTGTAGGTATGGTAATTGTGTATCGTGTTCGTTTTACAGCAGATAACCTAAATAAAGTAGCCAGTGATACAATGTCTAGTCTGAATTTAACAGCACAGGGGGAGTAGAATAAATGTAATGTACGAGATACGAGTTATGTAATTGAAAACTTTAATTTAGTGTGACTAAATAAAATACATTTTTGATTTAGGTAATCTTACCCTTATTGGAAAATGGGGTTTTGATGGTAGCAGTGGACAAGGAGAATATAAACAACAAATTTCTGAGGGAGTCAGTGATGCTGACATGTTTATTACTTCATATGTTCCAATCCAACTATTTTCACAAAAAAGCTCTGACTCTGAAAAACAAATTTTATGGCAAAATCCTCGTCCAGGATCGACTCGATATTGTCGCCCAATACGGTTTCAATTCAAAAAGGAAACGGCAGAGTTGAGTAGAGCTGAGCAGAGCTACATTGAGAACCAGATTAATGATTTATCTGAAAGTTTAGTTAAAATAACTAACCATACTTTAAACATTAAACATGTCCTCAAGTTAACAATGGTTGACGGTAAGGTGTGCAATGCTTTGACACACACTGCTTCGCAACAGGTGTGCTACATTTGTGGAGCAAAGCCAACAAATATGAATGATATTGAAGGATCCTTACAAAAAAGTATTAACGAAGACTGTTTGGATTTTGGCATATCTCCACTGCATGCGTGGATAAGGTTTTTCGAATTCTTCATCCATCTAGCATACCGACTAGATTTCAAAAAATGGCGCACTGGAAAAAGTGAGAAACCTCTTCTTGCAGTTCAAAAAAAAAGAATTCAAGAAGAATTCAGAAAAATTGGACTGATAGTTGATAAACCAAAACAAGGAGGTGGAAATTCTAATGACGGAAATACTGCGCGTAGATTTTTTGCTAATCCTACTGTATCTTCCCAAATAACGGGTGTGAAAAAATCAATAATAGAAAGATGTGCAGTCATTTTAAAAACTTTGGCTAGTTGTTTTTCAATAAATCCGGAGGTTTTCGAAAAATATGCCCAAGATACTGCACGTGAAATTGTCCAAGAATATCCGTGGTATCCAATGCCAGCTTCTGTACATAAAGTTCTCATTCATGGAGGACAAATTGCAAAACATGCAATTTTGCCTATAGGCCAATTAACGGAAGAGGCAGCAGAGGCAAAAAACAAGGATGTCAAATTTTTCAGATCACACAATACACGAAAAACATCTAGAGTCTTAACAAATACCGATTTGTTTAATAGATTGCTGTTAACATCAGATCCGTTGCTTTCTAACGAAAGAAATTTGAAAAAAAATGAAAAATTAAAATTGCCGACAGATGTTTTAAATTTATTGCAATAAATTGATTAAATTTAATAAAAATAAAAAAAAAAAGATTTTAGTAGTGTTTTTCTTTTATTTTCAATCATTCGAAATGCAAATTTGGGTTTTTGTCCGTTCTCCTCAAAAACTATAAAAGAATGTCAATAAGTTCTTTTCTAATAATTTTTTCTTAGCCTTATTATAAATTGATATGCATAAAACTAATCTCAATCTATGTGCCAAATTTTATCAAAATTCGTTCAATAATACAGATTTCATTGAAAAAACTTCAAATATAAAAATCCAGAAAATTTTGAAAAATGTCAATAACTTTTTTTTTTATCATGTTTTCCTTACCAAATTTTCAGCAAATATGTAAAAGTACAATTTTAACATCTGTACCAAATTTCATTTAAATCCGTTTAGTAGTTCATATTTTATAGGGTTTTGACCACCTCTCCCATACAAACGGAACCACTGTGGGATGGTTTGACCTGCCTCTTCTTCAACCTGGCGTTGGAGAAAGCAATCCGTGACTCTGGCACGGCAACAAGAGGGACCATCGTCAACAGGTCCAGCCAGATACTGGCTTACGCAGACGACATCGACATCATCGGAAGAACAGAGCAAGCTGTACACGATTCCTTCATCCAGATCGAGCAGGCGGCACAAAATCTGGGGCTGCACATTAGTGAAGGTAAAACAAAGTACATGGTGGCGTCGAATGCGAGAAGAACAGTTGGTCAAACAATCAAGGTAGCGGAGCACGAATTTGAAGTGGTGCAGTCCTTTAAATACCTTGGGTCAATAGTAGCAGCCGATAACAATATAGAAGAAGAAATACGCGGGCGGCTTCTCAAATCCAACAGAGCCTACTACAGTCTGTCAAAGCTCTTCAAATCCAGAAATCTCACCATAACTTCAAAACTACTGCTGTACAGGACCATGGTCCTGCCAGTACTCACATATGGATCCGAAACTTGGGTGCTTAGCAAAAGGCACTCTGACCTCTTAGCCGCGTTCGAGAGAAAGGTCTTAAGGAGAATTGTTGGCCCCATATGTGAGGAAGGTCGATTCCGTAAACGGTACAATCATGAATTGTACGCAATCTACCTTGAAGCAGATATCGTGACAAAAATTAGGCTCGGTAGACTTCGGTGGGCAGGGCACCTAGCTCGCATGAGCGAAGAGGAACCTGCTCGGAAAGTTCTTTGTGGTACATTCTATGGCAGACGACAGCGTGGTAGACCATGCTTGCGCTGGAGAGATGGCGTAGACCAGGACGCCCGGAGCCTTGGGGTGCGCAACTGGATGGCGTCGGCTCGAGACCGGGATAGGTGGAGAGACTTGTTGAAGGAGGCCAGGACCGGACCCCGGTTGTCGAGCCGATGATGATGATGAACGTCACCACATCACACTTCATCGCCACTTTCACTTCGGTATTACCAACAACTCCCAGCTTCCAGTTGGAAAATACAGTCGGCGCATTCATCCTCACAAAAAACTCAGTCCCAAGCACAACGTCACAATAATTATCAAGATAACGGCTCAACCACGTGTTCAAGGTGCGGGGAGACGCATGGATACAGATGCCCAGCGTTAGGAGTTACTTGCAAGAAGTGTAGTATGAAAAACCACTTTGCAAAAATGTGCCGTACGAATCTGTACATCCGTAATGTGGAAGCTGAATCGAATGCATCATTATCAGAGCCAGAGTCCGAACCACTATTCACGGGTCTTCTCGTAACGTCGTCTCCTTCTTCACTGTCTTGGGATACTAACCTAAGCATTAATGTAAATATTGGGCAAATTGAGATTAATTGTTTTTATCGTGAAAAAAAAGATTTATACATTTTTATGTTTCCGAAATTGATTGTCATACAGTTGTAAATGAGTTAAGTCTGGAAGAAAGTAACAGTGAAAATAACGTTTTCTGCCCCAATATTCATAAAATTAAATTCCTGCAAAATTTTAAGAATTTGTTCAATGGTCTTGGTTGCTTAAAAAATAAAATTCATTTGCAGTTGAAACCAGATGCCAAACCAGTGATTGATTGTCCACGGCGAATACCTTTCAGCCTCATGAAACCAATTGAGGAAGAGCTGAAGAGAATGGAAGATTTAAAAGTTATCGTCAAAGTCGAAGAACCAACCGATGGGTAAGTTCTATTGTGTTAGTCCAAAAGTCCAATGGAAATTTACGATTGTGCCTTGATCCACGAAATTTAAATAAGTTTTGCTAAGATCACATTTTCAGTTTCCAAATATTGATGAGTGCAAAGCTCGAACAGCAATACTTGACGCTAATTCGGCTTTTTTGGTCCTCTTGACGGGGTATCTTCAAAACTTTGTACTTTTATCACTCCTTATGGAAGACATCGTTTCTTAAGGGTCCCCTATGGTATTAACGTAGCACCTGAAATCTTTCAATCCCAAATCGAAGAAAATTTTAAAAACATAGACAATGTTTTCATATATATGGACGACTTCCTTACATTTGGATCAAGCGAAGAACACAATAAGGCACTCAAGCTTGTGCTTGAGAGAGCACAGCTGATAAGGCTCAAGTTCAACTTATCAAAATCAAAATTTCTTCAAAATGAAGTCAAATTTATAGGACATGTTTTCACTCCAAACGGAGTTAGTCCAGATGAAAAAAATTAAAAGCAATTATGGAAATGCCACGTCCTGAGAATGCTACTGACCTTCAGAGGTTCTTGGGAATGGTCAACTATAGGGTCTTTTGTCGAAAATGTACGTCTTCATTGCAACCTTTAAACAAAAACTTTGTCTGCATAAAAAATAAATGAAATTCGTTGCGCAACTTTAAATGACAAAGTTTTTTCCGTGGTAAAAAATTATTATAAAGACGGCTATGCCCTATTAGTATAAAAAATTTTCTTCATGTCATTGACGAACTAGTTTTCAAATGTAACCGCCTAGTCATACCACAATCTCTCCGTCATGAAATGATACTGCTTCTGCACGAAGATCACATGGGGTTTGAACGCGCCAAGAACTTGGCCAAAGACCATATTTTCTGGCCAAACATAAACCAAGATATCGAAAATGTTGTCAGCAGATGTGAAAACTTCATTCGCCACAGAAACGAAATTCCTAGAGAACCCTTACTATCACACGTTGTTACTTCTATTCTATGGTTAAAAGTCGGAATCGATTTGTTTGAATTCAACAATAAATTCACAAGAATTCAACAACAAAATTCGGCACCGAATTCGCAAAAATCATCCTGGAATAATGAAATTACTATTACTCGCTATGAAAGGCAATCAAAACCTCTTGACAGATTTACTCATTCTGTGGATAATAAGTAACATTGTCAAATTTAGAGTTATCAACCAGGTTGGTAATCTTAGAATAAAATCTCAAATATTGGTTGATAGATGTAAGCTAGATATAAACTTATACATGAATCTGAATTATAATATTGAAATTTTACCAATTTGAACATGTATAGTTTAATATAGTTTAAATCTATTATGAACCTCAATTCACATATAATTTTCTTATAGATTTTTGAAGAACAAAAATATCCTAATTCATGTTTATAATATAACAAAAACATGGCTCAACCAACAAAATGAATTATAATATCAATATAGTTTCTATCTTGAAAAGGGAGTTGTTATATACTCCCTCACTTATTGTAAATAGCACAGGCACACATCTTGTAAATAATATGTATTATTGATCCAGCCTATGTATATCAGTATCCATAGTTGTAAACACAGTTTACAATAAACCTTCATAGAGAAAAGACATACGACGTTGTTTCACTTAATACAATACTTTCCACATAGATAACAACCGCTATTCTTGTTTGGCTGAGTATCTTTTGAGACAAACTGTTTTTCCGAGTGAGTATGAAGATAAGCTTGCCGCTTTTCTAGTTTTGTCTCAGCAACCGCTCAAGGTGTAACCTTACATGCCATTTTGTAAAGACAATCACTGTATGTTGTAAGAGTCTTGTAACCATTAATTGTCATCGCCCAGTTAAGTTTGAAAGACGCAGGGAGTTTCTCCACTGATTCTTTGAGCAGCATTCTATTGTTCAGATAATGGGTTAATCCAGATGCCACAACCATACAATGGACACTTCGAACTGATAGAGCAAAAGTTATGAGAGTATCCAAACGTTCTGCCTTTGGTCCTGGTTTCGATTTGATTTTCTTTAGAATGTTGTCAATGATGTACTCTGGCTGCCCATACAACATTTTGAGAGTCTCGATTACTTCCGGAACATTCGATGGCATCATAAGACGAGTACCAACTGCTTCCAATGCTCTCCCTCTTAAGGCCCTTTGCAAACGAGACAAATTTTCTTGATTTGAGAAACCACAAAGCTTGGTGTCATTCTCGAAAGTACTTATGAACAGTGGCCATTTCCTTAGGTTTTTTGATATTATTTCTAAGGTTCCTGATTGTCAGCAACAAACGGAATGTTTCTTATTAACTTTGTATTCCTTGGGCAGGGTTACACACGTGAGTTTTATGTAAGCTGTACTTAAAACTCACGTGTGTAACCCGTTTGTTGCTGACAATCAGGAACGCCACTCATAACAACGTTTACACTTACGACAGCTCATTAATAAAATGTCAGCAACTTCTGTAAGTAAATGATGTCTTGTTTATACTGCTTTCAGTTCACAGCTTACATATGTTTTTGAATTTACCGTAAGGTACTTACAGAGTTAATTATACTAGTAAATTTTTCAGAACTTACGAGTATTTTACGTTAGTAAAACTCACGTGTGTAACCCTGGTCTTATATATGAATGCCTGTGTTAGTAAAATTTCCATTTTTGCTCTGTATTATTTTTATTGAACGATTCAGTGAAGAAAATTAAGACCTATGGCTTCTTAGTTCTCAAAACAAAACAAAACTAAAACCTCGGTGAGAATTAACTCCAAGGATCCTAAATCCGCGGCTACTTTATTGTACAGCACTTGTTTTCGCAACTGAGCATTTTTAATTTGTTTTGACTGTTGGCATATAAACTGGTATAATTACTAAGCTTATGCTCTTCGGGGTGGAGAGCTCCAGGGCCTTACATAATATGCCTGTTCAGTCCATTCATTGCTCTTTACAATTTTGTCAAGTTGATGATATTTTCGAACCGTAGATGGGGTTTGTCTCTATTTTATCTAGTCAAGAAGTTGCGTCGACACGCAACTTCTTGACTAGATAACCCTATCTGTAAAGATTATAAACTTAGCCAATTTTCGTTTGACCTATATGCACAGATTGGACCATAATTAGTGTACTTTCGTTTCAAATACCTAAAGAAAGTTTTTATCCGATCGGGAAAGGGTGCATTCTTCTGCAATATAGACAAGGACCGGGATGGTGATTATTTCGTCTTCTTGGTTCATCTTGGGTTTATTTCACAATCGATAACTTTGGCATAACAGCGATAAACACGGGCTGGTGCGTTGGTGCTCATATACTCCTCTTGTGCCAGCCATCTCAGCCGCTTTATTTTATCTTCAATATTTCTTCCAAAGCTCATAAACAATTTTTCATCCGAACCTTTCCACGCCCATGCTCCTGCCACGCTGCTAATGGGATTCTAAATTCCTATCATCGGTAGTAGAGTAGGAACTCCAGGGGTATTTGCTCGCTATAGGTTCTAGGCATTATGTTAATATCTAGTATTTATTATATATACCATCAAAAGAACACAAAATTGTTCTTATTATCATATTTTACTAAAAGACAATTGTGGCTACCGTTTTAGTAAAACAAATATCAAAATCGCGCGTGATCATTTCGCTAGGCAGTGAATTGTAGAAGATAAGCCATGGAAACCCATGAAATGATCACTGGCAGTCCACATAAGATTAACTATTTGATTTGAGATTAATAGTGTTAAGCAAAAATAAGCTTTATATTATATAAATTATTATTATTATTAAAAATTCTTTACTCAGATTTAAGAATAGATAAAGAAAATAGAACATGGCAACAAGTGCCGTCTGTCGAAAATAATTTGACATATTCCTTAATTGGTACAGAAAAAACTGTAACAAGAACTATGTATTTAGATTTGTATTTCTTTTCATGATTAAGTAAAAGTTCAAAGTATAAATTATATTCATTTGCATTTTAATTTATATAACAATTTGTATTTAATATTACTAAAACTAATTTAAAATTATTAGAAACAATAAATATTACTGAGAGCATTAATATTGGATTACACAAAATTGAAAGTTAGTTTAACAGATCAAAACTATTTCGATATCTAAGGGCATGATCGCAAAAACAAAAAAAAAAAAACTTTCCAACCGTCATAGCCGTTTCAAATATTTTTAGTTTCGCTCAAAGATAAAAACCTCTTTTGAATGTAAAGCCTTCTCAATTCTTGTAGAATTGGACAGATAGCTAAAAAGTTCATTTCATTTCTATTACATAGATTACAGATTACAAAAATGTCTTGTCTATGCGGTTTGAAATAGAGTCCTAATATTTCAAATCTTGCTTTAAATATTGTACTAATTTGGTAGGCGGACAAATAGTTATTAAAGTAATTGCTATTAACTAAGGAGTGGTGCAGATCTCTGTAAATCAGACGACTTGAAGAGGATTGCGCTTTGTATGCATTGTAAATAAAAAGATTCATCTCCTTTTGCGATGCAGTTGTAAAATGCTTCGCGCCAGCGTTCACTCTGCTGATTAGATAGACTGAGATCCACACCATAGACACCCGCGATATTTTACCATTCCCGAAAAGTAGTCAATCTAAACCTCAAAGCATAGTTCATTATTTTTGTTTGCAAATTTGTGTCTGGTCTCAACATTACTTTCACTATGTAGTCAGCATTCGCTTTCAAGTTTTTTGTGTAGATTTGAGGAATACCCGATTCCTCATGCAAAGCATAAGTAGGTGTAGACGATGACAATCTAAAGATACGCTTGAAAAAGAAGCGTGTACTGCTTCAAATTCTTCATCAAACTTGTACCCAAAAACTTGATTAACGGAGCAAAGACAAGTATTTGTCGTAGCGTCTAGTACTCTAAGCATGGAGAATGAATCTACTTTCTGGTTACAAAAGAACCTACTCTACATAACATTAATAGCAGTTTTAGCCACCAAACATTTTTCTTGAATATGGGAACGTAAATCCATGTTACATGTTATTAAAGCCCCAGATATTTATATTGCAACTTCACAACTTCTATGGGGTCTGAGCCAAGAAACCACTTATTTTGAGGTAAATCCCTCCTGCTTATTGATTCGAAAATCATATTTTTGGACTTACCGAGGTTAATTTGTAGATCCCATAGGTCAATAGGTTTTTAACCGGTTAATAAGGAGCTGAGTGAGGAAGGGGATTCTGCTAGTAAGAGCAGATCATCAAAAATCTGATCAACCGTCGATAGACCTAAGCGAAAGCCAGCTTGGAAAGAGCTAAGTAGATTATTTGTTTCTACCCAGTTAACCAACCTATGGTATAGAATATTGGTATATATTTTTCTCAAAGCCGGTAAAAGGGAAATCCCTCAGGGGTTTTCAGTGGTGTCACCTTTTTTTAAATATCGCGCACATAAGAGATTTCAAAAAGGAGTTAGGGACTATCTCATCATTCAAAAGCTTACTAAAAAACTTCAGCAAAATTCCCAGAAAACTAGGAGTGGCAAATTTAAAAAAAAATCAATAGGAATTCCATCAACTCCCACTGCTATATTATTTTTCATTTTTTGTAAACTTATTTGAAGTTCAAGCATCGTTATCTGATTGTCTAGTTCAGCAATATAGTGATCAGGTGAAGCATAGTGGAAGTAAGAGCAACTGGACAAAGGAGGTTTTTGAAATAAATTGCAAGTTTATCCACACTCATGCTTAAGACAGAAAAAGGTTTACAATCACCTAATACTCGAACCATATGCCAAAATGATTTTGAGTCACTGCAAGACACCAGGGGTGGAATCGGCTAAGGTGATTTGTGATAAGTGACAGTCAAAATCTACACTTTCTGTCTGCGTAAGGTGATCATCACAGTGATAGCTAAAAACCAATCACAAAAACATTGTGATAGTCACCTCCCCATGAAATTGACGTTTCATTTTTATTTTTGTGGCAATGTGACTAGAGTTACCACATGCATACAAAACATTGTAAAATTTTTAACTTTTTTTCAATTTTAGTCACCAAACCATCAAAAACAATATTTCTTTTACCATATGAGTATACAACAATCAAAAATAAATGGTCAAATTTAGAATTATTGCATTTATTCACTAAAAAAATAAAAATTTCAATGAATTTACTTTAAAATATGACTACGGCAACAATATTTTTCACAAATGTCACTGACAAATTGAACAAAGTTGAATTGAGTTGAATTGGTGGATGTGATCACCTGACGCAGAAGGAAAAATCAATTTGATCACAAGTGATGATCAAAAATGTGACAATCAACTATCATCTTACGCGATTCCACCACAGACGTTTTGCGGTTGTATTAAAATAACTTTTTTGCTTATTCTTGCAAACTCGTTTGTATTGATTGTTCGCCGAAAGATAAAGGGTTTTAAAGAAATTAGAGTTAGATCTCCTATAAAGTTTTAAAAAACAAAAAGATTTTTTTCTGAGCTGCTGGCATTCCCAGTCATACCATTTGTTAGTAACTTAACTATTACTTTTGGAGTTGTTTGAAACAGAAGACTGCTTGATTAATTGAAGTATTTTCTCAGCGCCTTGTTCACAAGATAAGTTCTCCATTGCTGTAACATTGGCATACCTATCAAGATTTGATTTATATTGATTGACCCGAATTTCTGTCAATTTAAGTTTCTCAACGGAGTTAACCAACGGCCGTTCAGACATAACTTGAAACTTAAGTAACTATTGGCAAATGAGACGAGTAATTTGCACATGAAACCTCAAAATCATCAATAACATTTAACAAATCGCCTTTAACAATGCAATAGTAAATTGCGGAAGAGCCTAATGTAGAAATAAAAGTAAACTCCCCTTTTAAATCACTTCGGGTAGTTCCATTTAAGACAAAATATCCAAAATCCTCAATTAATTCAATCAGACGCCTACCACAACTGTTAACCATCTTATCTACAACGCCCCTTATCTCCGCGAAACCATTCAAAAAGCAAGTTTGTATTTTGGTAGATACCAATACGGGCGTTCAAATCACCCAAAATCATTAAATTATTAAAGTTGATATCATTTAAGAAATTATAAAGCTCTTGAAAATCTTTTAATCATTGACTTCAACTTAAATAAGTTGGAATTATATGTATAATATCGATCATGCCTGTAGATCATTTCGATTACAAATATTTTACCAACTGATTTAAAATTTACATTATTACTTATATCATTTTTGAGTGCACAGAAGATGCCACCACTGGCAAATTGATTGTTTCTTGTGGCAAGAAAACATTTAACAGTCAATTTTTTAAAATACTTCAATACATCGGGTTCTTTGCTCTCTTCAATAAAAATTTCAATAAGTATAATTATATCAAATTGATCAATAAAATTTAAAAAATCAGGAATATTAAGTTTGTTTTTCAAACACGTAATATTATAACAAATAATTTTACAACTTACAAGATATTGACAGACGGCAACGCTATCCTATTATTATTGAATATTGTACTAGATTACTGCAACCGGCTTTCTCTCTTCCACTCGCACTTGGACATACAGGTTCAATTCTGTGAGTATGTTGTTGTTTCATGATCCCATCAAAGTATGTCAAAGCTGCATCTCCGAACAAAGATTTCACAAAGGTAAATTCCTGCTCCGAATAAAGTATGAAGAAAATCATATTTTCGCTTGTGGAGCCAGAGTTAACAATTTAGTTTTTCGATAGAGCGATTTTCGCTTTTATCGATTGCTCGCGATGAATAACAATACCTGAGCCTTTTAGTTTTGGTCCAGCAGCAATTAGTTTGTTTACAATATCGCCCGGGTGGAAGCTAAGTACGACAGTGCTTAAATTACTGTTTGTGTTTAAGAATTCCTTAGTGTTTTTATTTGGAAGTGTGTCATTCCCTTGCAGCTGAAGAAGACCCTTATTTGTCTGTGTGGCAAAATCAGTTTTATCTTCCGTTCCTGTTGATGGGAAACGTACAACCACTGAATGTTCATTTTGCTTACGCGAAAAAGCTTCGAGTTGACGCTCAAGAAGCTGGCATTAGTTTTCAATCGTAGTTACTCTGTCTAAAAGACAAGAGCTTTGTGATCGTAATAATTGGATTTCAGATGAGAAAGCTGAGACTTCTTGTTTTGTTGCGATATCTTTGAGTTTGTCGGTTTTCAGCTGAAGATTGTTTGCTCGTAGGTAAATTTTCCGGTGAAGTTTCGCAAACTTTTCTTTTGTTCTTCATAAAAAACAAAATGTCGTAGGTGTATGAGATCAACGGGCAACGGAAGGGTGGAATGAAAAATTATTTTTTGACTGATTCACAACAAATTAACAAGTTGTTATTTAATTTAGCACGTTTTTATTGCGATTTTTAATTAAATTATACTTAAAAACAATTTATAAAACGTAACATAACTTTATAAGAAACGGAGAGCCAAAAGTTACTTGTTCTCAGTTGCACAACTGTTAAAAAACCGATATATATTATATTATATAAATTATCTTTTTTTTACAGCCAACTTAATTCAACAAACTCGAGCAGTATTTTAACAGAGGATACTTTATGTTGGGAAGCACACACTATGTCTCGGTTAGATGTCTATCGTTTATTTTTAGTTGCTTTCATTATGCTTTTGGGCCCATTTGCTTTGTTCAGTGTTCAAAGGACTAAATACATTCAAATGTTCACCGTAATTTTTCGTTGGTTTGGTAAGCAATACCTACATATCGTTTTTAAGTAAATAAAATATAATCACTAATTTAATTTTAGCTTTCATATCGATGATAGGACTGGCAATCAAAGCTCTACTTGCAGATGGACCACAAGGACATCCTCCAGCTGCCAATATTCTAGGACTTCCATCTCTATTTGGAGCTTGTGTATATTCGTTCATGTGTCACCACTCGTTGCCAAGTCTTATTGTGCCAATGAGTGATAAAAAACACCTGAAATTTCTTCTTTCATTCGACTATTTGCTGATAGGATCCTTCTATATCGTATTAGCACTTACTGGGTCTTTTGCTTTTGCCCACTTGGAAGATCTATACACACTTAATTTTATTTCAAGTTCAGATGGCTCACTGAAAATGAAGATTATTGAATACTTTCTAGCATTGTTCCCCGTCTTCACTTTGTCGGCAAGTTTCCCAATAATTGCCATTACTTTGCGCAACAATTTGCAAACTCTATTCTTGGACATGTCTCGTTTCGATTCCTATAACTTCTTTTTGAGGCGACTTCTTTTTCCAATTCTAGCCATAGTCCCTCCGTTTGGAATCACTTATTTTACTGAAAGCCTTACCAGTTTAGTTGGTTTTACTGGTAGTTATGCTGGCACAGGTATTCAATATATTATTCCAGTGGCCCTAGTCTACTTCGCACGTCGTACTTGTACCGATTTACTTGGAGGTGGAGTAGTCAATGATTATCGTAGTCCCTTTCGCAGCTCAGGGTGGCTAATATTTGTCCTTATATGGTCGTGGACATGTATGATATTAGTGACAGTGAATTTCTTTACTGTCAATGCTTCCTAAGGGACATATCATAAAAATGTTGTTTCAAACGACTGAATCAATTCCTTTTTATTTCAAACTAGCTTAGGAACGAAACGACAATAAATGCCAACCACAACACAATTATTATATCTTTATAAAAAACTATCTTATAAATGCATTCATTGCGATTGATAAATTGTATACTAACTAATATTTTAAAATTTAATTTAATAAATTTATGGAATATGAATGGATATCTATGTATGTCGAAAAAAATGTACAAATAAGTTTGGATTATTAAAGCTATAATATGTATATGAATAATTGTTTCCTAAAAATGTTATAAAACCAAAATTTTAATATATCTGATGTATTAAATTAAGCAAAAAAAGCCTTAAATGAACATATTTTATTTTGTATATGTAAAAAATTGTTTTATTTATAAGAATTGTTTCTAATTAACGCCGTATTACTTACAGAATATTTGGTTGGCGCTAATAATTTAAAGTTATGTTCTGTGGCGTGAGATAACCACAGAGGAGCTAACAGAGAGGGTAATCCTGTCATTTTATTTGACGTTACCTACAAGCTTCGACATCAGCTGATCTCAGATTAGGTGCAAAGATTAAAAATATAATGTCGAATTCCTTTGAAATAAAAAGTTGACTTTTTTCGGCACGAGTACGATAACTTTGGCGCCAAGAATTGATAACGGTTTTATGAAGAACAGTTCAATACAAGCATTTTTTACTATGGGTGGGGGGGTCTATCTCCCTCCGTTTGGGCGGGAGGGGCAATTTTATAAAAACAGTGCTAAAAATTTAAAACAAATATTAAGAAATAACGGTAATACTTACAACTAAGTTTTATATCTTTTTTTAAAGGCAATACTTTTTTCTATTAGATGTTTCTTAAATCAAGTGAAACCTATGCATAGTCTTTGAAAAAACGGACTTTAAACTCAAAAATTGCGAAAAAAAAATGTAAAATAAAACTTTGAAGTGTGATTTTTCAAAACTGTAAAACAAAATACTACTTTTTTTTATAAAATTCGTTGCTCATATTAATTTTAAATCATAAACTGAAAACAAAATGACTTTATGTTTTCTGGTTTTTGAGAAAATGGAAAATTACTAAAACTACTTTTTCTCAAAAACCAGAAAACATAAAATCATTTTGTTTTCAGTTTATGATTTAAAATTAATATGAGCAACGAATTTTATAAAAAAGAAGTAGTATTTTATTTTACAGTTTTGAAAAATCACACTTCAAAGTTTTTTTTTCACCTTTTTTTTCGCAATTTTTGAGTTTAAAGTCCGTTTTTTCAAAGACTATGCATAGGTTTCACTTGATTTAAAAAACATCTAATAGAAAAAAGTATTGGCTTTAAAAAAAGATATAAAAATTAGTTGTAAGTATTGCCGTTATTTTTTAATATTTGTTTTAAATTTTTAGCACTGTTTTTATAAAATTGCCCCTCCCGCCCAAACGGAGGGAGATAGACCCCCCCACCCATAGTAAAAAATGCTTGTATTAAACTGTTCTACAAAAAACCGTTATCAATTCTTGGCGCCAAAGTTATCGTACTCTCCCCCTTTTTTCGGACTAAAGTCGCTTTTTTTCGGACTAAAGTTGCTTTTTTTCCGAAAATCATGATCCATAGACAAGAAAAAGTTGCTTTTTTTCCCCTCAGATCAACTTTTCTGGAATCTCGATTTGATAGCAAGATTCACACATATTTGCACACATACTTAACAGATTTGATTTCTTCTTCCAGACGATCCGTTTAATTGTGTAGTTTGGTTTATTTTAATATAGATTTCTCAAATAAAATAATTTTAAAATAATCTATTGGACGTGAGCCATGTTGTTAATAGTACAATATGTTAATAAAGTGAACTTAAGTGAATTGTTTAGATCGCGTCTATAAAATATACACCACACAATCACAGAAAAAAAGCAACTTTGTTGTTTCAACATCCATAGGAAGGAAAAAAAGTCAACTTTTCCGATCAAATCTGAAAAAATCTAAGGAATTCGACATAAAAGATGGGAAACAATGGCTGATAACGGCATTTGCCTCCGAACTCGAACTGTCATTTGACTGATTAAGTTGCAAAAATGTGCGTTAAAAACTCACACCAGTGCAACTTAATCAGTACCACAGTTTTCCCCTGTGGAGAATTAATTTGTCTTTTATTTTCAAAAATCGGCAGTTATTTTCAAAAAATTATGACTTTCGTGGGGTGCGTTCCGGATTGAAACTCTTAAACTGCGCTTTCACTGGGAGTCACGACTCACGACGGACAGGTCGACTCGAACCTGTCTTTCCGTATTTGTTATCCACTTGTTTGTTATATACGCTCGAGGGTACAAATTTTCTGTGAGAAGAGTATTCGAAACACATTTGGCATGCTTGTTAATGACTTAGCTCGTCGGTGGGTTGGGTTCTTGTGATCGAAGGGACTCTCAGAATAACAAATAAATTCATGCCAAAACTTAAACATAGACATGCTATGGATTTTCTGATTAATCGGACAAAGACAACGGACGGATATTGCAAGACCTTGATTATGGGTTAATGATGTTATTTTAACCAGAGTACACTATTCCCACCCTGTAAAAAAACGCCTTGGCAACACGCGTACTCATAATATTGTGTTACCCCTTTGTTGACTTGCTTTGCTAGAGACTTACCTCGCTTGACCTACAAACATCCTAAACAATCCCCAATGTAATATTTAAAATTCTTTCATGTTGAAAATTCTTAATTGATTTTATTTACATAATATTCAAAACAATAATTCATTTAAAGTGTTAAAAATGTAATTTTAAAAAGATATTTATACTAAAGTACCATGATTATAATATGCATTAAGATTAAGAATAAAATTATAAAAAAAAGGAATATTAGTCAAAATGGAAATTCTTATGGTAAACTAAAGGTGAATGAATTAGAAATTTATATAAATTATATAGAGTCTAAGATGAAAAATTATCAATCAAGTTATTGATAAGAATGTAAATTATAAGTTAATTAAAGTTATTGTTTAAAGATAGGTTAGCTAAAAGAAATTATGAAGTAATTTAAAGGAAAATGTCTGCTGGTGTGTAAGCTGGTGAGTTTTATAAACAGCAAAAGGTGGAGCAAAACTTACTTGGATCCTTAGCGATGGTGTGCACACTGTCGTCGTTATCCTTTAAAATTTGTTATGTAACTATTAAATTTTTTTCCCAACCAACAGACTTTTTGCCAAAATTACAATTTAATTTTATACAATTTAATTTTATATTATGTATTTAAGATGTTATGAAATTAGTTTTATCAAAGTAATTAACTATATATAATATGAAACGCGAAACACTAAAAAAAATGAATTATTTATACACGATATATATGTAGATAACGATAAAATGTCTTCTTTCCTTCACGTATAAGTCGATAAAAAAAAACGTTAAAATGTATGCTACAATGGTAACACGGTTTCAAGAGAATTATCCGATGGAATTTGGATGGAAGCGAAATTAAGTCACTATGAAAACCAAAACACATTAACACAACACTGAATTCTACAACGAGTTTGTATGACTCGGACGAGAGCTTTTATGTCCATGTATGGCTAATCGAGCTTTAATGTCCTGTACTGGTCTCGATATAAAGTGCAGCGACTTTTATCCTTGAAAAACTTCCAGATACGTCTTGAAACTCACGTTCTCGGGGATAATACATCCAAACTAGACACAAAATTGTTAATTGGGCAATGCATACACCAAACACCGTTGAATAGCGTATACTTACGATAAAATAAATGTCCTTAATTCTTCAGTTATTGAAAATATGCTGGCTAATTTACCAACGCGAAATGAAAATTAAACAATTTTCCTGAATTTTAATTGTTCTTATCAGCGTTGAAAATTTTGTTTTCTAATATATATTTTCTTCTTAAAAGGGACTTATTTTCTTCGATTTTATTTTTTGAATGAAAACAATCTCTAAGCAGAAAATATATTTCAACGATTCAATGCTTAGTCGATTGATTTCTTTTCGCTTTTTCAAAGTACAATTTTTAATTAGTGTGTTTGGTTTGAAGTTTGTATATTTTTTTTTTCATTTTATTTGCGAATAATTTGAATCACCTACTGAGTTGGGAAGATAGATTTTTCAACAAGTAGCCACATAACCCATTCATAACAAACCTTCTTTGTTTGCGCCATTTTAAACAATCAGCAAACAAAAAGGAAAAAGGATGGGAATTGATTCAACGTGTGGCTCGACCCACGAAAAGCCGGGCAGTAATTTTGAAGTTTACCTACTGTCGTATATCCTTCGCATGAAATTTCCCTATGAAATCGCCGTTAAGTTTTTCAAGCTCGTATAAGCAATTCCCTACCTTCTTTCTGATTCGACATTTCAGAAATTTAGGGGCAAATTTGGCATTACGGGATTCACGGAAACTCGGAAACTCTCGTATTATAAGTTTTCGCTGATCGTAAATACGATGCATCCAAGTTTTTTGATATATTTTCCCGTAACTTTCCAAGTTTGTCCGCATTCGTTACAACGTCAATGAATGGTTCTCGTAAGCACTTTATTTTATCAAGAATTGTATATGCCGATCCATGTTGCAACATGGTCTGACCGAAGACAGCAAAATAAGGAGAACATTTAATTGCGTGATGATGATCACTTCTCAATATAGCCGTTATTTGAGAAAGGCATTTGTCCCACTTGCTGTGATCTCGCCCGATAGCATCGAAGCTTCGCAATTATTTCACGGTTCGCTCTCTCAGAAACATTGGCTTGCGGAGAATAAAAACCTGTTCTTACATGTTGAATTCCATAAGAATTGAGAAAATCGGAAAAGTCCTTGGAAACGAATTGCCGGCCGTTGTCGCTATGTAAATACTGAGGTACACCCACTAAATTAAAAATTTCTGATTGCAAATACTCTATAAAATTTGCAGAAGAAGCCTTTTTCATTGCTTTAAGGAAAAGGAATTTTGAAAAATGATCAATGACGATGAAGATGACCGAATTCCCATTTTCCGTCCTAGGATATGGGCCAAGGAAGTCCACATATAATCTTTGGAAGGGACGATCGGTTTTAATTTGGTTACCCATCATTGGCTTTAGTGTCTGATTAGGTGCCTTTACGCTTTTACACGTATCACAGCCATCCACAAAAGCTTTTATCTCGCGGGCCATTCCTGGCCAGAAGTATTTTTGGCGGATACGAAATAGAGTTTTTGCGTATCCACCATGACACGCAATTACAGAATCATGGGCATCAGTAATAACCTTTTAAGTTAATCCCTTGGGTAACCACATCACCCAAAGATTATCTTCCTCGTCATTATATCCCTCCCTAAATTTAGTCCTCTTATAGATAAAATTTTCCGAAACACAAAGATCTGGAAGACTTTCGTTATCGGACTTGATTTTCTCTCGTAAATTAGCATACTCTTCACTCTCGAACTCTGAAGAGTTCAAGTCAATTTCCGAGGGACGGTTATTGATATCGAGTTCCTCCATATCTCCCCTTGAAAGGGTATCAGGTACTACGTTGAGATATCCTTTTCGATGCTCGATTTTAAAGTCAAAAGCTTGGAGTTTTAAACGCCAACGAGCTAATCTACCATCCGATTCCTTGAGAGACATCAGCCACTTAAGGCTTGAATGGTCCGTTATTATTCGTAGGGCCTAAACCTTTTCACGCAAACGACCGCAGCCAAACACTCCAGCTCAGTTACGGTGTAATTTCTTTGGGCGTTGTTCAATTTTTTTTGAAACAAAGGCAATGGGCCGTTCTCGGCCTTCATCGTTTAATTGGAACAAAACACCTCCCACTCCAATGCTAGACGCATCACATTGAATTGTGAATTCTTTTGTGAAATCTGGCTGAACGAGCACCGGAGCTGAACTTAGAGCGGTTTTTAATTTATTAAATGCTTCAATAGCTTCTGGTGATAAATTAAAAGATTTCCCTTTTTTAAGACAGTCTGTGAGGGGTCCTGATAACTCGGCAAAGTTTGCGATAAATTGGCGATACCATCCTGCCATACCTATGAATCGGCGAACTTGGCAGACTGATTTTGGTAGAGGGAAATTAGTCACTGCTTTGACTTTAAAAGGATCCGTTTTTAAGCACCCATGTCCCACTATGTACCCTAGGTATTTTATCTCCGTTTGACAAAATTTGTTTCTCTCTATGTTGATGGTTAGCTCAGCATCTTTAAGACACTTGGATACTTCGGAAAGCACTTCCAAATGCTTTTAAAAGTTTTCTGTGCAAATAAGCAGATCATCAACATAGACAAAAACAGACTCGCGTAACCGAGAAGGTATGACTTTATCCATAAGGGCACTCAGGGTCTTTGATGCATCACTTAATCCAAATGGCATTACATTGAATTGCATTAGGGGCATTCCCGGAACTGCAAAAGCTGTCTTTTGTTTATCGTTTTCTTTAAGTGGAATTTGCCAGTACGCATTTTTAAGATCGATTCCAGAGATAAAATGAGTATCTTTGACTCGACTTAACAATCCGTTCATGTTTGTCAATGGATATGCACTCTTTCTTGATTTGCTATTTAATTTTCGATAGTCTACACAAAATCTCACTTTATCACCTTTATTGACTAAAACAATCGGGCTAGACCATGGACTATCACTTGGTTCAATCACCTTAAGTCTAAGCATTTCTTCGATTTGCTTGTAAGCTTCTTTTTGTCGGGGTGGCAAAAGAGGGTAATATTTACTTTTTATTGGAACCGCATCCCCTGTATCGATAGAGTGAGTGATTAAATGGGTCCGTCCCAATCCCAGTTTGGCATAAGAAGGAAAGGCGGCTATAACCTTATCCAAATCATATTTTTGGAAAGGATTAAGATTGTGTAGATTTGATGTTGGTACAACGGAGTTATCTAAACAGATTTCCGAAACAATATTAGGTGCAATTTGAAAAGCACGCCAAAAATTTACGCCTAAATAGACTTTTTGTTGAAGTGAAGGAACGACGTAAAATAAAATTTCTTTCGAAAGGCCATTGAAGCTGACCGGTATTTGGCAAAATCCAACAATATTTTGTTTGGCTCCATCAGCTGTGCTTATGAAAGATTTTATTTCCTTGAGTGCAATTTGATTGCGCGTTATAAACTCTAGGCTTTCTTTTCCCAATGCACTAACTGAAGCACCTGAATCTAGCAGCGAGAATATTGTTTCTGGACCGAGTTGAACATTGATGAAAGGCCGACCATCGGTATTGGTACAGATTATCGTCGATTCTTTGGCTTGTCGAAAACATTTACGCTTCCTGTACCTTTCTCTTGCACTTAAAATTTGTTTTGACGGCTCAGTATTAAATATCCTGGAGCGGACTTTAGCATAATTTAACTTTCTTTGATGTAAATTGTTTTGAAATGATATGTCAGTATTATGTGAGCACTCGTCTTTGGGAGGTCTGTTTAAAATGTATATTTTGTTTGAAGTAGTTTCGATATTAGGCTGAAGCTTTGGAAAATGAGAAGGCCTATGGTTTTCACAATTTTCATGATTTAATGTCGGCTCGGGAATTTCTGTAATGAGCGAGAGTTCCCGGCAGCCATCTCGCCCATTGATTGGTTACCCACCGAATGATTTTTACATGTGACCGTAGTCACGTTTTTGTTGCCGCATTTGTAGAAAAAAAGATTGCGTTGTTCAATTGGGCACTCAAAAAATGAATGTCCTACGGATTCGCAGTTTCAGCACTTATACTTTGATGTGTCATTTGTGCGGTTTTGTGTGAATGCAGATACATCATAATGATCATTACACATGCTTACATTATTTTCAGGCTCAAAGGCATCGACTTCGCTCACGTTATGTCTGGCACAGAAAGAAGTTGGATACTTTTGACGTTGCAAGTGCTTTTCGGCGCGCCTTGCAACATCCCTTAAGTTATCCAAACTGATATCGGTGTACGAAAATAGCAAAAATCCTAACTGCTCCTTTGCATTATTTTTAATAAGATCTACTAGTTTCCTATTATTCATTGGTTCATTTAAACGTGAGTTCATCGTAACCATTGCGGTGAAAAAATCGTCAAAAAATTCCTTATGACCTTGACGGCGTTCCAACATTTGAACGAGTTTGTCGTGGTCATTTTCAATATTACTGAATTCTCTTATCAGCGCTTCTTTAAAGGTTTGGTAGGAGAATGTTCGGTTTTGTTTCGAGAAAAGCCAAAACCATTTGTCCGCTTTCCCCTCTAAAAGCAGGTGAAAGTTGGACAAAAAATGTTCCCAGGAACATTGCGATCGTTCATTCAAAGTTTCTACTTTGAATATAAAATCGTGGACACTATCCATGCCATTAAAAGAAATTTTCAATTTTTCTATCCTACAGTTGCTATCAAAATAGCTTGAAGATGAGTGCGGAATTTGATGGGAAGAATAAGAATCTCTTACGGTAGGGGTAATATTCGGAATAGGATGATTCCTTTGTTGATTTTGATTTACATTTAACTTTATAGTTTGCATTTGATCAATTATATTGTCCTTGAAGGATTTGAGTTCATGCATAAAGCTATTTTGGTTATAAATCATTGTTTCTTTAAAGACTGATATAAGTTGATTAATTTCACTAGAGGGTTTGTTGTTGTTTTCTAACTCTATTAAATTATTTTCCGAACAATTCGTTGCTTCGTCAGTTTGTATTGGCAAAAAGAAATTATCTTCGCCTTGAAATTGATTTCGCGCAGGACTAATAGGTAATGTTGCATTTTGCCGTTTAGGGGAATGCTGAATTTTAGGTATGGTACCAGTATTTAGGTTTGGAGAAGGACTCTTTCCCGATTCCAAAGAGATATTCAGATTCGTATTCTTTTTATTTGAATTTTTGTTTAAAGGGCTATTCTTTTTCCTTGGTCGTGATGCCATTTTATTTCTTTTCGATTTTACTTTTTAATATGTTTAATGCTAGGGTTGTTTTTAGATGTCGTTTAAGGTCAAGCGAGCTGTATATACCAAGGTCTTACAATATTTTTATATTTTCCTTTTTGGAAAATGTTAAAATTTGATTATAGCTACAATATGAATAATCTTATCCTAATAAAGAACTTATAATCTCAATCTTAAAAAAAAAAAAAATGTATTTAGGTAGGTAGTTAATTCAGAAGACTGTCGCAACGCATACGCGGCTCGGGCTGCAAAATACGGACTTACAATCCTGAAGCAACTCATTAGATAATTAAAATAAAGAAAGCAAAATATCATACATGCAAAATCTTTCGATCATATTAAAAGAATTGACTATGCTTGACTGAAGATAAAAAATATTCTAAGCAACGCGTTATCGACACAAAAATTAGATACTTATTTTAAGTATGTAACGCCCCACGTTGGGCGCCATATTTGTTATCCACTTGTTTGTTATATACGCTCGAGGGTACAAATTTTCTGTGAGAAGAGTATTCGAAACACATTTGGCATGCTTGTTGATGACTTAGCTCGTCGGTGGGTTGGGTTCTTGTGATCGAAGGGACTCTCAGAATAACAAATAAATTCATGCCAAAACTTAAACATAGACATGCTATGGATTTTCTGATTAATCAGACAAAGACAACGGACGGATATTGCAAGACCTTGATTATGGGTTAATGATGTTATTTTAACCAGAGTACACTATTCCCACCCTGTAAAAAAACGCCTTGGCAACACGCGTACTCATAATATTGTGTTACCCCTTTGTTGACTTGCTTTGCTAGAGACTTACCTCGCTTGACCTACAAACATCCTAAGCAATCCCCAATGTAATATTTAAAATTCTTTCATGTTGAAAATTCTTAATTGATTTTATTTACATAATATTCAAAACAATAATTCATTTAAAGTGTTAAAAATGTAATTTTAAAAAGATATTTATACTAAAGTACCATGATTATAATATGCATTAAGATTAAGAATAAAATTATAAAAAAAAGGAATATCAGTCAAAATGGAAATTCTTATGGTAAACTAAAGGTGAATGAATTAGAAATTTATATAAATTATATAGAGTCTAAGATGAAAAATTATCAATCAAGTTATTGATAAGAATGTAAATTATAAGTTAATTAAAGTTATTGTTTAAAGATAGGTTAGCTAAAAGAAATTATGAAGTAATTTAAAGGAAAATATCTGCTGGTGTGTAAGCTGGTGTGTTTTATAAACAACAAAAGGTGGAACAAAACTTACTTGGATCCTTAGCGATGGTGTGCACACTGTCGTCGTTATCCTTTAAAATTTGTTATGTAACTATTAAATTTTTTTCCCAACCAACAGACTTTTTGCCAAATTACAATTTAATTTTATACAATTTAATTTTATATTATGTATTTAAGATGTTTTGAAATTAGTTTTATCAAAGTAATTAACTATATATAATATGAAACGCGAAACACTAAAAAAAATGAATTATTTATACACGATATATATGTAGATAACGATAAAATGTCTTCTTTCCTTCACGTATAAGTCGATAAAAAAAACGTTAAAATGTATGCTACAATGGTAACACGGTTTCAAGAGAATTATCCGATTACTATGAAAACCAAAACACATTAACACAACACTGAATTCTACAACGAGTTTGTATGACTCGGACGAGAGCTTTTATGTCCATGTATGGCTAATCGAGCTTTAATGTCCTGTACTGGTCTCGATATAAAGTGCAGCGACTTTTATCCTTGAAAAACTTCCAGATACGTCTTGAAACTCACGTTCTCGGGGATAATACATCCAAACTAGACACAAAATTGTTAATTGGGCAATGCATACACCAAACACCGTTGAATAGCGTATACTTACGATAAAATAAATGTCCTTAATTCGTCAGTTATTGAAAATATGCTGGCTAATTTACCAACGCGAAATGAAAATTAAACAATTTTCCTGAATTTTAATTGTTCTTATCAGCGTTGAAAATTTTGTTTTCTAATATATATTTTCTTCATAAAAGGGACTTATTTTCTTCGATTTTATTTTTTGAATGAAAACAATCTCTAAGCAGAAAATATATTTCAACGATTCAATGCTTAGTCGATTGATTTCTTTTCGCTTTTTCAAAGTACAATTTTTAATTAGTGTGTTTGGTTTGAAGTTTGTATATTTTTTTTTTCATTTTATTTGCGAATAATTTGAATCACCTACTGAGTTGGGAAGATAGATTTTTCAACAAGTAGCCACATAACCCATTCATAACAAACCTTCTTTGTTTGCGCCATTTTAAACAATCAGCAAACAAAAAGGAAAAAGGATTGATTTTTTGATTTTTTTTTTTTTTTTGATTGATTTGATTTTTATTAACTGATTTAAAAGAGTAAAATTTACAATGGTAATATATACAAAAAATCCTTAAGCATGGCTTAAAGCCGTCTGCCTGATTGACATAAGTTTACCAGTAAGTAGTTAATATTTAATATATAATTAATTCACAAAAACAAAAAAGTAAAATATATACAGGTGTTTTTTTTTTTTTTTTTTTTTTCAAAAGTCTTCATTTAATATTTTTAATCTATATGACATTGCATATCTATAAAAGTTATACAACTGGGTAATATCTCCTTCGCAATTAAGAATCTCCAGCACTTCTCTTTGCGTTTTCACATCACTCCCAAGAAAATGTCTTCGTATTTCTTTCAGAATGGGACATATTCCTATGAAATGTATTACGTCTTCTCTCACTGCTAGGTTACAAAGACTACAAATCACAGGCAGATCTTCACGATGTGGAATAAAGTTTAGTCTTATTAGCTCTCCTCTCATTTTGAATGTAGCTGATATAAGCTTCTGACTATAGTTAGACCGGAAATAGTTTCTTTCACAAAGATTGTGTTGCAGTACGCTATATGTTACTCTGTGTACAGAAGAAGTCGCCTTGCTAATGCATTCAATTCTGTATTTGTCATCCACTTTTGCGACGAGGGTGTAGAGCGCTTTTTTAATATCTCCTGGGTTGCTTAGGTTCAGATTAAAATTGTGCTGGCAATAGTCTGCAAGCTCTTTTAGTTTTTCAAACCACAGGTTTTTTTTCCTAATGGTATACAGAGCTATTGTTTTCGGCAATCTGTCATCCGGCATGTTAAGCACTTTTAATAGGTAGTCGATATGAAATTTTAGTGTTTTAATGAACAGCGGTGACAATCCGGTTTCTATGTTTACCATGTAATTTGGTGTATTTCTGGGCAGTTGGAAACATCTTTTGACATAAAATCTTAACAATTTTTCTACCATTTCGTACTCCTCATAACCCCATGTTTGAGCAGCATACATCATCACTGATTCCGCCACCGAAATGAATACTCTATATTTTACGCTGTGCGAAATAAATTTATTTTCAAAGCATCTTTTCCACGTTGAACTTAATGCGCATTTTGATTTGATAAGTTTTTCTTTTAAATGAGTTTCCATATTGAGATTACTTGTTATAATAACACCAAGATATTTATAGGCCCTCACAATTTCAATCGGTACGTTGTTTAAATACCATTTTTCGTTTCTGGATGTTCTGCCAGCTCCTTTTTTAAAAATCATCACTTTAGATTTGTCCAAATTAACACTTAAGTTCCACAACTTACAATACAAATCTAAACGATTAATCATAAGTTGCAGAGTTTCAGGCGAATATGAAAAAAGGACAACGTCGTCCGCAAACATGAGGGCTTTGATCAAAACTCCGGCAAATTCTATCCCGCCTGGTAGCCAATCAATAAGATCGTCTACAAAGAGGGCGAAAAGGTAAGGACTCAGCGGACAACCTTGTTTTAACCCCATTGTTGTATCAAACCAGTTTGACAGTTCCTCCCCGTTCCATACCGCTGCCTTGTTCCCAACATATAGGCTCTCTAAAACTTTTCCAAATGTTGCCGTCATTCCAGCGTTGTATAGCTTGTAGAATAGAGCTTTTCTGTCAACAGTGTCAAAGGCTGCCTTAAAATCAACGAAGAACACATATAACTTCTTTTTCTGTTCCAGAAAAGTTCCCGCAATACTTCTTAACACAAATATATTGTCGCAAGTGGAATATCCGCTGCGAAAACCCGCCTGGAACTCTTTAAGCTTTTTTTTATCATTAATCCATTTGTCTAGGCGATTGTTTAAAAGTGATACAAATAATTTATAAGTGGCATTTAAAAACGATATTCCTCGATAATTTTTTGGATCGGCTATGTCTTCTTTCTTGTGAATTGGAAATATGATCGATGTCTTAAACTGATCTGGTATCTCCCCTGTTTCTAGTATTTTATTGAATGACTCCGTAAGTTTTTCAAAAAGTTCCACCGTTCCATATTTCAAAAACTCAATAGTGATTCTATCCGTTCCTGGTGCTTTTCCGTCTTTCAGTCTGTTTGCCGTCGAATACACTTCTTCATACGTAATAGGAGCATCGAGAATAGGATTGATGAAAAAAGGTTTTGCATAAAGAGCAATTGGTGCTGCTATTGCTGGATTCAAAAGTTTTTGGAAGTACTCTTTTAGCAAAACGATAGATATTTTGGCGCTGATTTGAAGACTTCGACCGTTGAAGTTTTTTACCGACTGCCAAAACTCTTTCGTGTTTCTACATTCCGTTAGTTTCAAAGCTGCGTTTTCATGAAACTGTACTTTTTTTACTTTGCATATTTTTTTATAGTAGGTATTTGCTTCAATATAGAGTCTTTTAAAATCATTATTATCAAATTTACGGAATGCTCTGAGCAAATGATTTTTTTCGAGCCATTTCGCACTCACCATCAAACCACTTCTCTTTTCGTTTCATTACGAGCTTATCCGGTTGTTTGCCACTTGGGTATGAAGCTTTAATAATGTTTTCAATGTCACACATAGATAGCTCTCTTTCCGATTGCAGGTTTTGATTTAAATTCTGCCAATACTCTGTTGCTTTGACATCCTTCCATTTCAGTTTTGGGGGGAGTTTAAGCTTCCTAGAGTTAACTTCAGGAGCGACATACGGATTAAATTCAACAGTTATTGGCATGTGATCAGAATAGGGCTCACTCAGCACTTCAAAATCATGAATTAGTGACATCCATTCTCCTCTTGCTAGGCAGAAGTCCACTACTGAAGAACCTTGCTGCCCTACAAAAGTGTATTCGCCTGCTTTGTCCGATTGGCTCACCCCATTCATGATAAACAGTCCAAATGCGTCGCATAGTTCCAACAATTTTTTTCCTCTTGCATTCAAAGTTACATCCTTTGATGATCTTATGTTGCCTGCATACATATTTTCCTTGCCTGCTTCATTTCCCATTCTTGCGTTTAAGTCACCAATAATCATGACATTATCCACGTTGTTTCGTTCTAAGAAATCGATCAGTGATCCGAAGTCAGTCTCCCAATGGTTACAATTGATGTATGAAGGTATTATAATATAAATATTAGAATTTATAACCAATTTTACGAAAGTAACATTTTCCTCTGAAACGAATTCACAACATATATTTTTGATAGACTTCTTAAATCCAAAGTAACATCCACCACTTGGTCTTCCTTTCGTATTTAATCTTTTTGCTCCAATTTGCATCCAATGATGATTTAAATCTTTAAAACGTTCGCTGTACAAATTATAATTTTCTTCCACTACAAATGTTTCATACAGAAACACAAAATCATAAATATTTAATAATTCATAAAAATCTGAGTAAATTGACTTATTATAAAGGCCTGCTATATTATAACTTAATATTTTAAATTGTTTTAATTCATAATTTAATTTAATGTTATGGCAGACGGCGGCGCCTTTACCCTATAATGAATTCAAATTCTGGTTTGATTGTACGGGTTGTGTCCTGGCTAAGCTGCTTCCAGTTTGACTGCTAGATGTCGCTCTCGTCGGTGTGTTCCCATTATTTAAGTTTTGACGTTCATCAACTTCAATCAGTTTGCCCAGCTGATTGCTGTCAAGCTGATAAATTTGCTTTATTTCAGACATTCCATCCGCATTGTTGCATACAAGTCCCAAAGTTTGGCTCCATCTGAATAATTTATCGTTGATAAACATATTTTCATCTCTCACAGATACTTTAATTGCTGGGTTTAGTTCCCTAAGCCTCTTTCTCAATTTCAACAGCTGGTTTCGTTTTTGCCGTATTGTGATTGGAAGGTCTTTGAAGATCGTGGCTCCCGTATTCAATAATGTTTTCGATGATTTTAATGCACTGATAACTTGTTGTTTTGACTCTAATTTGACGATAAAATTTTTACTTTTTGTGTTTACCGATCGTAGTTCATGAATTTGCAGGTTATCAGTGCTTGGTGGTGGTTTAATTAACGATGTGCACACCCTTTTCACCACATCCTTCTCATCTATCCCAACTTTAACATCAACTCGCATCATCAGGTTGTTCTCTGTGTTTCTTTTTTGCATTTCATCGATTCGGTATTCCAAAAGTTCGCATTTTTCTTCGAGGGCGGTCACTTTGTTGTGTAGTTGGATATTTTGTTCGAGCATTTGTCTATTTGCAATGGCGATCGCTTCAATAGTCGTGTTTTGTTGGTAAGTGTTTAGTCACTTTAGCAAAATTTTGTATGGGATACGAAAAGTGTCGATAAATTGGTCAGTAATTAAAGTGAACATAAAAGTGAAGATAAAATCTTGGAATGCCTGGAAATATTTGGCGCGAAATATAATATCAATACATTTTTTGCTTAAGGGTGGGTCTCCATGACAATAGAATTTAAAATTCATGTAAACGTATTTCAATGTGGTAGTGCGATATTCTTTTCTCTTCATTATTGTTTTTGATACGCTCAACTACTCTTGTTCTCTTTTCAAAATGGGTTTGTTGTTTTGTCATCCTTTCGATTTGAATGGGAATGATGAGTTCTATGCTTTCTGTTTATGGAAGGGTGAAGGGATATTTTTCAATTTTGTTTTCAAAACACATGAGTAGGTATAGCTAAAATGTGAGTCATTTTTTTTCTCTTTTTAGTTGTTTTTTCTTCAATTTCACTTGCTGTTGCTGGAACTGGAAAAACAGTAACAAAAAAATGTGAACTCGTTTGTGACTCGATCGAGATCTTGATGAAGGTCAGGACACATCAAATGAACATGCATAAATATATATACGTTACACATGTAGGTAGGTAGGTACATTGAAATAGTTTTTTTTTAGGAAGCTTTATGTAAGATAAGTGTGAGGTAGGTCAATATAACTATTTGACCTGTTTGAAAATTAGTTTAGGGTTTATTGCAAAGGGGTGAATTTTGGAGTTTACAAGTAAGGATGTTGGAAGAATAAGGTAACTTGTTCATTTGTAATGTGCGAAATTTGAGATTTCCTTTCGATTTTTGTTGTTGTCAGATTTCAAACAACAGCACAACACTGTATATTTTTGTTTTGCAATTGAAACATTGTCACTTCATTGTCACGTGGGAAAACCTACCTACCTATGTACATTTTGTTTTCAGAATAAAAATAAAAATGACCAAACAGAAAAGTCGTGCAGCATTTACATTCCTAGCTATGTATATAGGTATGCCCTATGATCATTTTTTGATGTTTGGAATCAGGGAGGCATAGGTATGTTAATAAACATGCGAAATCGCCCAACTCTGAGTTTTTAGAACTTGTATCATCTTGGATGTAGGTACCTACCTCTAGGTGTAATATAACCTAATCTATATACCTATGTAGATAGATACCTATATAAATACAAATTAATTGGTGTCTGTTTGTACGCGGATAACTCGGCTGAATAATTATCCGACTTGCTTGGGAGTTCTTTGTTGGATTTTTATTGAACCAGGTTCACACAATGGAGCCGAAAGTTTTAAATTTTGGAAAATTGAAAAAATCTTAAAAACCCAAAATTGCGGAAAGAAGTTCACCAAAACAGCTAGTTTTATATACAGGGTGAGTCATGAGCAATGCGACAAAATGCTAGGGCGTGTAGGTTGCGCTGAGACAAGAAAAAAATCGTATGGGAGGGGGGGGTCTATTCCCCTCCGTTTAGCCGGGAGGGGCAATTTTCGAAAAAACTGACTTAAAATGGGAAAAAAATTATTTAAAATCAACGGCTTCATTCACAATGCTGTGCGATACGTTTTTGAAAAGCCAATAACTTTTTCTTTCATTCTGTGTTTAAATAAATCTATTCTAAGAAATAGTTTTTGAAATATTAATTTTCAAAGTCAAAATTTTGAAAAAAAAAATTGAAAAAAAAATTTCAAATTAATTTTTTTCAAAATTTTACGTAATTAATTGCTAATTTTAATTTCAAAATTCAATGCTGTTATTAATTTTAAGTCTAAATAAGAAAACCGGATGCAAAAATCTTATGTCGTTCTCAAGAAATTAAAAAAAAAACCAAAACCACCTTTTTCTAAGAAAAACATTTATTTTTATTTTTACGTTACACATGTAGGTAGGTAGGTACATTGAAATAGTTTTTTTTAGGAAGCTTTATGTAAGATAAGTGTAAAGTAGGTCAATATAACTATTTGACCTGTTTGAAAATTACTTTAGGGTTTATTGCAAAGGGATGAATTTTGAAAACTTTCAAAATTGCGAAAACTAGATCCAAAAATGTGATTTTCAGAAATTAGGTGCTTCCCCCCATTTTTCCAAATTTAAATTTTTTAAAAACTCTACAAGGTTGTGGTACCCTAATACGAAGTTTTTTCTCTTTTTATTTTGAAAAAAAAAATCGAAACTGTGGATAAAAAGCTCAAAAAACATGTTCCCGAAAGTGTGAAGTTAGCCTCCCTTTTTTCAAATTTGAATTTTTGACAAATGAACCAGGTTGTGCTACATTTGTGCTGGTTTGTGTTGATCTTTTTTTTTTTTTTACTTAAAAATTGTAGGTTTTAGACAGCGGAAACTTTTGCACTAATTTAGCAATTTTGCCTTCCTGGGAGCTCCCTTTTTTGAATTTTCAAATTTAAAAACCAGTGCTAGATTGTGCTAGGACTCTTCTAAATTGTTCCAAAGTTTTGTTTCGAAAAAAAATATGTCATATGGGTCACATAGCACCTGACAAAACCGTTACATGGCATCTGACCCGCCGGCGGTCACAGTTATTTTCCTGTAAATTTTTTTTCTCAGGCTCTTTGTGAACAAGTTACTTTTTAACATTCACAGATTTTGATTGAAGTATATTAGTTATTTGGCAAACAACAATTCAATCATTCAAATTGCATTTTTTTTAATTATTTTCCATTTATTTTTTCAACAAAATCAACCCCAAATAATTTGGAAAATAATGGGTAAAATCTGATAATTTTCATTTCTGATTTATTTTTACCTAATGCTTTTATTTAGGTGCCAGTGAAGAAAAATGAGTATTTTCATTGCAGGCTAGGTACCTACGTAGATCGTCATCATGATACCCTTTCCCTCGGCACATGCCAAAGGCCCCGCAAAGACATTTCAGTCACACACATTCTTATTTGCAATTACCTACCACTCCATGTCCGTCAACACGCGAAATGAAAACAAAAATCGCTTCTAAATAAAAATAGGAACATAGATATACAATTGCAATATACACATTCCCTCTTCCCACTATCTCACAATTTACTAATCGTGTCCAACCACACCACCAAAAAGGAGGTCATCTTCAATATTTTTGTTTCTTTCCGTTGTAGGATAACAGAAGAGGAGGTATCTCCAATTTAGGTTTAATCGCAAACAAAAATTGAAGTGCCCAAGCCCAAGTGCCTACGTCAATTATTCTGATACAGAAACATAGATCTCAATTTCTTCTTCCTTTTGACACCTCAACCTTGAAGATTCGATAAGATTAACTCATTTTATAGACGATTCCCTGAGACTCTATTTCTATATAATTACGGATAAAATCTTTTTCAGCATTATTCCCACATCCATAAGTTTCCTTCCAAAACCAAGTAGAAAAAAAAAAACAAAAATATCATATACCTACTTGGACGACAGCGACGACGACGATACCTACGAATCGTATGTACACCAGCGTTGCCGAAGTTAACCAATCGTGCTTTTTTGACACGACAATTTTTTCTTGTGGCACAGTGGCACGAAACATTTCAATATCGCACACTTTATCATTGCCTATATCTCAATTTAATATTGATGGAAAATTATATAATAAATTATAGAAATAAAGTTTTATTTTTTTAACAGAAGATTTATAGTTTTTTCATGGCAAGCAGTTTTTAAAATGTGACACGGCATTTTCTTTTCTCGGCGGCAACGCTGATGTACACCATTCACCATACCATTTGTGTTTTGTGTATCACCACAAAAAAAAAAGTTGATTCTAAAGAGAGTGCGAACAGCGAAAATATAATATTCTCTTTCGACGGAAGTTTCGTGAACTAAATATCGTTGTGTGCGTATTTTGATTAACAAAATCGTTAAAAAGATGCTTTTTCAAAATTAAATATAAAATTGTTTATGCGTGTGATATTGTTTTCTTCACTTGGAACTTTAGCAAAAAATATTGAAATAAAATACAAAAATAAAAATAAAGTTGTACATGGCATTTCAACCTGGGAAAACTACCATGTGTATAGATACTTTGAATTGTAAATTTGTACGTCTAAACAATATAAAATTGCAAAAAAATTTACAGCAGGATTTACAAAAATAATAAGAGATTCGAATAAATTAAAAACAAAAAATATTAAGAATAAAACATGCCAGCCCCAACGGGGAAAAGAAAAAAGTAGTATTGTTTGTGTATATATAAGTTTTTCAGACGTATAAAGTGGAAAAAAATAATTTTTTGTTTTGTTTCAAATAAAGTATCTACTTTCTGTTATAAAAAAAAAATATTGTTTGGCTCCGTTGAAAATTTAAGAAACTGCGCCAATAAACGAGCTTTAAATTAGTGTGAACTTACGTCCATTTTGTAGCTCAAATAATTTTTTTTTTTTTTTTTTTATCCTATGAAAAGCATACATTCATTGACAGTTGAAAAACATTAACAACAAAATAAAAAAACAAATCACACGAGAGCCCCTTGAGGGGATGCATAAATCAGCCAAAATAAAGGGGGAAAAATGTGTAATTCCTTCCCTAAAAAGCACAAACTTTTGTAAAACATAAAATTGAGGACATATGTTTTAAGATATGTTCATGGACTAAATAATAAATTTTATTTCATCAAAATATCTTTTCAAATGTAGGAGATATATTAAGTTTTGTGCACGTAGTACCCTACATTTACGAGGAAGACCCACCCTTAAAGGTTGGTGGCACCTACGACAGCTTAAGACATGGACTCCATATACAAAGATTATTAATGGTTGTGTTCATTGTGTTTTCCTTTAGGGCAGCGTGTTGCGGAAGAAGTAAGAAGCTTTCAACCTACGAAAGTTCCAAAAAAGGATTGATGATTTTGAACTTTTCGCTTAAAAACAAATAAAAATTGGTTAAAGCAGATTTTTAAATAAAATTATATAATTTGGGATTTAATTTGGTAATATTCAAGCTAAATAATGATTATTTATCCTGTTTTTATTTGTTTGTAGTGGAAGGTGGGGTACAAGTTGACCAACTCGGCATATTCAAATAGCCATACTTTGCAAACACATCCATAAAATTATTTGAAACTTCGGCTTGGCATATAGTCAAGAATACCAACTTTGAAATAAAATAAGAAAGTGGATACAAAAGTGAATATAGCGTTTTGTTGGTTCCTTCCAGTGCTGACTAACTAAAAATTACCAACAAAACACGACTAATGTCTGTTTTTGTTGCAGTGTCTTTCAACTTGAAGTCGAGCAATCCAGCGATCATATTAGCTAGGTCGGTTTTTGTCATATTTCCCACGCATTCTTGGGATTCAGCCATATTATCGCAGACTTGGGTTTTCTTTTGTCTGTTAAAGTTTTCGGGGGATATTTCGCCTACTTTGCGCTTGTTCATATGCAATTTCAGTGAGGTTATGTGCGTTTTGCGTATATATATGACAAAATAATGAATAAAAACTCACTTGACCTATGTATTTGATGTGCCTTTTAATAGCTTTTGTTAAATCAACTTAAATAACACTTCAATTTACTTTTAAATTCAGATAATTTTACTTTTTTCTCGGAGCTACTTAAAAATTCACCTACTCTTACAAATTGACAGCTGTCAACAACAGGAAAAAGGATGGGAATTGATTCAACGTGTGGCTCGACCCACGAAAAGCCGGGCAGTAATTTTGAAGTTTACCTACTGTCGTATATCCTTCGCATGAAATTTCCCTATGAAATCGCCGTTAAGTTTTTCAAGCTCGTATAAGCAATTCCCTACCTTCTTTCTGATTCGACATTTCAGAAATTTAGGGGCAAATTTGGCATTACGGGCTTCACGGAAACTCGGAAACTCTCGTATTATAAGTTTTCGCTGATCGTAAATACGATGCATCCAAGTTTTTTGATATATTTTCCCGTAACTTTCCAAGTTTGTCCGCATTCGTTACAACGTCAATGAATGGTTCTCGTAAGCACTTTATTTTATCAAGAATTGTATATGCCGATCCATGTTGCAACATGGTCTGACCGAAGACAGCAAAATAAGGAGAACATTTAATTGCGTGATGATGATCACTTCTCAATATAGCCGTTATTTGAGAAAGGCATTTGTCCCACTTGCTGTGATCTCGCCCGATAGCATCGAAGCTTCGCAATTATTTCACGGTTCGCTCTCTCAGAAACATTGGCTTGCGGAGAATAAAAACCTGTTCTTACATGTTGAATTCCATAAGAATTGAGAAAATCGGAAAAGTCCTTGGAAACGAATTGCCGGCCGTTGTCGCTATGTAAATACTGAGGTACACCCACTAAATTAAAAATTTCTGATTGCAAATACTCTATAACATTTGCAGAAGAAGCCTTTTTCATTGCTTTAAGGAAAAGGAATTTTGAAAAATGATCAATGACGATGAAGATGACCGAATTCCCATTTTCCGTCCTAGGATATGGGCCAAGGAAGTCCACATATAATCTTTGGAAGGGACGATCGGTTTTAATTTGGTTACCCATCATTGGCTTTAGTGTCTGATTAGGTGCCTTTACGCTTTTACACGTATCACAGCCATCCACAAAAGCTTTTATCTCGCGGGCCATTCCTGGCCAGAAGTATTTTTGGCGGATACGAAATAGAGTTTTTGCGTATCCACCATGACACGCAATTACAGAATCATGGGCATCAGTAATAACCTTTTAAGTTAATCCCTTGGGTAACCACATCACCCAAAGATTATCTTCCTCGTCATTATATCCCTCCCTAAATTTAGTCCTCTTATAGATGAAATTTTCCGAAACACAAAGATCTGGAAGACTTTCGTTATCGGACTTGATTTTCTCTCGTAAATTAGCATACTCTTCACTCTCGAACTCTGAAGAGTTCAAGTCAATTTCCGAGGGACGGTTATTGATATCGAGTTCCTCCATATCTCCCCTTGAAAGGGTATCAGGTACTACGTTGAGATATCCTTTTCGATGCTCGATTTTAAAGTCAAAAGCTTGGAGTTTTAAACGCCAACGAGCTAATCTACCATCCGATTCCTTGAGAGACATCAGCCACTTAAGGCTTGAATGGTCCGTTATTATTCGTAGGGCCTAAACCTTTTCACGCAAACGACCGCAGCCAAACACTCCAGCTCAGTTACGGTGTAATTTCTTTATGCTTTGTTCAATTTTTTTTGAAACAAAGGCAATGGGCCGTTCTCGGCCTTCATCGTCCAATTGGAACAAAACACCTCCCACTCCAATGCTAGACGCATCACATTGAATTGTGAATTCTTTTGTGAAATCTGGCTGAACGAGCACCGGAGCTGAACTTAGAGCGGTTTTTAATTTATTAAATGCTTCAATAGCTTCTGGTGATAAATTAAAAGATTTCCCATTTTTAAGACAGTCTGTGAAGGGTCCTGATAAGTCGGCAAAGTTTGCGATAAATTGGCGATACCATCCTGCCATACCTATGAATCGGTGAACTTGGCGGACTGATTTTGGTAGAGGGAAATTAGTCACTGCTTTGACTTTAAAAGGATCCGTTTTTAAGCACCCATGTCCCACTATGTACCCTAGGTATTTTATCTCCGTTTGACAAAATTTGTTTCTCTCTATGTTGATGGTTAGCCCAGCATCTTTAAGACACTTGGATACTTCGGAAAGCACTTCCAAATGCTTTTAAAAGTTTTCTGTGCAAATAAGCAGATCATCAACATAGACAAAAACAGACTCGCGTAACCGAGAAGGTATGACTTTATCCATAAGGGCACTCAGGGTCTGTGATGCATCACTTAATCCAAATGGCATTACATTGAATTGCATTAGGGGCATTCCCGGAACTGCAAAAGCTGTCTTTTGTTTATCGTTTTCTTTAAGTGGAATTTGCCAGTACGCATTTTTAAGATCAATTCCAGAGATAAAATGAGTATCTTTGACTCGACTTAACAATCCGTTCATGTTTGTAAATGGATATGCACTCTTTCTTGATTTGCTATTTAATTTTCGATAGTCTACACAAAATCTCACTTTATCACCTTTATTGACTAAAACAATCGGGCTAGACCATGGACTATCACTTGGTTCAATCACCTTAAGTCTAAGCATTTCTTCGATTTGCTTGTAAGCTTCTTTTTGTCGGGGTGACAAAAGAGGGTAATATTTACTTTTTATTGGAACCGCATCCCCTGTATCGATAGAGTGAGTGATTAAATGGGTCCGTCCCGAAACACAAAGATCTGGAAGACTTTCGTTATCGGACTTGATTTTCTCTCGTAAATTAGCATACTCTTCACTCTCGAACTCTGAAGAGTTCAAGTCAATTTCCGAGGGACGGTTATTGATATCGAGTTCCTCCATATCTCCCCTTGAAAGGGTATCAGGTACTACGTTGAGATATCCTTTTCGATGCTCGATTTTAAAGTCAAAAGCTTGGAGTTTTAAACTCCAAAGAGCTAATCTACCATCCAATTCCTTGAGAGACATCAGCCACTTAAGGCTTGAATGGTCCGTTATTATTCGGAAAGGCAATCCCTCAACGTAGGGCCTAAACCTTTTCACGCAAACGACCTTAGCCAAACACTCCAGCTCATTTACGGTGTAATTTCTTTGGGCTTTGTTCAATTTTTTTTGAAACAAAGGCAATGGGCCGTTCTTGGCCTTCATCGTCCAATTGGAACAAAACACCTCCCACTCCAATGCTAGACGCATCACATTGAATTGTGAATTCTTTTGTGAAATCTGGCTGAACGAGCACCGGAGCTGAACTTAGAGCGGTTTTTAATTTATTAAATGCTTCAATAGCTTTTGGTGATAAATTAAAAGAGTTCCCTTTTTTAAGACAGTCTGTGAGGGGTCCTGATAAGTCGGCGAAGTTTGCGATAAATTGGCGATACCATCCTGCCATACCTATGAATCGGCGAACTTGGCGGACTGATTTTGGTAGAGGGAAATTAGTCACTGCTTTGACTTTAAAAGGATCCGTTTTTAAGCACCCATGTCCCACTATGTACCCTAGGTATTTTATCTCCGTTTGACAAAATTTGCTTTTCTCTATGTTGATGGTTAGCCCAGCATCTTTAAGACACTTGGATACTTCGGAAAGCACTTCCAAATGCTTTTAAAAGTTTTCTGTGCAAATAAGCAGATCATCAACATAGACAAAAACAGACTCGCGTAACCGAGAAGGTATGACTTTATCCATAAGGGCACTCAGGGTCTGTGATGCATCACTTAATCCAAATGGCATTACATTGAATTGCATTAGGGGCATTCCCGGAACTGCAAAAGTTGTCTTTTGTTTATCGTTTTCTTTAAGTGGAATTTGCCAGTACGCATTTTTAAGATCAATTCCAGAGATAAAATGAGTATCTTTGACTCGACTTAACAATCCGTTCATGTTTGTCAATGGATATGCACTCTTTCTTGATTTGCTATTTAATTTTCGATAGTCTACACAAAATATCACTTTATCACCTTTATTGACTAAAACAATCGGGCAAGACCATGGACTATCACTTGGTTCAATCACCTTAAGTCTAAGCATTTCTTCGATTTGCTTGTAAGCTTCTTTTTGTCGGGGTGGCAAAAGAGGGTAATATTTACTTTTTATTGGAACCGCATCCCCTGTATTGATAGAGTGAGTGATTAAATGGGTCCGTCCCAATCCCAGTTTGGCATAAGAAGGAAAGGCGGCTATAACCTTATCCAAATCATATTTTTGGAAAGGATTTAGATTGTGTAGATTTGATGTTGGTACAACAGAGTTATCTAAACAGATTTCCGAAACAATATTAGGTGCAATTTGAAAAGCACGCCAAAAATTTACGCCTAAATAGACTTTTTGTTGAAGTGAAGGAACGACGTAAAATAAAATTTCTTTCGAAAGGCCATTGAAGCTGACCGGTATTTGGCAAAATCCAACAATATTTTGTTTGGCTCCATCAGCTGTGCTTATGAAAGATTTTATTTCCCTGAGTGCAATTTGGTTGCGCGTTATAAACTCTAGGCTTTTTTTTCCCAATGCACTAACTGAAGCACCTGAATCTAGCAGCGAGAATATTGTTTCTGGACCGATTTGAACATTGATGAAAGACCGACCATCGGTATTGGTATAGATCATCGTCGATTCTATGGCTTGTCGAAAACATTTACGCTTCCTGTACCTTTCTCTTGCACTTAAAATTTGTTTTGACGGCTCAGTATTAAATATCCTGGAGCGGACTTTAGCATAATTTAACTTTCTTTGATGTAAATTGTTTTGAAATGATATGTCAGTATTATGTGAGCACTCGTCTTTGGGAGGTCTGTTTAAAATGTATATTTTGTTTGAAGTAGTTTCGATATTAGGCTGAAGCTTTGGAAAATGAGAAATTTTCATGATTTAATGTCGGCTCGGGAATTTCTGTAATGAGCGAGAGTTCCCGGCAGCCATCTCGCCCATTGATTGGTTTCCCACCGAATGATTTTTACATGTGACCGTGGTCACGTTTTTGTTGCCGCATTTGTAGCAAAAAAGATTGCGTTGTTCAATTGGGCACTCAAAAAATGAATGTCCTACGGATTCGCAGTTCCAGCACTTATACTTTTATGTGTCATTTGTGCGGTTTTGTGTGAATGCAGATACATCATAATGATCATTACACATGCTTACATTATTTTCAGGCTCAAAGGCATCGACTTCGCTCACGTTATGTCTGGCACCGAAAGAAGTTGGATACTTTTGACGTTGTAAGTGCTTTTCGGAGCGCCTTGCAACATCCCTTAAGTTATCCAAACTGATATCGGTGTACGAAAATAGCAAAAATCCTAACTGCTCCTTTGCATTATTTTTAATAAGATCTACTAGTTTCCTATTATTCATTGGTTCATTTAAACGTGAGTTCATCGTAACCATTGCGGTGAAAAAATCGTCAAAAAATTCCTTATGACCTTGACGGCGTTCCAACATTTGAACGAGTTTGTCGTGGTCATTTTCAATATTACTGAATTCTCTTATCAGCGCTTCTTTAAAGGTTTGGTAGGAGAATGTTCGGTTTTGTTTCGAGAAAAGCCAAAACCATTTGTCCGCTTTCCCCTCTAAAAGCAGGTGAAAGTTGGACAAAAGATGCTCCCAGGAACATTGCGATCGTTCTTTCAAAGTTTCTACTTTGAATATAAAATCGTGGACACTATCCATGCCATTAAAAGAAATTTTCCATTTTTCTATCCTACAGTTGCTATCAAAATAGCTTGAAGATGAGTGCGGAATTTGATGGGAAGAATAAGAATCTCTTACGGTAGGGGTAATATTCGGAATAGGATGATTCCTTTGTTGATTTTGATTTACATTTAACTTTATAGTTTGCATTTGATCAATTATATTGTCCTTGAAGGATTTGAGTTCATGCATAAAGCTATTTTGGTTATAAATCATTGTTTCTTTAAAGACTGATATAAGTTGATTAATTTCACTAGAGGGTTTGTTGTTGTTTTCTAACTCTATTAAATTATTTTCCGAACAATTCGTTGCTTCGTCAGTTTGTATTGGCAAAAAGAAATTATCTTCGCCTTGAAATTGATTTCGCGCAGGACTAATAGGTAATGTTGCATTTTGCCGTTTAGGGGAATGCTGAATTTTAGGTATGGTACCAGTATTTAGGTTTGGAGAAGGACTCTTTCCCGATTCCAAAGAGATATTCAGATTCGTATTCTTTTTATTTGAATTTTTGTTTAAAGGGCTATTCTTTTTCCTTGGTCGTGATGCCATTTTATTTCTTTTCGATTTTACTTTTTAATATGTTTAATGCTGGGGTTGTTTTTAGATGTCGTTTAAGGTCAAGCGAGCTGTATATACCAAGGTCTTACAATATTTTTATATTTTCCTTTTTGGAAAATGTTAAAATTTGATTATATCTACAATATGAATAATCTTATCCTAATAAAGAACTTATAATCTCAATCTTAAAAAAAAAAAAATGTATTTAGGTAGGTAGTTAATTCAGAAGACTGTCGCAACGCATACGCGGCTCGGGCTGCAAAATACGGACTTACAATCCTGAAGCAACTCATTAGATAATTAAAATAAAGAAAACAAAATATCATACATGCAAAATCTTTCGATCATATTAAAAGAATTGACTATGCTTGACTGAAGATAAAAAATATTCTAAGCAACGCGTTATCGACACAATCAATGAACGGGCCTAGGAATACAAAAATTAGATACTTATTTTAAGTATGTAACGCCCCACGTTGGGCGCCATATTTGTTATCCACTTGTTTGTTATATACGCTCGAGGGTACAAATTTTCTGTGAGAAGAGTATTCGAAACACATTTGGCATGCTTGTTGATGACTTAGCTCGTCGGTGGGTTGGGTTCTTGTGATCGAAGGGACTCTCAGAATAACAAATAAATTCATGCCAAAACTTAAACATAGACATGCTATGGATTTTCTGATTAATCAGACAAAGACAACGGACGGATATTGCAAGACCTTGATTATGGGTTAATGATGTTATTTTAACCAGAGTACACTATTCCCACCCTGTAAAAAAACGCCTTGGCAACACGCGTACTCATAATATTGTGTTACCCCTTTGTTGACTTGCTTTGCTAGAGACTTACCTCGCTTGACCTACAAGCATCCTAAGCAATCCCCAATGTAATATTTAAAATTCTTTCATGTTGAAAATTCTTAATTGATTTTATTTACATAATATTCAAAACAATAATTCATTTAAAGTGTTAAAAATGTAATTTTAAAAAGATATTTATACTAAAGTACCATGATTATAATATGCATTAAGATTAAGAATAAAATTATAAAAAAAAGGAATATCAGTCAAAATGGAAATTCTTATGGTAAACTAAAGGTGAATGAATTAGAAATTTATATAAATTATATAGAGTCTAAGATGAAAAATTATCAATCAAGTTATTGATAAGAATGTAAATTATAAGTTAATTAAAGTTATTGTTTAAAGATAGGTTAGCTAAAAGAAATTATGAAGTAATTTAAAGGAAAATATCTGCTGGTGTGTAAGCTGGTGTGTTTTATAAACAACAAAAGGTGGTACAAAACTTACTTGGATCCTTAGCGATGGTGTGCACACTGTCGTCGTTATCCTTTAAAATTTGTTATGTAACTATTAAATTTTTTTCCCAACCAACAGACTTTTTGCCAAATTACAATTTAATTTTATACAATTTAATTTTATATTATGTATTTAAGATGTTTTGAAATTAGTTTTATCAAAGTAATTAACTATATATAATATGAAAAAAAATGAATTATTTATACACGATATATATGTAGATAACGATAAAATGTCTTCTTTCCTTCACGTATAAGTCGATAAAAAAAACGTTAAAATGTATGCTACAATGGTAACACGGTATCAAGAGAATTATCCGATGGAATTTGGATGGAAGCGAAATTAAGTCACTATGAAAACCAAAACACATTAACACAACACTGAATTCTACAACGAGTTTGTATGACTCGGACGAGAGCTTTTATGTCCATGTATGGCTAATCGAGCTTTAATGTCCTGTACTGGTCTCGATATAAAGTGCAGCGACTTTTATCCTTAAAAAACTTCCAGATACGTCTTGAAACTCACGTTCTCGGGGATAATACATCCAAACTAGACACAAAATTGTTAATTGGGCAATGCATACACCAAACACCGTTGAATAGCGTATACTTACGATAAAATAAATGTCCTTAATTCGTCAGTTATTGAAAATATGCTGGCTAATTTACCAACGCGAAATGAAAATTAAACAATTTTCCTGAATTTTAATTGTTCTTATCAGCGTTGAAAATTTTGTTTTCTAATATATATTTTCTTCTTAAAAGGGACTTATTTTCTTCGATTTTATTTTTTGAATGAAAACAATCTCTAAGCAGAAAATATATTTCAACGATTCAATGCTTAGTCGATTGATTTCTTTTCGCTTTTTCAAAGTACAATTTTTAATTAGTGTGTTTGGTTTGAAGTTTGTATATTTTTTTTTTTCATTTTATTTGCGAATAATTTGAATCACCTACTGAGTTGGGAAGATAGATTTTTCAACAAGTAGCCACATAACCCATTCATAACACTTTCTTGAGAAATGTTGTGAATACGTGTCGAAATTCACGGGCTCACTCATTCATATATTTAAGATTTGTTATAAAATCAAGATCTAGGCTGTGCGCAATATATTATATTAATATTATTTGTTATCGCTTGTCAGTGGTTTTGGTATGAAACATATACAAATACCTAAATATTGAAGATATTGCTCTACACGACGCAGTATATTGAGCAATTTATTGCAGATGCTTTAATAGGGCATATTCATAGATATTTGACAAGTTCTTTTTATACTATGTTTCCACCAAGCACTTAATCTTGATTTGAGCAGATTTATCCATTATCTTTTAAATCACTAGATTTACCATATAAATCCTAACTCTTCATGATTAAAAATTAATCTATTGTAAATCTCTTGCCAATTACTTATCACACACCTTTTAAGGACTGAACGTTTTCATTTCAAATGTCGTTTTAGATGTCAACAATAAATTTGACAATAAATTTTGTAAATATTTTTCATTTTTGTTAATTTTTCACCAAATAAAACCCTTTAATTGCATTATTTCGACGGAATATTAAAGATTATTAGTGATTTTTGTGAAATAAGTGCAATTTATAGTTAATAAATATAAAATTTCTGAACGAAATGTTGTTATGTTTTAAAGTTGTAAAACTTCTTGTCAAGTTAACCACATTTTAAATCGTAGCTATACACTCTTGGGTCACACCAAATACAACTCGATGCAAATAGTCTAGGCATCCATGGACTGACATAACAATCAGGTATTGGTTCTTTAGGCACTCTCCGATTCCATCTTCCTTTGGAAGATTCCATCTTCCTTTGGAAGATGGAATTATCTTTGTCACAATAGCTTCACCCAGCAAGTAATTTTCAGCTTCACATAGTAATGTTACGCATCTTCGAGCATCTTTTCGGCAATAATTGAGTTTGCATCATCAACCGACGACATTGGCGGTGGTTCAATGATTCCATTATGGATATTCGGTATTTCCGTAGAACTAGTCTCTGCGTTAACTGTATTCTTGTCAATTCGCTCGTCGGTTGGTCTAGGTACAAAAAATTCTTTCCATGCGACTACAAGAAAAAACAAGAATGAAAACAATTCATACTACTTCGTAACTTAAAACTTCACTTTTAATTTAATTATAAGATACATTTTAATTTTTTAAACAAAATCACGGGAAAACAGAAATTATTATTATAAACGCCCAGCCATACTGAAACGTGATATCCAATTTTGGCGACCTGCAAAAAACAATAAAAAAAAATAGTACTGTCAAAACAAGTAAATTCACCTCGGTTCCCCTCTCAATTTTACACGGATACGAATCGAAATTACAAAAACAACAAAGTTAACAAATGGTTGTTGTCTTTATATTCTTAATCTTTGCTTAGGTGAAAAAGTGTGCTTTTTGGGTCTGTTCACAAACTCGTTTATTTTGGTTAGGCTGTTCCTACACCAGTAACACATTACTTCACTAGTTGCGTTTTCGTTTGTGTGTTTCGGTATAAAAAGAAATTTGGGGTAAGAAATTTCCCTCCATTGAAATATTAGTACCTATGATTTAGAAGGTTGAATCATATGCAGCAAAAATACTAAAAGCAAAACTTAAGGATGTAGTACACGGAATGTAAAAAACCACATGCGAATGTGTCTCTGACGTCCCCCACCAATATTGTATTTGTGTTACTAGCGCAACATTTAGCGATGTTGGAGATAACTCATAGTGTGCTATTACACCATGATTTAGAACACGTTAGAACAACAGAGAGAAAAAATCGAAAAGACCATCGTTTGCTCTTTTTCTCTAACGTAATTTGAAAAAGAGTCATGACTAGCACACATATGTAATTAGAAATAGACGACAGATTGTAAATGAAAGTGATCAAACCATATAGCTATCGCATCCAATGCAAGAAAAAATTCCAACTTTTTCGAATAAATAAAATTTATGGTATGTCGGTTTTGGGAAAAACGCGTCAAAAGAATAGAAGCACTTAAAAAATAGAACGAACTAGAAATGCTGCAATTATTCTTTATTTAGTTTTAAATTTATTCATATTAAATTGATTATTTTTAAGAATCAGAATTTAAAATAACTTCAAAAATTCCATTATTTTAGCGGATTATTCATCGAAGCCAGGCCATTTTAATAGAAAGAATTAACCCTTCCTTTCTACCGTTTAATCTCCATTCTTCACAATACTTTTTCCATTGCGTCGAGGTCCATAGTGTACGGTGGTGAAACCATAAAATTTACAATTTGACTCTTAATGAATTAAATAAAACTTTAGTGAAAGTGATTGTGTAAAAATGAGTTAGCTTCTGAAAGATTTAAATGCTGTTGAACTAAAAGCTGAATTGACCAAACGGGGACTTCCTACTGCTGGAACAAAAAATTACCTCATTATTCGTCTGCAAGAAGCCATGAGACGACATGGCAAAAATCCAGACACATCCGTCTTGGAAATACAAATGGCAGAAGAACAAGTAAGTAGCCACAACGATTTGTCCAATATGATGGCTCTTCTCCTGGCCCGTTTGGAAGAGCAAAGAGAAGAACAAAATAATGAACAAACGAAACTCTTCGAACGTTTCGAAGATTAAAGAGGAGAACAAAAGAATGAACAAAGAAAACTTCTCGAACGAAGATAAGTTCACTGCGTTGCAAAACAAGTTCGTTGCTCCTGACGAAAGATTTGAAGCCGTCGAAAAACAACTCATAACAGTTGAGACTAAGGTCATTTTCAAAAAAAAAAATAATAACTTTCCTTTAATATAAGCAACCAATCTTAAAAATTATTAGAGAGAATAACTAAATTTCAATCCATTTAACCTAATCATTCTATTGCTTAGCAAAAAAAAAAAATTGTAGGTAAAAATAAAAATATGTTACTATTTCGAATGAAAGATCGAATTTTGTTAATTCATCAAAATAAATCGCACTCAATGTTGCGTCTGTAATGTTTACGATTTTAATTGAATTTAGAATTTCCGTCACCTGGTGTTGACCTCATTAATTTTTCTGCAGCCACTTTAAAAATAAAATTTACAACATGTTTTGTGTTGAAAAAAAAAAACAAAACAAATATGTTAAACATTTTTTATTAGTCAAAACACACATACCATATAACATACCTAGGTTACCTATCTCCAATCTAACTACACACCGTTCAACTATGTCTATCTTTTTTAACATATACCCATAGTATTTTCATGCTGAATAATCACCGCCTGACCATCTTAAGAAACTTGTGAATAACACATTTTTAGGTTCGTGTATTTACTAACTGTCTATTCTTTAACCCTGATAACAGTCGTAAACATTTATGATTTTTGTTTGCTTACGACTCTTGTCAAGGAAATATGGATTTTAGAGCCAATAAAATACATTATATATTATTAATTTGTTTTGTTGACGACTTTTGTTAGGGTCACAGAATAGACACTTAATAAGTGTGAGAACCTCCAAATGTGCAGTTCACAACTTTCTTTAGATGGCGCTGCTCCATGGTTGTACTATAAAAATTTATATACAATGATATAACTATACTACACACATCCTACAAAGCAACCTACAAGTAAAAAACACATATTCTGTAAAGCAGTATCCAACAATTTACAGCAGTGTTTTTCAAAGTGCGAGTCGCGAACCCCTTTGAGGTCACCAAGCAAATGGTAGGGTGTCGCGTATAGCCAGCTTCAAAAAATAGATATGAAAACATCAGATTTGGTTTAATTTGTATAAACAAAAATGTATTTAAATTATTGACTATACGTTTGTTTCGACAAACCGTGGAGTGATTTTAGAAAGTAAAGTTTTAAAATCGTCTTCTGAATCCGTTCTACTTCTGAACTTAGTTTTTTAGTCATTTAGGAAACATTGATCTAGAAAGGGAAGTGTGTTGCGAACGGTAGAGACCTACTAATCATTTTGGAATTCGTCATCCAGAAAAAGTCTATCCTTTCATACTGAAACTCCATTTTAGCATTTCATCCAGTTTCTCAAATGCTCGGTGGCTCGGTTTGGATAATATGTTTTATGTTTCTCATAAATAAATTGCGCAGCGCAAACATGTTGAAAGAAATTTGTGAGCCTTACAACTACAAGGTTAACTAAGGTTGAAGGGAAACTACTTATTATTATTATTACTTATTATGCTTATCGCCATAATAAGTATTAAAGTGAGGAACATTTCACTTTTTTGACTTTTTTAAGAAAAAATTACTTCACTTTGATGTGATGTGAAGTTAAAGATATTTCCCGCTCGCTGAGAAATTACTTCGTTTTATAATTATTTTATGGAAATTAACTTAACACAACGTGAGAACCTTATGTGGAAAATAACCTCGCCAAAAAAATGTCAAATTGTTCACACGTGTAATTATTTCCAATGAAGTAATTTCCCGAAACAAAACAAAGAGTAGTTTCACGTCTGGTGGATGGCGTATGGCTTATGCCGGTATGCGTTTGATGCGAAAAAAGAACGGGACTAGACCGACTATTTATTGTAAATCCACCAACGCGTATACGAGAGTCACCGCAATTACAATTATTTGGGGAATCACATTTTGCAATATTGCATTTATTTTTGGGGGGTCGCTAAGCTTTTGTATATGTTCAAGGGGGTCGTAATCGAAAAAGATTGAAAAAGAGTGATTTACAGTAACAAAAACCTAATTCAACCTAAAATGTTTTATTTAGAGGATATTTTGCGGCCCAAGTTCGATATTTATATACTGTTGATAATGTTCAATTAATATAGTAGATATATTTTGTAGGGTGCTTAACCCATTTCGTTTGTATCCTAAATATCCTCTATGGATTTGCATTGTGTCGACAGCTTAAATTTTTCAAAAACAAACTTCTTGTACTTTTACTTTTTTAACTGATACACCAAATTTAAGATTTAAGATCTTAAGGTTTTAAGATTAGATCAATGGGCGGTAGTATCTACTTCTCTTCGAATAATAGACTTAAGTTATTTTTATGATAATATTATATGCATTATCTTGTCCTTCCACGAAGAACTCTCAAGACTGTAAACATAAACAAATGACAAAAGTTCAAATTATCAAATAAGTCAATCGAAACCATATGTGATTTTTATAAAAACGTAAATGTGATAAAAACTTGTATTTGTATACTATACTCGTATAAATATATGTTCCTAGTACTTTAATATATTAAAAATAAAAACACCTTCTGTGTTCAATAGGGCGCTCTCGCTCTAAATATACATAAAATGTGACATTTAATAATGTATTCAGATTCATTAAAAATATCTAAAGTAAAAACTCGGAGCTCTCGCTCTTAAACCAATACTTAAAAAAAAAATGCAAAAAGAAAAAAAATGACACATTATCTTAGTTATCTGTATATATGTATTTAGGTTAAGTTTTTTTTATTGTATAAATGACAAACGTCACAGCAAAAAATATACAACAGTCTCTGTCATGAGCAGGAGAAACACACACTGATCTCAATATATAACTGGATAGTGGATAGACACCGAAAAGTTGTGCCTATTTGAAGAATTGTTATACAGATAAACAAACCAAAATCGTTTGTTTATCTATATAACAGTATTCCAGTTTAGGACAGTTTCTCAACCGCCAAAATGGTGGGTTGTTTACTTTTGTGGCTGGTGCTCGTGGTTGGTATTCTCACCGAGAATAGAAAATCACCATCAAAATCCAGAAAGAATCAGCAAAAAGCTGCATTTAACGCTTAGAATGACGACGACATAGTAGGTGATGGTAAAGAAGTTTATTAATAAAAAACAACCTGGCGAGCGAGAAAAAATCGGGACGCTGTAGCTGGGTTGACGACGAGTTGGACACAATGTGTCTGCAAATCCACCAGCAAATCATGGTAAGTTATTATTCGATTTCTCATTTCATTAAGAAATTCGTAACTTCTTTCAGACGAAGGGTTTAATAGTGGTTTGGAAGAAATTCTTAAAATATGTCAGTATGAAGACAAACTCAAACTTCACATCCCCAGCAAGCAAATCAAAACGGAATCTATTCTCGGCACTTATTATTTTGACTAGAAACATGCGAAAAACCTGCATGTGTCTAGGCGAAATAATTTTGTTTTTTAGATTGTCTTAATAACGTTGTAAATGAAAACAATAAAAATGACGAAATATTTGCAAATTCATTGGAACAATACATAGAATCGCAATATGCTGTTGATCGAATTGAAGAGTATATTAGATGTACGTTATGTTTTGTTTCAGTACAACCAGATAATTTATCAAGACACATGCAAGAGGTTCATAATACACCCGAATCTTTAACGTTCGTTGCAATCAAGAAAGAACCTTGTGAAGAGACAGAACAATTAGAACATCCTCCGTTGGAAATTGAACTTAATCAAACCCCAACAGCAAAGTTTGATTCACCACCCAGTCTTCAATGTCCGACGTGCGATAAAGGTAATTCATCATCATCGGCTCGACAACCGGGGTCCGGTCCTGGCCTCCTTCAACAAGTCTCTCCACCTATCCCGGTCTCGAGCCGACGCCATCCAGTTGCGCACCCCAAGGCTCCGGGCGTCCTGGTCTACGCCATCTCTCCAGCGCAAGCATGGTCTACCACGCTGTCGTCTGCCATAGAATGTACCACAAAGAACTTTCCGAGAAGGTTCCTCTTCGCTCATGCGAGCTAGGTGCCCTGCCCACCGAAGTCTACCGAGCCTAATTTTTGTCACTATATCTGCTTTAAGGTAGATTGCGTACAATTCATGATTGTACCGTCTCCGGAATCGTCCTTCCTCACATATGGGGCCAACAATTCTCCTTAAGAATTTTCTCTCGAACGCGGCTAAGAGGTCAGAGTGCCTTTTGCTAAGCACCCAAGTCTCGGATCCATATGTGAGTACTGGCAGGACCATGGTCCTGTACAGCAGTAGTTTTGAAGTTATGGTGAGATTTCTGGATTTGAAGAGCTTTGACAGACTGTAGTAGGCTCTGTTGGATTTGAGAAGCCGCCCGCGTATTTCTTCTTCTATATTGTTATCGGCTGCTACTATTGACCCAAGGTATTTAAAGGATTGCACCACTTCAAATTCGTGCTCCGCTACCTTGATTGTTTGACCAACTGTTCCTCTCGCATTCGACGCCACCATGTACTTTGTTTTACCTTCACTAATGTGCAGCCCCAGATTTTGTGCCGCCTGCTCGATCTGGATGAAGGAATCGTGTACAGCTTGCTCGGTTCTTCCGATGATGTCGATGTCGTCTGCGTAAGCCAGTATCTGGCTGGACCTGTTGACGATGGTCCCTCTTGTTGCCGTGCCAGAGTCACGGATTGCTTTCTCCAACGCCAGGTTGAAGAGGAGGCAGGCCAAACCATCCCCTTGTCGGAGTCCATTAAAGATGTTGATTGGTCTGGATAGCAATCCGGCTATTTTTACTTGGCTTGTTACGTTGGTCATGGTCAACCTACATAGTCGTGTCTCATGGCTTTGTAAAGTTCTACCCTGGCTATGCTATCATAGGCGGCCTTAAAGTCTATAAACAGGTGGTATGTTGAGATGTTAAATTCTAGACATTTTTCCATCGCCTGCCTAAGGGTAAAGATCTGATCAGTTGTTGATTTGCCTGGAATGAAACCACACTGATATTGTCCGATGATGGTTTTAGCTTATGGGGTTATCCGGTCTTGTAGGATAGAGGAGAGTATCTTATAGGCGGTACTCAACAACGTGATACCTCTATAGTTGCTGCACGTTGTGACATCTCCTTTCTTATGTATGGGGCATATTATACCTTTTCGCCAGTCTTCTGGCATTTCTTCACGCTCCCACACGTGCACTATAATATCATGAATTGCCTGACGTAGAGCTGGCCCACCGTGTTGAAATAATTCGGCTGGTATACCATCAGCTCCCGGGGCTTTGTTTTTCTTTAGCCGGTCTATAGCCTTCTCAACCTCTTCTATATTGGTGACGGCAACATAGGGTATTCGTCTTGAAGCAGTGGAGCCTCCACTTCTGCAGTGAGTTGACCATTTAGCAATTCATTAAAGTACACTTCCCATCGCTCCAGTATGCTTTGTGGATCGGTGATCAGATTTCCCTCTCCGTCCTTGCAGTATGTGCAGCGTGGTGTGTACTGTGTCATGTTTCGGATGGATTGGTAGAACTTCCGCGCCTGGTGCGGACCTCGCTCTCGGCTTTTTTCTATTTCACAGATTAAGTTCTTCTCCCAGGCTGATTTTTTCTGTCTGTGAAGCCGTTTTTCTATTCTTCTGAGCTCTTTATATTCTTCTTCGCGTGCCCGCGTTCTATGAGATTGTTGCATTGCTCGGTACGCAACATTCTTACGTTCAGTCGCTAGCTTGCATTCATCATCAAACCAGTCGTTCCGATTTCTACGACTGCTGCCTAAGATGGAGTTGGCAGTACTAATGACAGTATTCTTAAGGCGTGTCCACTTCTCATCTACGCCCAGCATACTGGCCCCAGGACTTACTCTCCCTAAATCAAGCGATTCTAGGGCGAGTCCTAACGCATTACCAAAGGTGTTACTGGCATTTTCATTGCGCAGGGCAGCCGTGTTGATTCGAACTTGATCGGCGGATGCAATACGTCTTCGCAAGGCAATCCGCCCTCGGAAGACCATACCAACAAGATAGTGATCCGAGTCGATATTGGCGCCTCGGTACGTTCGTACCGTCATCAAGTTCGAGTAGTGGCGACGGTCTATCAACACGTGGTCTATTTGGTTACGAGTGACTCCATCAGGTGATACCCAGGTGGCTTTATAGATATCTTTTCGCGGGAACCTGGTACTCGCAACGACCATGTTTTTCGATGCTGCCAATTCTAAGACTCGAAGTCCATTGTCATTAGTGTTCTCATGCAAACTATGGGTGCCTGCGTAATGCCTGAATACCGGCTCCCGACCTATTTTTGCGTTCAAATCCCCAAGGATGATTTTTACGTCATACCTGGGACAGGCATTGAGGGTCCTCTCGACTTGTTCGTAGTAAGTCTCTTTTTCTTCGTCTGAGGACTCCTCCGTAGGTCCGTGAACGTTAATGAGGCTAATGTTCGTAAATTTGCCTCGCACGCGAAGGGTGCATAGCCTTTCGCTTATAGCGTTAAAGCCGATGATGGTAGACTTCATTTTTTCGCTGACTAGGAAGCCTACCCCGAGCACATGGTGTTTTGTATGACAGCTGTAGTATACGTCATATTCTTTCTTCTGTAAAACACCATTCCCTGTCCATCTGATTTCTTGTAGTGCTGTTATGTCAGCTCTATATTTTGACAGGGCATCGGCTAGCTGCTGAGCAGCTCGAGCTCTATAGAGCGATCGTACGTTCCATAAGAAAATTCGTAAATCGTTATGCCGTTTTCGTTGCGTTGGTTGTCGTCGTGAGATCAGTCCGTTTCCGAGGCTTGTTGTCGGGTTCGTAATTCTAAAATTTTACGGAACAGGGAATTAACCTGTTGCCAACCTGAGGAACTAGCCTGATCATATTAGCCAAACCTTTTTTAAAAGGCTTGTTACTAGCGGCCGCCGCAAAGAGGCTATGATCACACTTCCACCAGTCCCGAATAGTTACGGCACGTGCATGTTTTCATATGCTACATGTTATTCCCCCTATTCGTCTGATGGCTGACCGCCATCAGACGAATTAGTCATCTTAATAATTAGTCATCTTAATTTTAAAGAAATTATTTAATGTTTTCTCTTTCAGAATTTGTTCACCTTTCGCCGCTTAATGAACACATGGGAACCCACAGTGATGAAAGACCATATATTTGCTTAGTGTGTGGCAAGACCTTCAAACGTCATGGTCACCTAACAACCCACATTGCGACCAATCACAAAAAGGAAAAGCCATTTAAATGCAAGAAGTGCCCACTAACGTTCTCAAGTAGCTTAAATCTGAATGTTCATTTGCAAGAACACATTAGCGAAGAGGTTCCTGTGCGTCTTCCCGTTGAAACAAGTTTATTAAACGAAGACAATTTACAGCCAGCTCAGAATGATGGGCCTTTATGTTATATGGATATCCAACAAACAGAATGCAGTACAACTGATGAGGCCCATCAGAGTACCCTCTGTCCTACAGGTAACACATACATATAACAGGGACTAGATTTCATAATTCATCTTCTAAATAATCTTGACAACAGTATTTTTATTTCCACGATATTTTTAATGTAAATATAGCTCAACATTATCTCTAGGTAGCTACTTTCAATAACAACAAATTTTTAAAGCATTTTATAAACATCACTTATAAACAGATTGTAAAGAAAATATTTTACTTGAGTAAGGACTTTCAAACATTTCTATAAAGTAAAAAGCTCTTTATCTTGGTATCTATTTGAATTCTTGGTCTATAAATAACAGTAATGAAAAATCTTTTTTTCTCGAAAACTGCACGTAACGATTTTGATTAAATTTTGCATCTGATACGGTATTAAAAGCATGTCCAAAAAGCGATCCGACGCACTTAAAGTGATACATTTGACGTTTAGGGAATCAAGATGCTTTACTTACTAGAAAGCACTATAGGGTTCAATATATAAAAAACAACATATTTAATTAAATTAAATTACTTTATTATAATATTTGAACAACATATAAAATCTGAAGACAATAATTCGTTGAATTCGAAATAAAATTTAAGACCATTTGGCTTAAATAATTTCAATTTTATTTTTTTTTAATTTAGTAGTATTATTTTTCGCACATTCATTTCGACATTTGAAAATCTTTTTCATACTTTTTAGTATTTAAAACAATTTCACATGTCATGGAACACATGAAGGTCCACACCAGTGATCAACCATTTATTTGTTCTCTGCGGCAAGGGTTTCAGTAGTAATGATGACCTCTCCACTCATCTTCTCATAAGGCATAACTATTCCAAGTCTTTCAAATGTGACCAGTGCGCACGAAAATTTATAACTATCTCAGGATTGAAGAAACATCTAGTGATTCATACTGGTTACTATCAACAGATGCTAAAAGCAATTCGCCGTGAAAAACTAAATACAAAACCTGATAACCAAGAATTATTAAGCTATCGGAATACGTGCCTCAGTGTCATATATGTAAAAAAGGTAGGTTTCTCACAATAACAATCAATATTCGATATTTTATTTTGTTTTTATTACAGAATTTACCAACAATTGGGTTCTTAAAGAACACATGAAAATTCACACCAATGAAAGACCATTTATCTGTCCAATTTGTGGACATGCTTTCTCCAAGAAATATAATCTCAAAATTCATATAATGGCACATAAAAAAATAAAACCCTTCAAGTGTGAAAACTTTTCGCTATCGTTTATCACCATATGCGGACACAACACAAAAAAACAAAATTGGATTTATCGAACTCTGAAAATTTGATACTCTAAGTATTAAATGGGAGGACAAAGCTCTAAAGTCATGACTAAGGAACTTCAAAAATGTTTTAAAATCATATTATATTTTGGAAATTGTGTCGTTAATGTTTCTTTTTCTTTGTTTCATCAGTTGAAATATATAATCAGTTGAAATATATAAATTTAAAATACAACTAATACTTAAGTTTAGTTGTAAAAAAGTTTAAAATATTTTATAAATAAAAAAACGTGATTTTTTGAAAATAAGTAATTGATAGTTAATTTTTTATAATTTTAGTACAAGTCTATATGAATCAGAATATTGGGAAAACAAATGTTAGTGGTGAAATATGAGAAAAGTATGACAGTAAATAGATTACACAAATATGAGTGTTTTTACACATCCGATAACACATGACTTGTGGCAGTATGCACTTTAACGTAATAGAAGTGTAATTTAAAAAAAAAGTCTTTTACTAATAATGGTTATTCCTACCATATAAAAGAATCATTTAAAAGCCGACTGCATTCAAAGATAATCAAAACCAACTGCATACCGTTTCTGAAGCTACGTGGCTTATCATAAAACGGGAGTTAACCCGTTACCTGCACACATCATTCACACATGATTCACTCAATTTTTGAAATATTTCTGTACCTACAATTAAACCAAAACCATTGTATATAAATTTCTATAGTACAACCATGGAGCAGCGCCATCTAAAGAAAATTGTGAATTGCACATTTGGAGGTTCTTCCATTTACTAAGGGTCTATTCTGTTACCCTAACAATAGTCGTCTACGAAACAAATTAATAATATATAATGTATTTTATTGGCTCTTAAATCCATATTTAATTGACAAGAGTCGTAAACAAAACAAAAATCATATATGTTTACGCCTGTTGTCAGGGTTACAGAATAGACAACTAGTTAATGCACGAACCTAAAAATGTGTTATCACAGATGGCCAGGTGGTGATTATCCAGCATGAAAATACTATAGAAATGTATATACAATGCCAAAACAAACAGTTGTTTAACATATCAACTACTCAACTCAACGTCAAGCGGGTATATACAATGCCAAAACAACCAGTTGTTGTATCAACAACCAGTTGTTTATCATATCAACTACTCAACTCAACGTCAAGCGGGTACCGGGTGATATGGTAGGTTATACCCGTACTGCATATAGTAACAAAAAAAATATCTGGCTTGGTTACTTAATAATAGCAATATTTAGAAAAAAATATGAAAATCGATACCCAGGGCCACATTTTTATGTACTGTGGTCACAAATTTTGATATCTTTCAGTGATTTTTTTTCTACGTAATCCTTAATAACCATGCTACTGAATGCAATCTCAAAATAAAAAATAAATATTGTAAGTTTTGCAAGAAAAATTAAGTTTGACTGAGTCATTTTTCAAAAGAATTTTGTAAGCAAACTTTAATACATCATATTTTAAAAAAAAGTTGGACACTACCCACGGAAAGTTATTTAAAAAATTGGCCCATTTTATCAAGTTTTCAAAATAGTTCAACACTTGCCACTTGCTGCTTCCATAATCATGTTACCAACATTTAAACCATTTTCGAGCAAGTATTTTTTTTTTTTTTAAATAGGAACGTATTATACCTTATTGATGTAGGACCCAAGTAAGCCATTCTTTCAAAATTTTGTTCAAGCTGCTTAAGTAGTTAACATACTAATAGTCCTGATCCTTGGGAGGTGATTCGGAGTAGGGCAAGGAGTATAAAGCCCCCCAAAGGGGGCTTTTGGGGACTAACGCTTACACCACGGAAATAGTTTGTCGTAGCGAAGTTTTTTTTAGAATTAACATAAGCCCATCGAATTTTGTACAATTTTTGTTATGATCACTTTTTTCCAAATATCAACTGTTTCCGAGTACATCGGAAGGGAGAAAAATTACAAAAACAAGACCATTATTCTCATAATCCTAAAAAAATACAGCTAATCAGTACTTGTGCCTGTACAAATTTTCAAGGATAATCCTTGTCTATTATTTCTAGCATATCAATAAAAAAATACATAACTTATCAATATTTGTAATTAAAATTTATTAACTTAGATACATCAGATTTGGATTATATTTTATCAATTTATTTACTACCACCTTGCTTCTGTTGTCATCATTAGTCCAAAGTGCTGATAGTCAACTACTAGATAATAAAATGTTCTTCAAGTTTCAATTCCAAATCAAAGGTCGAAGATTATCCAAGAGCATAGCCATTGGAGTTCTGAAATCGTTAATGGCCTGGATTTTCTGTCTAATGGTGACTATAAAGTTGCTTGGTAGTATCTTCAATTTATCGAATAACCAAACTTGATTATAGATATCAAATCAACAAAGGTAAACTCACTTCTCGATCCTGATCTCCAGCAAGGATGTTGTCTACAAGCTTTCCAATAAGAACATTTGGCATATCCAGCTGGTAGAGCTTCTTATCCAAATCCATCTTCACATCTTCTGGAAGCCATTGTTCTATCTGAGCCAACATTGCTACCAAGTTTACTAAATCCTCTCCGACTTGTTCATTCCCAGCAAAGTGAGCAGATATAACATTATCCATTTCGACACTTATCACCAGAAACCATTAGATGTTCAAGTGTCTCACATGGTCGAAGCATTGAAAATGTATTCTTCTTGACAATGCACAGAGCGTCAATAGGATCGAGAATCAACAAGCCAATAGGTTGACACGCTTTAATGTGATACTTCGTTTTGAATCTCATCTTCGACAGCTTGACAAACTTCTTCTTTGAGTGCGACTGTAGATGGTATATATTCAAAACGAACACTTAATCGACGAAACATCTGAAAAGGATGTTATAATAACAAAATTCAACAACACAAAAAATATGCCTTACATATTTTTGTGATCTTTCTTACCAATATATAAAACGATTTCGAATGTGATTATTAGATGCATTTTTGTAGCAAAAAACCACCTGCTTTTTCGGCAACTTTGATGTCCTGTAGGGTACTTTGGGTAGAGCCTAGATTTAAATAATTTTAAGAAATTAGATATGCAAAAATGGAAGCCTAGATTTCGTACCGGTGTTAAGTTTTATTTTAGTCCAACCTTCTTCGGCTGATAGATCCGGAATAACTTCACGATAACTCAATGTGAAATTTTCCATAATATCTTGCGATAATTTATATTCCTAAATAAATAATTTTATTAGTTCTGAAATGTTTAAAGAATTTAAAGAAACTTGATTTGCGTTGTGGTTGTACGGCCGCCAAAACAAAATTTAACCTCAAACTTGAAGAAACGTCAGTTAGCGTACAATTTTTTATAGTTTTTTGTTTTTTGTTTTTGGTGGGAAGAGTTGTCAAATAAAATAAACAAACACCTGATGAAATTCAAATGGGAACACAAAAACTGTTATACTTTGTATGGAATACACTATCCAGTTATATATTGTGATCAGTGGAAACACACCTTACTGGCCGCCAAGGGGCCTACAAAACTAGCAACCGAAAGAGCAGGCAACACTTTATAGCCGCTACTCAGCCAAGAAACAGACATATGAATTGTTATTAGAATAAGACAAAAAATGTAACTTGATAAAGAAAAGACTCAATAAAATTCAATTCAAAATTCGATACACCAAATTATTTTCGTCCATTAAAAGTCTATTAAATAAAGAACAATCCTCTTTTATTTTAAATAAAGAACTTAATAAATCAACAGGTTATGTGCCCAGGAACGTTTTAAGAAAAACATAATAAAATAAAAAGTGAGGACATTGTTGAATTTAGTTGAAAATTATATCCGCCCTCGTGCAATTGTGAAAATTAATTTTCAGCGAATAAAAATGGAAGGTGAGTTAACAAAAATTGTTAACCTTCAAAATTTAGAAAATTGGGGAATATGGAAATTCCAAATAAGCGTAATTTTGAAGGCACAAGGTGTATGGAAAATTGTTACTGGCGATGAAGTGATTCCAGCACAACCCAATCTAGATGCTGAATTAAAATTGGTTGAGGAATACCAAAAGACTTTGTCAACATGGCAGAGATCGGATGCGAATGATTCATATTATTAACTGTGAAACGTCCAAAGATATGTGGGATAGGCTTACAGGTATCTACGAACAAAAATCTGAAACAAATATTCACACACTGCAACAGAAGTGGTTCACGATCACCAAGGACTCTGCCAAACTAGAAGACTTAGCCCACAAACTAAGATTAATGAAAGAAAATATTTCCGACAGTATAATAATGACTAAAATCATATTAACTTTACCTTCCAGTTATGATTATTTTGTAAGTGTTTGGGAATCAACTCCTGCAGCTGATCGCACCAAAGAAAAACTGATCTCAAGACTGATACTTGAAGACATGCGGCAAAATAAAAGATCAGAGTCCGATGCTTTAATGTCAAGGTTTAAGTCAAACCCGAATCCTGGCCAGTTTTCACAACAGAATCGAAAGAAATTCAACTCCAAGGCTAGAAAACCAGGAAAATGTCATGCGTGTGGAAAACCTGGACATTGGACAAAAGAATGTTGGAGCAGGACGAAAGGTACAAGTAAAGTTGACAAACCTCAGGGAGAAGGTCTTGTCAGTGAGGCTCTGGCTTCAATGCAAAATTATGGTGGTCACGAGGAAACTTGGTTCCTTGATTCAGGAGCGAGTGACCATATGACTCACAGGAGAGACTGGTATGTTTCATATGAAGAATTGCAAGGTGATATGCTTGTTAGAATTGGTGACGGAGGTTTTCTTAAAGCACTTGGTAGAGGCAATATAAATATTTGTACGTATGATGGAAACAAATGGACACAAAATCATTTTTCAAATGTACTGTATGTACCTAAGCTCAAATACAATCTTTTTTCATCTGAAGCTGCTATGGACAAAGGCCTAGAAATGCAATCTAACAACAGTCACTGTAAGTTTACAAAACAAGGACGCACCGTTGCAGTGGGAGAGCGTAAAAACAAGCTTTTCGAAATGAAATTTAAAATTGGAACACAGAATCTGGAGGGATTCAAATCTACAACTGTGTTTGCCAATCTGATACCTTGAACACCTGCCATCAAAGATTCGCTCATCAAAATTTTCAACAAGTGACAAAAATCTTGAACAATTTCGAAATTGATGCAAAAGATAGGACCCAGATTATTTGTGAAGCGTGTGCCATTGGAAAAATTCATAGATTACCTTTTCCATCTAGGGAATCAAAAACTAGTTTCATAGGGGAACTTGTGCATGCAGACGTTTGCGGCCCAATGCAGCAGAAATCGTTTTAAGGAAGCAAGTACTTTCTACTGTTAAAAGATGACTTTTCCCATTTTAGGTCAATTTATTTCCTAGCTGCAAAATCTGAAGTCACCGAATGTTTGTTAAACTTTGTTAAGAAGAACGAAAAACACTGTCCTAAAGGAATAAAAACTTTGAGAACCGACAACGGATTGGAATTTGTAAACAAAAATGTTTTGCAAATTCTTCAGCAGTATGGCATTCAACACCAACGTACAGTAACCTACAGTCCTGAGCAAAATGGTTCTGCCGAACGTGAAAATAGAACTATTGTTGATGCAGCGCGGACAATACTTCATGAAGCTGAACTGGGTCTACAATTCTGGGCTGAATCCATTAACACGGTATCATATGTTTTAAATTGTACAGGCAATAACAGCGTTAAAAATGTCACACCGTATGAACTGTGGTATAATCGTAAGCCAAATATCAAAAACCTTCGTATTTTTGGTGAAGAAGTATATGTTCATATACCTAAAATAAAAAGACAGAAATTTGATAAAAAAGGAGAAAAAGGTTTATTTATTGGATATGAAGAAAACATAAAAGGTTATCGCATTTGGTTAGAAGATCGAAAAGTTGTTCAAGTAGCTAGAGATGTTATTTTCACCGGAAAAATGAACCCTACAAAATTTTTAGATTCTGACGTTCGCGATTTCATATACCTTCCTATTGAAAATATTCCAGGGGGGAAAGACGATACTTGTCCTGATGCTAATATTGTTAATGATACTGATGATATTAATAATGGTGATGCTGCTGATATTGTTAATGATGCTGCTAATATTGTTAATGATGCTGATGATATTAATGATGGTGACGCTGCTGATATTGTTGATGATGATGATGATATCAATGATGGTGATGCTGCTCATGACATTTGATAAATTCTAACCAAGTAAAAGAAAAAGTCGACCACGTTCTTAGATTCCAAAGTTTAGAATGCTTTTTTAATTCATTATGTGATGGCTTACAGCTTGTAGATTAGAATAATATCTAATATATTAAGGTGCTAATATAAGAACATATACAGGGTGATTCATTTCAATTTCAATACATGTCAGTCTTCCCGGCTTAATATTACATAGCTTGGTATCGCACAGGTTGAGTCCGTACCCTCTTCGATTTCCTTGGCACTATAGCAGGTTTCTGTTCCCCACCAGAGTAAGATGTGCTTGTAGCCACAGCGTCTGCATTCCGCTCAGTTTTCACCTCAACTGTTACAACGCTTGGAACATCAGTGGTTGATTTTGTAGCATTGGGCTCATCTTCCTTTATTTCTCCACCCGAATCGCATCTTACAGTTGGTTGTTCTGAAGTAGGTTGTTGACCTTCTGTTGGGAGAGATATTGATGCATGATTTGACAAATTACCTTCAACCAGTGTAGATCTCATTTGATCTATATGTCTCCTATACGAAGTACCATCGACATCAACTATATAGTGAAGGTGCCCCTCACGTTGACAAACCTTCCCAAATTTCCATTTGCACTCCTTGTTTTGATAAAAACGAACTTGAACAAGATCGCCTGTCTCAAATTGTCGATTGCACTCAGATGTTCATTCGTTCTCTATAGCCCCGGGTCGCATCAGATCTAACCTAGTTCGGTAGGTAAACTTCAACATCATCTCCGCTGGACTTTTCCCTGTAGTCGAACTAGTAGTTTTCCTATACTGGACTAGAAGGCGATGTAGTTTTGTATGTAAATCTCCCGAATCGTTTTTGGATGCACGGAGACCACTCTTCAAGACCTGAACAAAACGTTCAGCTTGTCCGTTTGTAGAGGGATGAGCTGGAGATGAACGTTTGTGTGAAATGTTATTGAATTTCAAAAAATCTTGGAACTCCTTTGACGTGAAGTTGCTGCCGTTGTCGGAAACTAGAACCCTTGGAATACCAAATCGTGCGAACACTTCCCTCAATGCACATATAGTGTGAAAGCTCGTGATACTGTTCATCGGTATGACTTCTAGCCATTTTGTTTTTGCGTCGACAATGACCAAAAAGTAGCGTTCCATAAACGGCCCAGCAAAATCAATATGTACACGCTGCCACGGCTGCGTTGGAACTTCCCATGGGTGTGTTATTACCTTTGTTGGCTCCTTTTGAACTCCCGCACAATCTCGACAGCCGTTCACTAACTCTCCTATATCGCGATCGATCCCCGGCCAATAACAATAGCTTCTGGCTAACGCCTTCATCTTGACAATACCTATGTGTGCCACATGCAGCTCATTAAGTATTCGTGTACGTAACGAATTTGGTATAACAATCCGTAGTCCGCGATACACACATCCCTCATGCAGCATCAGTTCACTCGCCATATTTTCATATACCGTACCTTTCAAGCTCGTCCCATCTTGAAGTTTAATTAAAAGCAACGACAATTCCTTATCCTTCTTGATTTCATCTAAAATCTCTTTATGTGTGACCGGTAGGTATTCGTCCCAGAGTTGATACATTTCATGAAGATTGCTGGAATTTACATCGGAACTATTTATTGGATTTCTGGAAAGAAAATCAGCATTAGTATTATCTTTTGTATTTTTATGTTTAATTGTGTATTTAAATCCGCTAAGAAATTGCGCGTAATGTAAAAGCCGCTGTGCCGTTAGTAATGGTAAGTTTTTTGATGGGTGAAAAATGGAAGCGAGGGGCTTGTTATCAGTTATAAGAGTAAAGTCTCTTCCATAACAATAATTGAAAAATTTGTGCAGACCCCAAAAGATTGCAGTGGCCTCTTTGTCCAATTGACTGTAGTTAGTTTCCGCTTTACTTAAGCTTCTGGTTGCGTAAGCAATTGGCCTTTCACCTAACTCAGTTAAATGGGACAGTATGGCAGACAAGCCAAAAGGTGAAGCATCTGTAGTCAACAGAAGAGGGAGTTTATCATCAAATGGGACCAAGACATTGTCACTTATCATTTCGTTCTTTAGTCCATCGAAGGCATTCTGGCACTCTGCCGTCCAAGTGAATGTTTGCTCTTTCCTAAGCAGTTTGTAAAGTGGGTGTAGTTTGGTCGCTAAATCCGGTATGAATTTATGGTAGTAATTTACCACGCCAAGAAATTGACGAAGCTCCGTTAATTGAGTAGGTGCTTGAACGCTTATAATAGCTTCAATCTTTTCTTTGGTCTTATGCAAGCCCTCTTTGTCGATTTTATGACCCAAGTATACCACACTCTTCTGAAATAGTTTGCACTTCGATGAATTTAAATGAATATTGAATTTTCGTAGTACTTCCAACAATTTTACAGATCTATTAAACAGCTCGTCCAAAGTTTTTGACGCCACAATAATGTCGTCAAAGAACCAAGCAACTCCCTTAAGATCTCGGAGCATGCTATCCATAATTCGTGTCCATATGTTTGGTGCAGTTTTTACTCCAAACATTAGTTTCTTTACTTTGTAGAGACCCAACGTAGTGGTGATGGTTTGCATAAGCGCACTATCCTCAGTCATGCTAAGATGTAAATAAGCTTTAAATATGTCAAACGTGCAAAAGTACTCACCACCCTTTAATTTATCATACAATTCTTGTATCTTTGGAATTGGGTAATTATCATTGACAATACATTTGTTAAGTGTTACCTTATAATCTGCACACAAGCGAATTGATTTGTCTGCTTTTATGACCGGTACTATAGGTGTTCCCCAACCGGAATGCTCGACCTTTTCCAATATGCCCTGCTTTTCCAATCGTTGAATCTCATCTTCAATGAGAGGACGAATAGCATAGGGTGCTTCCCTAGCTTTTACAAAAAAAGGTGATGTTCCTTCGCGTAATTTGAACGCTCCCTTGAAATCTGGAATAGTTCCTACTGTTTGCTCGAACAAATCGCTAAATTCGTTAAAAATCTTCATCTTCATCCGTTCCACGTCTTCGTTTCCTGCAAGAGTATCAACTGAGTTTATTCCGAGTAAGTTGAGAGCATTTACCCATTCTCGCCCCATTAACGAGTCAAATTTCCCTTTTACTAGGTATAATTGGGAAGAAATTTTTTTCTTGTCACATTCCACTTCAACCTCGGACTTACCAAGAGCTGGAAAAATATCATTATTGTATGTTTTGAGCATTACTTTAGTAGGGCTAATTTTTGCATTTGGCCATTGGCTCTTAAATGTGTTGATATTCATTACTGATATCGCTGCTCCAGTATCTAGTTCCATGTCAAAAGGAACTCCATTGATTTTGAGGTTAACAAGGTACTTACCACGAGTATCAACGCAATCTTTATGTATTTTGAAGGCATGTATAGGTTTACCTTCTCTCTCGTTATTTACTAATTTCAGCATATGTATTTCATGTGGCCGATAGCCGTCTTCTGTGATGTAATCGTCATCTTCATCATCTGTTATCACTTCTAAGGTATTTGCATTTCTCGGAGATGATCGCCTCTTAATGCAGACGGACGTAGTGTGCCCTGCTTTGCGACACTTTTTGCAAAACAAGTTCGTTGCTCGACACTTGTTAGCCATGTGGTCTGGTTTCCCACATCGATAGCATGTAATTACTCTTTCACTCTGTAAACTGTTGGGGTTCTGTCGATCATTGGCATGTGTGGTTGAGTTAGCTTGATTCCCATGTGCCCATCCCGCAGTTTTCCCTCTGACTTGAATCTGACTAATATTATTCATTGTACGACTTTCGGTCTTTGATGATTCTATTCCAATTGCCGTTGTCAGAGCTTCTTCTAGTGTGAGATTTTTTTCTTGAAGAAGCCTCTCTTTAATATCGGAGTCTCTAAGTCCTCTGATAAATTGAGAACGCAAATGAGTCGCAAGTGTAGATTTCTTGCAAGACTCGCACGAGAAATTACAATAGAAACTCAATTTTTTTAACTCCGCTAAAAAACTGGCCACTGATTCACCTTCGTTTTGTAACCTCAATAAGAATTTATGTTGTTCGGTGATTTCATTCGGTTTGGGGCTGAGGTGATTTTTGAGAGTTTCAATGAGGTCTTCATATTATTTCTCCTCAGGTTCGTCTGGGGCTGTCAAATTTGATAAAAGCTGAAAGTATTTAGCTCCTATGCAATTAATTAATACTTGCCGCTTCTTCGTGATATCTGTGATGTTTCGCAGAGCAAGGTAGTTTTCCAGTCGTTTTATGTAATTTGTAAATGGTTCGTCACTCTCGTTGTAGGGTTCAAAGTGAAGGTTAGATGCATTTGCAGTTGTTGGTTGAACTTGTAAGTTCTGTAGTGCATTTGTAAATGCTTCTATTAATTGTTGGGCTGCGGGGTCCATTGTAAAAGATTTTCCTTAATCTTAAAAAAAAAATCCTCGTCGCCACTGATAAATTCTAACCAAGTAAAAGAAAAAGTCGACCACGTTCTTAGATTCCAAAATTTAGAATGCTTTTTTAATTCATTATGTGATGGCTTACAGCTTGTAGATTAGAATAATATCTAATATATTAAGGTGCTAATATAAGAACATATACAGGGTGATTCATTTCAATTTCAATACATGTCAACATTGGTTACTGTGATGGAGCTTATGATAATAAAGCCGAAGGCGGTAGTGAACGTAGAGATCAAAATGTCTGTCATGAAACGCAAGATAAAATCTTACGAAAAGAAGAATCTGGAAATAGAGTACAGCTGAGAGACAGGAATCTTGTTAAACCACCAGCTCGATATGATGATTATGTGGACATAGAAACACTTTTTGTCGCTGATGCTCAGGAACCAATCACGTATCATGATGCGATAACCAGCAGTGACAAACAAAAATGGTTAAAAGCAATGAGAGAAGAAATTGACTCCATGAACAAATATAATGTTTGGGATCTGGTAGACGCTCCAAGGAATCAAACCATAGTAGATAATCGTTGGGTTTTTAAAATAAAAAGATGAAAATGGAAGCTTGGAGAAATATAAGGCAAGGTTGGTTGCAAAGGGCTTCAGTCAAAAAGAAGGTGTGGACTATAAAGAAACCTTCAGCCCAGTTGTTAAATTTGACTCCATACGAATTATTTTGTCTCTTGCTGCCAGAAAGAACCTTATTTTAAAACAATTTGACATCAAGACAGCTTTTCTAAACGGTAATATAGACGAAACTGTTTGCATGAAACAGCCCCAAGGTTTTTCAAATGGTTCAAGTCAAGTGTGCAGACTTCAACGAAGCATCTATGGACTAAAGCAGTCTTCAAGATGTTGGAATCAAAAATTTACAGAGTTTCTAACAAGACACCATCTTAAGAGTATTAATGCTGATCCGTGTATGTTTGTGAATTCTGAAAATAACGGAAGGCTGATATTAGTGATCCATATTGATGATGGACTGATTGCAGCCGATAGCAACAAAACTGCAGAAAATTTGTTGGAAGCATTAAGACAGGAATTTGAAATAACATCCAATACTGTTGGTACTTATCTGGGTCTTCAAATTGATAGATGGAATGATGGGTCAATTTTTCTTCATCAAACTGCTTATGCAAATCGCATTATTGAGAGATTCAGGATGGATGATACAAATGCTGTTGCTTTTTCTGCCGATCCACACCAGGAACTTAACTCTGATTTACATGGAAGCTCTCTAGAACCTATTCAAGCTCCCTATAGGGAGGCCATCGGAAGTTTATTATATTTAGCAAACGGCACTAGACCTGATATCTCGTACGCTGTTAATCGGACAAACAGGTATATGGAAAAACCAACGAAAATTCAATGGAACGCTGTAAAGAGAATCATCAAGTATGTAAAGGGTACTACAAATTTTGGACTTAAATTTCAACGATGTCGCAATGCAAATTTAGAAGCATATAGTGATGCTGAGTATGCAGGTGAACTCGAGACCAGAAGATCTACCATGTAGGGAACCACTTCTCTATCACGACAGTACAATAATGCAAATTTAAGTAACGCCTAATATGCCACTACAGTATAAAACGTACCAACTCGAAAATGTTCGAGATATTCCTAAAGTACAAAATCTATTTTATTTTCCTAAACATTCCGAATAATGTTAATATGAAGAATCCAATTCAGTGGAATGTGTCATAGACACAAACCTCTGCATTCGGAAAGCCACAACACAAAATAATGGATGGAATAGGTTGCACTGGAGGACGTAGTAAACAAAATATCAAGTCTAGTAAAAAGGTTGAGCCAAGTAAAATTTTTGTGTTAGATAGCGTAAAAGAACAAATTAGAGAAATCCGCACCCAAAACATAGTTTTTTTTGAGAATATGTAGTAATCATCCAATTAGTAAAACTCAGTATATTGAAAATCTAGTAAGAAAAGTCGTACCATTTTATGCGAATTAACCAAGTAGTTAACTTGTAGAATTCACTAGAAGTAAAAATAGGTGATGTGAAAATGATCAAGGTGGAATGACAGTAGTGCAGAGTAACAATGACTGAATCAAATCAATCATTTTACCATTCTAAGTTCCAATTCATTGTCTAAGAGAAAAGTTTTATTTAATCAGAGAATTTCTTGAACCACGGTTTAACGTCTAAAATCACCGACATCTGAAAAAGTACAAATTGGGAAAGTGGAAGAAAATAGAAGAATTAGCAAAAAAAAAACATTTATTTGACATCAGTCAACCTAACCAGGAAAATTTTGTATCAGCCAAAACAAGAAAGGAATTAAACCAAATATATCGTCTGAGGTAGCAAATAGTTAAATAACAGAAATAAAGAATAAATAAGGTAATGAGTAGAGATAAAAATGTACTTAAGAAAAAATTCGAAAAGATAGAAACGCACATGAACGGTCTGAGAAAATGAAAAGAAAAGAAGAAAAGAAACAGTAGAACCTGAAAAGAGAATAAAAAAAAATGAACACCTGAAATCGCGAACAAAAATAATCTGAAAAGAAAAAAAGAAAAAGATTTATCATGAGCAGAAATATATATTTGTCGCAAAGATTTTTGTGAAAATGAAACCTACAAAAGAAAAGTAAAAATATAATTACCACTTATTACAAAGAAATATAAAATAAAATATACCAATGCCATACACTCAAAATACAATCAAATAAATGTTGTAGATTTACAACCGAGAAATTAATCCAAAGCAATTATCCGTCAGTCACACTGATCTTCGCAAAATACACACGCAACCTTAAGTCATGCCATAAGCATGAAGCAACAAAGAACGTACGTTCAAACCTAAAGCTAAGAACGGCTAGAGCGAGACAAACATATAAAAATCACGACACATACGGTGGTAAAGTAAATAAGAGACTATTAAGGGTGAAGTCGTAATTAAATTTTGTCTAAACCGAAGTAAAAAGTTACGAAAATTTAAGCGCGCTTTCTTTTGGATTAAGACCTTGTTATAGACCAGATTAAATTGGCAATATTGCACAAAAGAAATAAAAGTCAAAAGTTGAAGAAAAAAAACGTACGCCATACGAAGAAAAAAACATAAGAACACACCGGCCGACATGTGAGTAAAAAAATTTTTTTGATCATAAAAATTCCAATAGGCAGCGTAATAAAAGAAATAAAGCGTGACAAAAATTTTCTTATTGTATTTATTAATTCAGTCGTGAGGTAGTGAAGAAACAAAGTACCATAAAATTTCAAAGAAAAATTGTGCCTGTGAAAAAAAAATAAATCTTTGTGTAATTTCGGTGCTCCAGCCATCTATTGGTGACGCAACCAAAGCACACGGAAAGTCCAATCCAACATCACAGCGTCTTGCAATCATACGTATATGATAAAGTGGACACTCCAAGTACTCCTACAGGAAACAGTCAGGTAAAATATTAAGATTCCAATTACAAAAATTAGAAAAAAAATAAAAAAAATACTGAAAATTAACCTATGAAACAAAAATTAAAATGAAACACAGTAAGGTGCGTAAATGACTGTACAAGCGGTACAAGATTTAAGCACATGGCGGTAAAAAAGTTTTTTTATAAAATTTATTTGTAAAACATTTTTTAGAAACAGTCGACTTGTAGCAATTAGTTAGTAAAACGAAAATTAGAAAGCTTTTTAGTAGATTTGGCTCTTCCAACTAGATTTTGAAATTTTGATTTTACTTTTGCAACTTTCTAATAATTTTTTTTATGTGACACATTTAGGCAGGTTGGTGGACCATCATCCTAGGAGCATCTTACGAAGGCCAGCAGAACCTACCTATTCACAGAAGAAAAAAAAAAGAACATCCTACGAGCCCCAGAAAAAAAATATCGTGAATACCCCTAAGACACGTTCCATCCAATCTGCCTGACTGAAGGCGGAAGACGAGATAAAATACTCCTAGAAGTACCTCTGGATGTTCCAAGAATCAGAGACGAGACGAGCAACGGACGAGCCGGAACATTTTTCAAAATTATTAAAAAAGGGATGTACCTGCCTAATACTCCGCTGTAAAACAACGAATTAAAAAAAAAATCATTCTTGGGATCAAAAAGTTTAAATCTACGAAAATAAAACATCATTTTAATAAAGATACAGGCTGGTGTGCGAGCCACAGCCAGCCACACATAACGAAAAGAAAAGTATATCAACGAGGGATTACCCACACCAGATAAATACAACTTTACATACGACAGGACGAAACAACAGACATCGAGGGATTTTTAGCCGAAGCGGCTAACGCTAAAAATTTACATCGAGGGACAGGACATCAGGACAATGACGAACAAAAAGACACATGGAGTGGCAGATCACCTCATCTGTAGTAAATGATACACCAAGTAGCGGAATATATAGCTGAAACAAAGAATAAGTAGCGGTATAACAAGGTACTGTAATTCAGTATTATATTTTTATAGTATGCATTTTATTATTGCGCCTTTTTCCCATCTGTGAGCACCCTATTATAAAATAAAAATAATATATATATGTGAAAAACCTAAGGTTATGTGAAAATTAAATCCTTCTCTTTTTATAAAAAAAAACATAAAGTATACGAGTTATGAAGATCTTTGGAACCATATTGTTCCATACGTAAAGCTTCTATTAAAAAAAATAAAAAAAAATATTAAGAATTTGGCATGTGTTACGAATATATCGAATCCTATTCGAATAAAATTCAAATTAAGTTCAAATTAAATTCAAGTTAAATTCAGTCTAAATTCAAAAACCTTGAAGTTACTTACATGTGAAGATTTTTTAAGTGCAAAATTATTCGAAAAATCTCTTTTGTACATGAATCGTATCTGCTCTGATTTTTGATCACAGTACATATGCAATGAATATAGTCCTCACGAATTCGAATTCAAATCATACATTAGATAAGTAACAATATTGAAGTTCGTGTTTATATTCGGTTAATAGTAACTTAATAAGTACGATTACCTACCTTTTTATAATTGGTTAAAATAAAATCATCTATGGTGAAATACTGTCGTATACCTAGACAGGTAACAAAAAAAAAAAAAAAAAATACATAAATAAATATACGTGATTCGTAACTTTTGATGTACGTGAATGTTTTATATGCGTGAAAATTACTTCGAAATCAATTCATAACATAAAGATATAGAATATCTTATGCTGTGAAGTAATACAGTAGTGAACAGAAATCACTTGCGATCATTGGTATCCCATTTATGGAAATTTATGTCAGCCTGTAGAAACCTGAAAGAAATTTAAGTTTTTATAAATTTTTTTTGTCTGGTTGTAGGAAAATCTATCTCAACACCTAATCAAGTGAATGTACGTAGATCTTAGGCTAATAATCAAGATGTAAAAGCAACATCTGTTTTTCTATGAAAAAACGTACCAACTTGAAAATTTTGCTAAACTACAGAATATCCGCTTTTAACAAAAAATCCTAATTAGAAGAGGATGATTTTAAGAAAAGTTATTTTCGGAAAATATAAATGACACCGAAACTGTTCCCACTATGAAAGAGCAAAAATATCTAATACGCCAACCTCATAGTTAGACAATGTAGGAACAAACAAAACAACCACCTAGGAGTAGGCAGCAATTATAACATGTTAGTTAAGACACTCATCGTTTAGCATAGAAACTAAAATGTCCAACTATTAGTACTGGTACACTAACGTGAAATATTGTCGCAGAAAAACTCGAATCGAAAATCTTTACATAGGTTAAAAATAAACCTAAACAGCTTTAGATGATGAATTATTCGTTTGCAATAAGCTCTTAAACGAAGAATTATGCATTTATCGTGTATTGATACTATACGTATCTAGGTAATAATAACATTACATTGGTAAAAACAAAACATTCTTGAACGCTAAAATAAAATATCTTACCGCCAACAACAAAGATAAAGAAATTTTAAGTAGTTATCGAAACCGGTTGCAAATTTAACATCTTAAATGATTCAGCCGAACTCTCGTGTCTATCTAATAACATGCGTCATCCTTTTCGCAAAGAGTATTCACAAAAAGTACTTAGAATACTTACATTAGTTAGGAAAAGTCGAAATTGAATATTGCATCGCAAAAATACTTACCTAGATAAAGCTATACTTACCATCATGTCTATTTAAACCTACATTATACTTACGTCATTTCCCAAAATGATGAATCCTAGTAGGACTAAAAGCAAAAATAAAATTCATACTTACCAAGTAGGTACAAATCTGAACAAAAGTAGTTTGTTTATTCTGTCCGAACCCTACTTCTAACAAGATAAAACACACCAAAGGTAGAAAAAGAATAGGTTGTCAAAAAAATCACCTACATAAATAACTATACCTATAGGAAATAAAACATAGATTCCTAATGAGACCTGAAATTGGATGAAGCAAACCAAGACAGTTTGTGTGTAAACAAAAATCCTAAAGGAAAAATGTTTACATACAAAACCATCTGTCAAAATCATGCACATTTGTGAACAAATACCACTATACTCGAGACATCTACGAGAATCGAGAATAATCAAAAAAAAGATGGCCGTATTTATTTCGAGGTTCGAACAACGTTCCCAATAAGAGCAAAAGAGACTATTACACACTAATAAGTCTGTCTCGTAGAAATAAATTGCGCAAACCGCAAAAAAAATACAGTTGCAGAAGCTATAGTGTACGTAACGTGCTACGTAATTCCGCCGAACAACCCCATTCGCAAATTTCAATCCGGAGAAGTCAGTCGAGAAAAAGTATAAAAGAAGAAAAGCAATTAAAATTATATAAAAGACAAAGAAAAGTGAAGTAAAGGTAAAGAAAAGTTGGTTAAAATAAAAAGAAAGAAAAATAAAAAGTGAAAAAGTTAAAATACCTAAAGAAATCTAAACAACAAAAAAAGAACATAAGGAGTACTGCAGGAAATCTAAAGGAGAAATTTTTCCAAGTTGCCCAGACACTGGAACACAAAAATACGCATTCTGTGGATAAAATAGAGGTAAGAGTAATTCTTTCTTTTAACAAGTGAAAATCTATCCTTTTTGCAAAATAAATACGTGCACATGATCAGTGCGAATAAATTTATTACATACAAAAAAAATAAAGAGATAATTTTAAAACGCAAATTCACGTGGGAACACCACGTTATTAAAATCTCTACAGAAATCATACACACTTACCATACCACATGAATAACCTAGACATTGGAAAAACCCAGGTGTTGCTATTGAATGAGCGATATACAGGCATTTCTGGACGCCTGATCGTCATTCCAAGTTGCACCACACCAAAACCACCCTCTAGAAAAGTCCGGTTAGTCCAATTGATTCGCGACGAAGGAAACGGCATTCCGACAAAAACTATTGAATCTATGGAAATAGAATTCAGTACCTAAATCGCAATTAAAATAAAACGACACAAAAAACCAGGTAATTGGAAAATTTAGAAAAATTTTTGTCTGTGCAACAATGTACCTATGACTCAATAAGAAGTCATAAAAATTCGTAAAAATCGTGCACAAAAATCCATTTCTTTTGCAAAAATATTAATTTCGTTTTCTTTATAAACAGATATACATACTCCGAGTGGAACCGATGAATCACGGGACGGATGACCAAAGAGTTGAAGAAGCTAAAACGAGTTCACTCACAGTCATCTACGTCAAGCTCATCATCATCACAAGAAAACCACCACTCGGAGGATAATATTTGGTTCCAAGCGGGGGCCTATAAAAATCATCGAAAAATAAAGCAAAAATTGCGAATTCAGAACATCAGTACAAAACAGTACCTACCTCAACAACGGAATTATTCTTCAGTTAAATCAACGTGGGAGTCCGTTAATCACATCTATAACTGGATCAATCCACACAACAGTTCATGCAACAGAACCATAACCCTGCTGGAGTCACCTTTAGGCAGGATGAGCAAGTTATATATATATACTTTATTGGATGAGGTATGGTGTTTTACGTTTTCTTAATATATAGGTAGAAATCTTTTTAGAGGTCTGTAGGTAATGTCTGTTACAAAATATATAGTCGTTCTCATATAAAATAATTATTTTTGGGAATCTTTTATTAAAAAGTATTAATCTTATGTTGAAAAATTTTGAAAAACCAACAGAATAAAATAATATCTGTCTTTGAAAATAATTGTGACAAAAATAAAGTCACTGGTGTAATGGGATTTCAAATCCACTGAACAAAATCCTGCGCCAACAAGAACCGAAACTCCAAACTCCAAAAAAAAAACTTGGATTGAAAATTTCGTTGCTTCACGTTGGGCGTCATTCTGTAACAGGGATTCTAATGGGAGTGCCCACACACACGACACCGCCCGCTATTCCGTAAGGATTAATCGACGGAGACAACCTCTCATAGCATCAAGTGTCTATGTGTGAAGGAACCCTCAAATTATCCGAGGAAGTCTTTTTATACCATAACTATATCCTCATAAAGTGGGACTTAAAACCACAGAGATAATTCTTGAAACTACATTATTCACATCTGAGTAGAGTGAAATTCTATTAAAATTCCATACAAAAAAAGTAAAGGTAGAATTGTTCCGGAAAAGAGAACCAAACGAGAATTCTCCTCCTCTATAATCTTCATACGAAGACTCTCGAAAAACGATGTTACTTCCGCTTCAAACCGTGAACGTCCATACCTTTGTGTATCTAGGTGTCAATACACGTGTCTAATCATACCGTTAAGGTTCCTTCAATCTTCTGTCTGATTGACAAGGTTGACCTAAACCAACAGAATTCTGCTAATCGTAACTCAAGTTCATAGATCCTTCTTCTAATATTCTGTCCAAACTCAAAGAAGTCATTAACTCCTTACACCTTAGTAAACCGAAGGGGGCTTTAAAAGAAAGAGAGATCTTGAACTATTGACTCCAAAAACAAAAAAATAAGACTGGTTCCTCAACCCTATGCATCTCGACGACTTTTAATACTCTCTCCTGAAATGAAAGAAAGCGCATCCAAGCCGGAGGAAATAGGGTGCTATCGCTCGACTGCTGCGTCAGGTCCTAGGTTGCTTAGCTAGCTCAACATATCAGGGTGCGAGTCATTGCTGCAGAAGCAGATAGCGTTATTACATTTATTGGACCTGGAATCAAGATTGAAATTGACTCGAAAAATGAATAAGCTAAGGGCTCGATAAGGTTCTGTTCAGGTTTCTGAGAAAGATACTATAAGATGATGAAATCGAAGAAAAAGTTTGGAAGAATTCTTAAGATGGGGTGGAGATGACATGGCCCCATTGGACTACTTAACCCTTGTCCCTCCATGTTCTTTGACGTCCTAAAATTCTTCAAGAACCCTTTGTGAAGGGGAGGATCAGATGTATAAGGACCCTCCCATATGCCTAACTTCCCGACCTTGGTCATACACTAGTTAATCTAATATATAAACTCCCATATTATGTCTCCACGGGCACTAATTTATAAGTGAAAACATCCCTCTGATCTAAACTGATTATTGAAACTATTTTACATGTTGATGATGTTAGAATCAACTAATGTTGTTGTTGTTGTGGTAGTGTCGTCTCTTCTCTCCATACAGGGTTGGCCTCAGCCACGACTCCTATCCTTTCGGTTTTTAGGCCTCCATCTTAACTGAAACTTTTAGAAAACTTAGAAAAATCTTCCCCGAAGTTATAAAAGAACTGCATGAATTTTAACTAAATTTTAACTACAAAAGACTGAGTTAAATTTCAAACTTAAACAAATTTTATTTAATAACGCTTAAAACTAACAATCTCCAACTTAAATATCTACAAAAATATGAAGCTATTATGAAATTAATTGAACTAAATGTTCTGAATTTATCTTCAAACTAAGTTTTATTTTTCTTTATCTTTTTGCAAAATCTCAACCTAATAATCTTAGATTAACTTTCGGAAAAGAGAACCCCTACTGTCAAAAAAAATTGACCGATCAAGGTAAATATTATCAAATTTCCCGAGGAAATTCCAAAGTAGGAAACTTCCTAAAGTTCAAAAAAAAAAAATTGATGAATGACGTCACGCGTCAGTATTAAAAATTCCCACTCCCCAAAGTAAAAGAATGATGAAAATTTCTTTGAAAGTCAACAAAAATTTTATGGATTTTTAAATTATTATATTTTTACTAAGGAATGTTACCGCTGAAAAATTATTAAAAAGTTATATAAAAAAAAAAAATTTTTATCCAATATAGTTGATAAAAATATAACCAAGACAATTTTAATACTTAAGGGTTCGCAAGGATCAAGTGCACTCAGTCCATGGAAAAATCATAAGTTCAAAGTTTCTTATGAATTGTTTTAAAGGTAAGTTATTTTTAGGTTATTCTTCAAAAGATTATTCTAAAAATTTTCTTTTCTTTTATTTTTAGGTGGAGGACAGATAGACAGAATGAAGATGTACTTATACTCTTGGGTAAGTACCTTGTTTAACACATTTTATAATCGTAAGTATTTTTCGATTACGATTACAATTTTTTTGTTACAGATCTTATCCCGACGAAAGACGACAATCTATTAAAACAGATTCTGAAAATATACTCGATCACTGTGTATTATCACAAAAAAATAAGTGCTCAAACAAAAAACTTAAGTGTCAGAACTGAACTTAACTTATAACTTTATCCTCTCATTCTGATTCGGACCAACAGGTAAATTAAATTCACTTCCACACTGAACCGAAATAAATTTATTTTAATTAATTTGCTTTCTTTTCAGCAATTCACAAAACAAACGATTTGTGTGAAATTTATCTAAACCCACTTATAAGCAACATAAAGTTAAGTTTAAAGACCTTTATATGGGGCTTGCACAAATTTCACTTTATAAATTTTTATCCTTTTTAGCTGAAGGCTTTTACTCACAATCACTTGGCACTTTTCTTAAAATTTGTAAAAATCCACAGGATGTATACTCGGATAAAAATTACCGAACGCGAAATATTATTCGATTTTAGGAATTATTCAAAAAAAATTATTTTTGTATGTTCACAAATTTAACGAATACAACCCGATGCTCAGGTAAGTAATAAATTTTAATCACGGTAAGTAAACGAATGTAATTTAACTTTTTTTTATATGGTTACGATCGAGCTACGTTCTTCTAAGAACGAGGTTCTCTTAACCAGTGGTTTCTCTTTACAGGTATTTCAGGTAAATTATATTTATACCTGCATATGTAGGTATAAATTCATAGATTGTACTGTTTTAATTGTTTTCAGATTTTTCGTTTTTTTCTTTAGGTATCTTTAGTTTTTTTGAACAACAACAAAATAATGTAAGTATCTTTTTATAGCATTAATACTCTGATTTATTATACATTACCATAAGGTAAGTAGGTAAGTATGAACTAAACAAAAATAATGGATTTTAATCCCATACATATACCATCGGATATATGGACATATAATTTTGATTTTGGTTACAATGATCGAAAAGTTCAAATTTGTTTTGTAGCATCATGGGACTACTACTTTACACATTATCTGGTTTTTAACTTTTATTGTTGAAGACAAAAATAATAAATTTTTGGACATTAGAAAAATTTTTGTATTTTGTGGCAAAAAAGAACATAAATTGATAACATACTTAAGAATTTTACAGAACACCATACCTTAACTCCTTGCTTCAAAAAAAATACTTATGGATGATTCTGCCACATGTGGTGTGATTATTTTTCCTCATCATTGTCCGTATGATCCGTTGTTGGCTTCGTATTAACGGTGAAAATCCCGCTAGCCGTTTCGCAAAGATTTCCCTCGTTGGATCTTATCAGATCTGAAAATGTTATCTTTTTTCTGCTTCGGAATCTACATCAACATTTCCTTGTTAGATTTGTTGTTGTGTGTTGGTAATTTTGTAGTATTGTATTCTCTTGATGTTCCTGTATATTATTTTTGAAGTATGAATTTTTGCACCCCTTCGTAGATTTTATAAGTGCGTGCAAAAAGTGTGCAACCAAAAATGTACAAAAATATGTACATAATGCGTGTACAAAAAGGCAGGCGGCTAACAGTGGATTTGTTGAAATTTTTGGCTGGGCCGTTGTTGAAGTGGGCACTTTTTGGTGTGTGAGGTGCCCCACTTTCTTCTTCTGGCCTCCAAATGCGTTTCCTTGGTGCACTGTTTGTTGTCTGTCTGTATTTTATGAAAAAGTTTATATGAGTAAGAAGTTTAAACATTTTTAGTTTTTCTGGAAATAAAAAGATTATTTTTCAGAGACTATAATTTCTACTATACAAAATGTATTAACTCCTACTAAGCATACTAAAGTCTACTAAGCATGGATATATAATCAAAAAAAACAACTACTTGTCTACCTCAGATTACTTATAATGACTTTGAATTTTGTCATGGAAAAAAAATTCCCTCATGTGGCTCAATTATTTTGTGGTCTGTACCACTGTTTGAACCTCACTTATATTTTACACAAATAAAACAAAAAATGCGATATGTTACCTGGCTGTTTGTCGGATTTTCAGTATTTTATTTGTCGGTACTGATTTCTATTTCCATAGAAGTACTTTCTCGAATTGGCTCGCCGTCTGTGCCTCCTCTTAACACTTTTTTTAAGCGCACCTTTCGTGGTGGAGTCTTTGGAGGAGCAGGGTTTGTGATGGTTCGTGCTTGTCTTACTTCTTGGTCAGTCATTGACTATGGAAATGTGACTTATTAGCATCAAAAAAAAAACTCATTTTCTTAGGAACTCATTTTTTTTGTCTAAACTACATGTTCCTTTTATGGTATTTCTATACTATTTTCTTACCTTGAATTTTTCTGGTATTCCTTTTATATATCTTTTTGAAATTTTTAGTTAATCTTATTCTCTGCCTTTTTATCTATTTTTATATATAATTTTCAGCTCCTTTTAATTTAAGATGTCTTCGCGGTTTCAAGATTAATTTCGGAAAGAATTCTACCATGGACTTTAGCTAATTCGTTGACTTGGTTCTTGGTTGGCCTTTTATTTTCTTCAATCAGAATTTCTTGTCTCTTTCTAATAAGTGAGTATCACGATAGGGCATAAACCTAGTTTTGGATATTCGCAACTATCTTGCCTACTCTCATTTCTTTTATGAATTTTCTTTTTCTTTTCAGATTAGATGCTTTTCTATTTTCTTTCTAGGTATTTTGTAAAAAGGTAAGTAACATTAAATTATTTTCATTACTTTATTCATTTTTATATTTCTTTCTTTCTTTTTTTTTCAGGTGTGAGTCTTATCGGTGTCGCGTATTATATAAATGGTAAGTATACTGGGTTATTTTTAGTAAAAATAAATATTTCTAAGTATGATCTATCTATTTAAGAGGTAAGTATAACTGTTTTTCGGTAAATTTTTCCTTTTTGATTTCTGGCTGTGGTGTTTACATGAAGCGATTCGTCTGATTATTTCTAATAGTAACTTTTTATTGCTTATATTTCTTTCTTTCAGCCAACGTTAAACTTAAACATGAACTCAAACTTCTTATTTCTCTAAATTATGTCTGCTTCTCAACTAACCAATAGGTTACTTGCTGTACGAAATGTTAGATTTCTAATCTTTACTTACAGCCTAATTATACTTGAAGATTAGGAAACGAATATAATTTCTGAATATAATATCTTGATTTCTGAATCTGGTTACCTCTTTTACTATCTCTCTACCTAATAAATATCTTTCCTAAATATTATATCTCTGAAAAATAAATCTTTTTACCCACTTCTTTTGTGACGTTGCTGCTGGCGAAATCTGGTTGTGTAGTATTTCATCTCTTCTAGTACATCACTCTGTGCGTACGCCATCTTATTGCAGTTGCCCCTAGTATTGTATCTCTAAGGCGATGTGTTGTGGTATGTCTCTGGACTGTCTCTTATCTTTCTGCCTCCATTTGATCATACGTATTTGACAGTTCCACAGGTTGAGTGGTTCCTTCATGTTTTTGGAGGATGGTTATTCTTTTTGCTTTTATATACCAGTAGAGGTAGTGACAGATGCAAACATTTGATTTGTGTATGGAATATCTTCCACCATATTTTATCTGTACTTAATAAATTTTTTTGTTTCGTCGACATTTGAGTCGGTAAAACCGATTTTAGTTAACACTCAAATAATCAAAATTTTTTTTTAAAATGGTTGGGGTTTCTAAAGCAGTTGGTTACTGATAATGCAAAATTTAAGTTGCCTACTGTCGTGGTAGGTATGGTAGATTTGCCTACATTTTCCTACAAAACATCTTCGTCGAACGAAGTACCAGTTCGTACGACGACGATGGAAAAGAAAACTTTTAGTTATGCTGTTATCTTTAAATGTTATTGACTATTGCTCTCGTACTAATAGATACCCATGACCCTGATTGTCTCGTGCACGGATATGCTAGCTGGGCTTAGGTGAAAGGATTGGATAGTTCTATTATTTATATCGGATGATCTTATTACGTTTTCATTTTCGCAAGTCTTTTGTATGTACCACTGTTTCAAAACCTTTTTCATCGCGTATGCGATAAAGGTTGTTCCCTATTTTTTTAAATACCTGTCCTTTTACAAATTAAGGACAGAGTTTTGCATTTAAGTGTTTGGAGGCGTCACTAAGGATAAAATTCCTGCGAAACACTTTGTCTCCTATATTGTAATGAATGACTTTGCTCCTGAGGTTATATGTATGTTCATATGAATCATGCGCTTTACCTAGAGCTGTTTTCAGGTATGACTGTAAGATATTCATCTTGGCTGCTTTTGGTAGCCAGTCTATTTCACTTTGGTTTAATCCTCCCAGTTTCCTGAGAAGATGATAATCGGCACCATGATCGACCATTCTCTGGCCAAACAAGGCTTCATATGGTGACATTTTAATCACACTGTGTACAGAAGTACGTAATGCACTGCTGATGCAAGATAAATATTCATCCCAGTTCATTTGTTTTGGATCAATGTAGGCGCGTACGGCGCTTAAGATGGACCTGTTAACTCGCTCGCTAGCGTTAGCTTGAGGAGCATATGAAGCTGTCCTAATGTGTTGTATACCAAATGTTTCTAAGCATTTACTAAAATCTTTACTGATAAATTGCGATCCGTTGTCGGAAAGCAATGTTTCTGGTACGCCATACATTAAAAATACTTCTTCTGTTAAAAACTTAATTAATTAATTTGAATTAGCTTTTTTTAAAGGCTTGATAAGCACGAATTTGGTAAGTTGGTCCAAAGCAATAACGATAAAAGTATTACCTTTTCTTGAACGGGGGTATGGACCTAAAAAATCCACATATACGTGCTGGAAAGGACGATCTACCGTAAAGGCTTTTCCCATTTCAGCGCGTAATGTAGTATTTGGTGCTTTGGTGATTTTGCACGTATCACAATTTCCAATATATAATTTTACTTGACTTGCCATTGTTGGCCAATAATACTCCTGTCGTAGTCGATACAAGGTCTTGGCAATTCCCCCATGCGAATATCTTGGAGGTTCATGAGAATGAAAGATTAACTTTTCAGTCAGCTGCGAAGGAACCCAAAGCTTCCAGGACAAATCCTCTTGAATTGGATTCCCTGTAGCATGCTTGACCCGTTTGTAAATATATTTTCCACTTACTTGAAGGTCAGGTAATTGCTCTTTATTTTCCTTAATATGTATAGCGAGCTGAAGATATTCCTCCGACTTAAAAGCCGGATCCTTCAGGTCGATATTTAACACAACAGATGAGTCCATCTCCATAATCATAGGGATAGTGTTTCCAGCATTTAATGCGTCGACTTCAAACGTGCGTGATAACGCATCGGGTACCAAATGCTGTGATCCACGCCTATGGATTATTTCGAATGTGATCCCTTGAAGCTTTAAGCTCCAACGAGCTAACCTTCCAGTCGGGTCTTTCAAACTCATCAACCATTTCAGACTCGCATGGTCGGTAATTACCAAGAACTTGTAACCCTCGACATACGGCCTGAACTTATATATGCCTTGTACGGCGGCTAAACACTCTCTCTCAGTGACAGAGTAATTCTTTTGGCTTTTGTGAATAATAGTATATGGGCTTCTCATTTCCTTCCTCGTCTCTTTGACAGAGTACACAACCGATACCTGTTGCTGAAGCGTCGCAACATATGATAAACTCTTTATCGAAATCCGGGTTGATAAGTATTGGGGCTGAGGTTAACGCTTTCTTTAATAATTCAAATGCTTTAAGAGCTTCTTCACCAAATTCAAATTTCTGTTTCTTTTTAAGTGTATCTGAAATCGGAGCTGTTATAGTTGAGAAATTCTCAATAAACCTCCTGTACCAGCCTGCCATACCTAAAAATCGTCGGACTTGTCGAAGCGTTACTGGCACAGGGAAATCGATTATGGCTGCGATCTTAGCGGGATCAGCTTTTAAACAGCCTTGGCCTACTACATAACCTAAATATTGAAGTTCTCTGAAGCAAAATTTGGATTTTTCAACATTTATGGTTAAACCGGCTTCGGTTAAATGCTTGGCCACTTTATTCAAGATTGAAATATGTTCTTCGAAATCTTTGGATATGACTAATAAGTCGTCCAAATAAATGAACACCTGTTCTCTCAGATTTCGAGGGATTACCTTGTCCATCAGACATGTCAAACTTTGCGCTGCGTTCGAAAGTCCGAACGGCATCACTCGGAATTGATATAATGGGCGTCCAGGGACTGTGAACGCTGTCTTCTCCCGTGAATCTTTCGCCAGGGGTACTTGCCAGTAAGCATCCTTCAGATCCACGCTAGAAATATAACGTGTTTCGGAAAGGCGTGCTAGCAATCCTTCTATATGCGCAATTGGATTGGCATTTTTCTTCGTTACCGCGTTAACTTTTCGGAAGTCAAGGCACAGGCGATTTTTTCCCGGTTTTTTCACCAGCACTACTGGTGAGGACCATGCACTTTGACTTTCCTCGATAACGCCCAACGAGATCATCCGATCCAATTCCGCGTATACTAGGCTTTGTACTGCTGGTGATATGGGATAGTGATGTTGCTTTATAGGCTCTGCGTCTCCCGTATCAATTTGGTATTCCGCCAGATGAGTCCGTCCGAGACCTCGAACGGCGAATGACGGAAATACAGCGATAGTGTCTTTCAGGATTTCGGATTCCTCTCTGGATAGGAGGCATTCCGGATTTTTAGCAGGTTCGGTTGCTGTCTCGGCAACGGGAACTAGTGCAGAAATAAATTGAGGGACTAAATTGAACGCTTTCCAAAAATCAATTCCTAGGTACAGATCTTGTGACAAAGAAGGTACTATGTACAAGTCAATCAACATTGATCGACCCTTAAAATGTACTTGAGTAGATATTATTCCTGTCACTGCCTGTTTTCTGCCATCGGCAGTAGAAATATCTGTATTGAATTTTTTAAAAGGAAGGTTCATTTCTACAACACGTTTAGCGGCACCATTACCGAGGCAACTAATGCTCGCTCCAGAATCTAAGAGACCAAGCCATTTATGGTTAAATAATCCTACCTCAATATATAGACGAGGATCGTCTGAAGGGCTTTCTAATTTTGTTGCGGCTACGGCCTTATAAGAGTTACGATTTTTGTTCATTCGATTTCTTAGTTTCGTGATTTTTTTCAAATGGTTAGAAAAGGTGTATATTCGCTTTCGAGCTTCAGCGTATTGAATCTGTCTTTCATGAAGCGATTTAAGCGGTCTCAGAATTGGGATTTTAGAATTTTTAGAAGTAGTATTTTTAATAATATGTGTTTCAGGGTTTTTCAATATAGAAATTTTTACGACTGGCGTCGATGAATTTATGCTGGATTCCCTGAGTGTCCCGTCTTTATCAACTCCATCTCGAATGAGAGCTGACTCCTTTGTTGGCTTCCCGCACATCTTTTACAACTGGGAGACACTGTTCCTGGCTGTCCGCATTTATAGCAAAAAAGTCGCCTCTGTGCGTCTGGACAGTCACTGAACACATGTCCTATTTCGTGACAATTCCAACATTCGGAGTTTTCTGGGTTAATCTTGACTTCTCGTTTTCGATCGCGGTGAAAAGCAGCTACTGCTGTTGACATTTCTACTAATGGTAGTTCAGTAGGCGCCTCCAATTCGTTAACTTGCTTTCTAGGTGGATTATTGAAAACTGGAGGAGCTCTGTTACGCATAGCATCATTATGGGCTAAGTATCGCTCCATATCTCTACACGTAAAGACTAAGTCAGCTAGTCTCGTAGCTCGGAAAGTTAAAAGCAACTCGCCCATTCTACGCCTCACGTTTTGTTTTATTATTTCCGCTAATTCTTCGTTTGGACGAGGGTTTTTCATCTTAAAATTTAACTTCAATATAGCATCGTAAAACACATCGAAGCTTTCTCCGGGAGCTTGTTTTCGCTCAGCCATTTGTCGTGCGATTTCCGAATCGGTTTCTAGACTGCAATATTGGTCTATCAATGCAAGTTTTAAATTGATCCACGTAGTTTGGGGATTATTTTTCAGAAACATCCAATACCAGACTTCTACTGTTCCGCTGATAAAGTGGTGAAAATTGGCAACTATTTCATCCCATGTGGCGCCATAGCTGTCCTTCACTTTATCAAGTCGGAACAAAAATTCGTCGACCGTCATATTTTTAGAGTTATAAACTATGCCCCATTTATGGTAATGCGGTGACCTATAAACGGATGCCGCTGGTGATGGCATAGGAACTCTTGTGTTACGACCGGCCGAAGTATTGTCGAAACGAATTCTGTCGATTTGTTCATAAAAGTCAGGTTCCTGGTTTCTTGGATTTTCTCTTCTAGGTGGTGTTGGTTGTCTTCTCGGCCATTCTCTTGGTAATTCGGGAGTATGGTTACGAGGAATTCTGTTGACTTCTCTAGGTAAGTCATAGTCTCTTGTGTTAGGTGTTGGTAAGTCGCATAAGGGAATTACTGGTACTGCCGGTTGTCTCGGTGCGTTGATCATTTCTAGAGCTTTGCTAACTGCTTCGTTCATCTTTTCCATTAACAAAGCCTGGATTTTCGCCAATGACTCTTGCAAAGCTTTATGATCTTCCACTCTACTGTAACCTATAGCTGCTAGTGCCACTTCTTTAATATAGGCTTCATAGTTTTCATTAGGTCGTTCCGGTTGTGTTCTGGCTGGACCTTGTGGTCTTGGAGGAGTCGTTGGTTCCTCTTCTTCTTCTCTTTGTACGACTCCTTCTACACTTCTTTCACGATATCATGGAATTGTTTCGTCTACATGACTTATGTCTGCTGCGGCTGCGGTCTCCATCGTCATGTTGTGATATATATCTTGGTTCCTACGGAATCGGGTGTCATGAGGTTCCGGTGTAGCCGGTACAAACGGTCTACTACTTGTGGTTCCTTGACCTTTACGTCCTTTTTTCTTCTCAGTAGAACCGTTTTTATTTTTATTTGGGTTAACCACTATATTAATTTCCGATAATTTGATTGTTTATTGAAAGAAAGTGGTTTTTAAGAACCTGATAAAAAAAAAGTGTATATAAAAAAAACTTACTACCTAATTAACAAATGAAAGTCTTAAAACCTAATTTTTTGTTTCTTATTTACAAGTGATATCTTATTAACTATTCCTACTAACTATTCTTACTAACTATCCTTAACCTAAATTTTACTTTTAGGGTAAACCCTCAAAAAAAAAACTTAATTTCAAAAACTTAACTACAAAAATTTAACTGCAAAAACTTAATTTCAAAAACTTAACTGTAAAAAATTCAAAAACTACATTTCTCCAAATTAAATCTAAATCTTTAACTAAACTAAATCTTCAAAAACTAAACTAGATTTTTCAAAAATCTTAACTGACTAATCTTAACTCAAACTAAACTCATAAGTGTCTTTTCGACAACCAAAAATAACTGTGCCACCAGGCTAAACTAAAAACTAAAAACTCCAAACAAAACTAAATCTCAAAAACGCCACCGGGCAAAACTAAATCTCAGAACTAAATAACTAAAGTGCCACCAGGCAAAACTAAAAACTAAATAACTAAAGTGCCACCAGGCAAAACTAAAAACTAAATCTAAATATAACTCAAAATTTCTCAAAATGTTCACCAAATTCTTTTACTGTTTTTCTATATTTCATTCAAGGGTCGGAGTCGTGACTGAAGTTCCTGTACTTCGAAAACAACTCCACAACAACATCAAACATCGTTTTACCAAAAACGATCCACATCAAAATTTTTGTAATATAGCTCCCAAGAATTCTCACAAAACACCAAAATCGACTATCATTTCCTACTCTTCTTTTCAACTATTTTATCCCCCTGTCGCTACTGACCTATGGAAAATGTACATCCTATAGCGGACAACAGACCAGAAATCTAGTCAAAATAATTAGTCGAAAACGAAATTACTTTGTACTCCTTCGGGTGTAGTTGATGAAAAATAAATAAATTAATTGGGTTGACTTAATCTCCTTCTAGTTTTGTCATCTGGCTTCCGCGGCTGACGGGAATAGGAATTCACTACACCATTCACCGGTCGTAAGAACAAATGACTAAAAGAAAGGAGATTGTCGTTGCTGAAATTAGAAATAATTTTCGCTAGAAGCTACAGCTACCGGACTCATAAATACGTCCAATACGAACATCTAACCTTCAACTACTCTGTATTAACGAACTACTAAATTGCAAGAGAGTGAAAAGAAAAATGGACAGGTTGTCGCTGCTGACGTAGTCAGGAACTTGTTCGACTAACCACCGGTCGACACTTAAGACCTTTAACTTCCGATGTTAAATCTCTAGATACAAAATCTCAACTACAAAATCTCAAACAAAAAAAAAATGTTTTAAAAGAAAGTTTTAACTAACACCTTCAGGTTTTTCTTTTGAATATCTACCCATAATAAAATCTCTCAAAAATCTAAGCTTGTTTCCTTATTCGGGCCCCACACGTTCGGGCGCCATTCTGTAATGGGATTTCTAATCCACTGAACAAAATCCCGCACCAACAAGAACCGAAACTCCAAACTCCAAAATAAAAACTTGGATCGAAAATTTCGTTGCTTCACGTTGGGCGTCATTCTGTAACAGGGATTCTAATGGGAGTGCCCACACACACGACACCACCCGCTATTCCGTAAGGATTAATCGACGGAGACAACCTCTCATAGCATCAAGTGTCTATGTGTGAAGGAACCCTCAAATTATCCGTGGAAGTCTTTTTATACCATAACTATATCCTCATAAAGTGGGACTTAAAACCACAGAGATAATTCTTGAAACTACATTATTCACATCTGAGTAGAGTGAAATTCTATTAAAATTCCATACAAAAAAAATAAAGGTAGAATTGTTCCGGAAAAGAGAACCAAACTAGAATTCTCCTCCTCTATAATCTTCATACGAAGACTCTCGAAAAACGAAGTTACTTCCGCTTCAAACCGTGAACGTCCATACCTTTGTGTATCTAGGTGTCAATACACGTGTCTAATCATACCGTTAAGGTTTCTTCAATCTTCTGTCTGATTGACAAGGTTGACCTAAACCAACAGAATTCTGCTAATCGTAACTCAAGTTCATAGATCCTTCTTCTAATATTCTGTCCAAACTCAAAGAAAACATTAACTCCTTACACCTTAGTAAACCGAAGGGGGCTTTAAAAGAAAGAGAGATCTTGAACTATTGACTCCAAAAACAAAAAAATAAGACTGGTTCCTCAACCCTATGCATCTCGACGACTTTTAATACTCTCTCCTGAAATGAAAGAAAGCACATCCAAGCCGGAGGAAATAGGGTGCTATCGCTCGACTGCTGCGTCAGGTCCTAGGTTGCTTAGCTAGCTCAACATATCAGGGTGCGAGTCATTGCTGCAGAAGCAGATAGCGGTATTACATTTATTGGACCTGGAATCAAGATTGAAATTGACTCGAAAAATGAATAAGCTAAGGGCTCGATAAGGTTCTGTTCAGGTTTCTGAGAAAGATACTATAAGATGATGAAATCGAAGAAAAAGTTTGGAAGAATTCTTAAGATGGGGTGGAGATGACATGGCCCCATTGGACTACTTAACCCTTGTCCCTCCATGTTCTTGGACGTCCTGAAATTCTTCAAGAACCCTTTGTGAAGGGGAGGATCAGATGTATAAGGACCCTCCCATATGCCTAACTTCCCGACCTTGGTCATACACTAGTTAATCTAATGTATAAACTCCCATATTATGTCTCCACGGGCACTAATTTATAAGTGAAAACATCCCTCTGATCTAAACTGATTTTTGAAACTATTTTACATGTTGATGATGTTAGAATCAACTAATGTTGTTGTTGTTGTGGTAGTGTCGTCTCTTCTCTCCATACAGGGTTGGCCTCAGCCACGACTCCTATCCTTTCGGTTTTTAGGCCTCCATCTTAACTGAAACTTTTAGAAAACTTAGAAAAATCTTCCCCGAAGTTATAAAAGAACTGCATGAATTTTAACTAAATTTTAACTATCAAAAGACTGAGTTAAATTTCAAACTTAAACAAATTTTATTTAATAACGCTTAAAACTAACAATCTCCAACTTAAATATCTACAAAAATATGAAGCTATTATGAAATTAATTGAACTAAATGTTCTGAATTTATCTTCAAACTAAGTTTTATTTTTCTTTATCTTTTTGCAAAATCTCAACCTAATAATCTTAGATTAACTTTCGGAAAAGAGAACCCCTACTGTCAAAAAAAATTGACCGATCAAGGTAAATATTATCAAATTTCCCGAGGAAATTCCAAAGTAGGAAACTTCCTAAAGTTCAAAAAAAAAAATTGATGAATGACGTCACGCGTCAGTATTAAAAATTCCCACTCCCCAAAGTAAAAGAATGATGAAAATTTCTTTGAAAGTCAACAAAAATTTTATGGATTTTTAAATTATTATATTTTTACTAAGGAATGTTACCGCTGAAAAATTATTAAAAAGTTATATAAAAAAAAATAAATTTTATCCAATATAGTTGATAAAAATATAACCAAGACAATTTTAATACTTAAGGGTTCGCAAGGATGAAGTGCACTCAGTCCATGGAAAAATCATAAGTTCAAAGTTTCTTATGAATTGTTTTAAAGGTAAGTTATTTTTAGGTTATTCTTCAAAAGATTATTCTAAAAATTTTCTTTTCTTTTATTTTTAGGTGGAGGACAGATAGACAGAATGAAGATGTACTTATACTCTTGGGTAAGTACCTTGTTTAACACATTTTATAATCGTAAGTATTTTTCGATTACGATTACAATTTTTTCGTTACAGATCTTATCCCGACGAAAGACGACAATCTATTAAAACAGATTCTGAAAATATACTCGATCACTGTGTATTATCACAAAAAAAATAAGTGCTCAAAGAAAAAACTTAAGTGTCAGAACTGAACTTAACTTATAACTTTATCCTCTCATACTGATTCGGACCAACAGGTAAATTAAATTCACTTCCACACTGAACCGAAATAAATTTATTTTAATTAATTTGCTTTCTTTTCAACAATTCACAAAACAAACGATTTGTGTGAAATTTATCTAAACCCACTTATAAGCAACATAAAGTTAAGTTTAAAGACCTTTATATGGGGCTTGCACAAATTTCACTTTATAAATTTTTATCCTTTTTAGCTGAAGGCTTTTACTCACAATCACTTGGCACTTTTCTTAAAATTTGTAAAAATCCACAGGATGTATACTCGGATAAAAATTACCGAACGCGAAATATTATTCGATTTAAAGAATTATTCAAAAAAAATTATTTTTGTATGTTCACAAATTTAACGAATACAACCCGATGCTCAGGTAAGTAATAAATTTTAATCACGGTAAGTAAACGAATGTAATTTAACTTTTTTTTATATGGTTACGATCGAGCTACGTTCTTCTTAGAACGAGGTTCTCTTAACCAGTGGTTTCTCTTTACAGGTATTTCAGATAAATTATATTTATACCTGCATATGTAGGTATCAATTCATAGATTGTACTGTTTTAATTGTTTTCAGATTTTTCGTTTTTTTCTTTAGGTATCTTTAGTTTTTTTGAACAACAACAAAATAATGTAAGTATCTTTTTATAGCATTAATACTCTGATTTATTATACATTACCATAAGGTAAGTAGGTAAGTATGAACTAAACAAAAATAATGGATTTTAATCCCATACATATACCATCGGATATATGGACATATAATTTTGATTTTGGTTACAATGATCGAAAAGTTTAAATTTGTTTTGTAGCATCATGGGACTACTATTTTACACATTATCTAGTTTTTAACTTTTATTGTTGAAGACAAAAATAATAAATTTTTGGACATTAGAAAAATTTTGTATTTTGTGGCAAAAAAGAACATAAATTGATAACATACTTAAAAATTTTACAGAACACCATACCTTAACTCCTTGCTTCAAAAAAAATACTTATGGATGATTCTGCCACATGTGGTGTGATTATTTTTCCTCATCATTGTCCGTATGATCCGTTGTTGGCTTCGTATTAACGGTGAAAATCCCGCTAGCCGTTTCGCAAAGATTTCCCTCGTTGGATCTTATCAGATCTGAAAATGTTATCTTTTTTCTGCTTCGGAATCTACATCAACATTTCCTTGTTAGATTTGTTGTTGTGTGTTGGTAATTTTGTAGTATTGTATTCTCTTGATGTTCCTGTATATTATTTTTGAAGTATGAATTTTTGCACCCCTTCGTAGATTTTATAAGTGCGTGCAAAAAGTGTGCAACCAAAAATGTACAAAAATATGTACATAATGCATGTACAAAAAGCCAGGCAGGCGGCTAACAGTGGATTTGTTGAAATTTTTGGCTTGGCCGTTGTTGAAGTGGGCACTTTTTGGTGTGTGAGGTGCCCCACTTTCTTCTTCTGGCCTCCAAATGCGGTGTACAATTCGTTCAATATGATGGCTCGTGCTTGTCTTACTTCTTGGTCACTCATTGACTATGGAAATGTGACTTATTAGCATCAAAAAAAAAAACTCATTTTCTTAGGAACTCATATTTTTTGTCTAAACTACATGTTCCTTTTATGGTATTTCTATACTATTTTCTTACCTTGAATTTTTCTGGTATTCCTTTTATATATCTTTTTGAAATTTTTAGTTAATCTTATTCTCTGCCTTTTTATCTATTTTTATATATATTTTTCAGCTCCTTTTAAATTAAGATGTCTTCACGGTTTCAAGATTAATTTCGGAAAGAATTCTACCATGGACTTTAGCTAATTCGTTGACTTGGTTCTTGGTTGGCCTTTTATTTTCTTCAATCAGAATTTCTTGTCTCTTTCTAGTAAGTGAGTATCACGATAGGGCATAAACCTAGTTTTGGATATTCGCAACTATCTTGCCTACTCTCATTTCTTTTATGAATTTTCTTTTTCTTTTCAGATTAGATGCTTTTCTATTTTCTTTCTAGGTATTTTGTAAAAAGGTAAGTAACATTAAATTATTTTCATTACTTTATTCATTTTTATATTTCTTTCTTTCTTTTTTTTTCAGGTGTGAGTCTTATCGGTGTCGCGTATTACATAAATGGTAAGTATACTGGGTTATTTTTAGTAAAAATAAATATTTCTAAGTATGATCTATCTATTTATTATCTATTTTCTTTCAGCCAACGTTAAACTTAAACATGAACGCAAACTTCTTATTTCTCTAAATTATGTCTGCTTCTCAACTAACCGATAGGTTACTTGCTGTACGAAATGTTAGATTTCTAATCTTTACTTACAGCCTCATTATACTTGAAGATTAGGAAACGAATATAATTTCTGAATATAATATCTTGATTTCTGAATCTGGTTACCTCTTTTACTATCTCTCTACCTAATAAATATCTTTCCTAAATATTATATCTCTGAAAAATAAATCTTTTTACCCACTTCTTTTGTGACGTTGCTGCTGGCGACATCTGGTTGTGTAGTATTTCATCTCTTCTAGTACATCACTCTGTGCCTACGCCATCTTATTGCAGTTGCCCCTAGTATTGTATCTCTAAGGCGATGTGTTTCGGTATGTCTCTGGACTGTCTCTTATCTTTCTGCCTCCATTTGATCTTACGTATTTGACAGTTCCACAGGTTGAGTGGTTCCTTCATGTTTTTGGAGGATGGTTATTCTTTTTGCTTTTATATACCAGTAGAGGTAGTGACAGATGCAAACATTTGATTTGTGTATGGAATATCTTCCACCATATTTTATCTGTACTTAATAAATTTTTTTGTTTCGTCGACATTTGAGTCGGTAAAACCGATTTTAGTTAACACACAAATAATCAAAATAAAATTTTAAAATGGTTGGGGTTTCTAAAGCCTAAGTTGCCTACTGTCGTGGTAGGTATGGTAGATTTGCCTACATTTTCCTACACTGGTGCAATTTATAATAAAGATACTATTTTTGAATTGTGAAGTATCTATAAAATCGAAACATAAAATAATTCAGGTATAAAATATCCTGAAAGTTATGAAACAAATAATTTTATAATTTTTCTGACCAATAGTACTAAAAGAAAAGAAGAAAATTTTTGCGTACCTACAAAAACATACAAAAAAAAAAGTTTAGTGTGAGAATCTTGTTTTCAAAAAAAAACAACACTCAATCACAAACATAAAAAGAAATTTGGGGTGAACAAAAATACTTACAATTCAATCGTATTCGTTTACATAAATACATACCGTGTCGCTGAAATCAATAAATAAATAAATTAAAGTTAAAGTAAATAAAGTAACTTACCAGTCCGTCCGTGTTACATATCAAAAAAAAAAATAAAAAAAGTAAAATTCGGGAAAAAATAAGTTTTTTTTGTGTTTAACATAAAAGTGTACCTACCAAAAAGTGCATAGGTATCCTATGATTGTGAATAGCCTTCAGCTAAAAAAATTTTTTTTTGAGTGAAATTTACATAAGTACACTATAGAGGTTTTTGAATACCGAACATAGAAGTTGCCTGTAGTGAACCTATATCAATTTCAAGTAAATTCATTTGTCATTTGAATGCTGAAAAGAAAAGCATAATTAAAGATTAAAGTATTTTTTTTTGAAATATAAGTGATTTTAACATTTCATGCGACTTTTACTACAGTGAAAGAAAACAGTAAAAAAAAAAGAAAAGTTAAGATCAGTTATAGTTCATAGGTGATGATATAAGATACCTACATCTTATGGTAATCACATTTCATTTTGTTGCAAAAACATTAATCGTTTGAAATATTCGGTGTAAATAATTTTTTTTTGATTCGCGTTTTAGAAAAACTTTATTTAAAACAGAATCGGTCCGAAAACACATACCGACGAAAATTTTTGGAAATTCAAAATAGAATTTCACAAGTCTGTAAAATACAGATACCTACATATCCATTCGCCAACCCCATCCTTGCAATTTTGTCTGAAAATCTGAAATTTGAAAAAAGAAGAGAATTGTTAAAGATAATTGAGAAAGTAAAATATAACGTACCTTACAAATCTGATACTACTTATCAGGCTTCCTCCAAGGTAGGGTGCACCTTCCCCTCGACGAACCTTGTATTGTAGAAATTTATATACTAATTTTTGATTTAAATTTTTTTATATTTTTAAATAAATTTTCCAAACTAACCAAACGTTTGTTACAGCTAAGGTATGGTTTGGATGTACCTGCCAACATTTTCGATGATCCATCTGATCCACAACTTAAATTTTTACTTGTTTTAAAATTTATATAACCATTCTTATTTCACATTTCGGGTGGGCTTATGAAATTCTTGGAGACGTCCTACGTAACATTTTGTATTGTTGTTGAAAAATTTTAACGTGTTGAACTTTAACAGTTCCAAATTGAAAAACTTAAGTACGCGTGAAATAGGTACCTACCTATCGAATTAGCTCGGGTAACTTAATACTAATTTGAAATTAGTCGCGGTCTTAAGAATCATTCTTTCATTTTACCTGGGCGAAATAGAACGACTACCTTATTCGATATTAAGAAATTAATATGGGGATAAGCCGCCATTAAAGGTTAAATGAAGAATTGTGATTCATTTAATCGTTTTGTTGAATCGAGATAGGCATTCAATTTATAAAACACTTATTCGTTGGAATAGTTTGTTTCGTGTCGCGATAGAGGGAGAGTGGTTCAGTTCACCGATCCTCATTCGAAGATTTTATGAAACAAAAGTTTTTTTTTGCTCTCATAAATCTTCGACAAATTTCAATATAAATAAGTCGTATGAAGACATAGTAATTTTTTTGTTGAGCTTTAATTAAATTTCTTTACAAATAGGTTCTCGCACCAGATTTTTAGAAAAGTTAATATTAAAGGTCAATAGTTTTTTTTTTGTAAAATAAAGTAAATTTTAGTTCAAGTTTGATTACTAAGAATAAAGTTCTTATAAGAAACAGATTATAAAGTTATGTTTGAAAAATTTTTATTTATTGAGAAATTCAAGTTGGTTGTCAAGAAGAGTTTGACTCTTATGTTAAGTTTAATGAGAAAGTTAAGTTTCTGATATAGGATTTATTAGAATCCTTTGAATAGAGAGTATAATAATTCAAATGTTAGTTTTAAGTTTATTGAATAAATTTGTTACGAATTTTGATGAAATTTTCTCGTTTTGGTTTTTGATCATTATCAGTCGTTGTAGAGACAGATGACATTCAAGGGAAGTTTGTTCTTGTTATTTGAAGACTATTTCAGGTGACATGGATAACTAAGAAGCTTGAGTGAAGGGACGTGGCTGGAGCCAGCCCAATGTAAAGGCAGCAACAACAACAAGAAAATCACACGCAACAATGTAGGGGTAAAATAAATTCATTTCATTCTTCTTCAATATTCATTCAATTGCGGGATATTTCCATAATAGACTAAGTGCCTGTGGAGATGTCAATGGGTGATGTCCTTAACGGACTAGTCTCCGTCAATGTCATCTAGGTAGGGAAGTTAGGCACAAGGGGAAATCAACATCATCCGATTCTCCCGTCACATTAGGGTTCTAGCAAACAACAAGGATGAAATAGAACCAGGAGGGAAGGGTTAGGTAATCCTTAGGGACAATAACATCGTCGTCTCGTCCGTCTAACAACACTCGTATTAGACCTTAAAAATGTATCATTTCTTTCAATTTCTATCAACTCACTCAAATCTATTAATCGGCCCCTTTGCTTTTAGCATAGCTTTTTATAAATTATCAGAGTCAACAGACAGCTAGACTCCAGGTCTAAAAAATGTGACACCGGCTATCGCCCCTGCAGCACCACCCACTTCCCTGAACCGACGAATTCGGCCCCGGCGAACACTGCAGACCTAAAGCAGCGGTGTGGTGATAGTCACCCTTTTCGTTCCGGCTTGGACGTGCCCTATCGCAAGAGAAGGTACCAAAAGTCGTGCAACGACTAGGTTTCGGATCCTATAATTACAGAATAGATTTTAGAGATAATTTCGTAATGCATTAACTTGTCTATTGTACTTAATAGGTAGGAGAATTAGAACCTATTCTTGGAATATCAAGACGTATTTTCGAAACTTTCTTTTTTCTTTGTTCTTATATTTCCGAAGTCAGATCAAATTATTATCAAGTTAGTATAAATTTGGTGGAGATCTAGTCTAGAAACCTTTTTGAGAACATCTGACTACACCAGATTATGAATCGGACGCAAGATTTAGCAATCCGTGGTGTCTTTAACATACGTATTCAACACCGACATACGTCGAGACATACTTGACTGTGAGAAGAGGGTGAAGAATTCTTACGATTGATCTACTACTGTTGAGTAGTGGATCATCGGAAGCGTTTCTTCCTCCCCTGCTTTTCTCAGTCGACTATAGTCTTGATTTTTGTGGATCGGATCCGAATAGGGATTTCTTTTTTTTGTCCACTACATTATTGAAAAAGTAAAAGAGAAGATAAAATGAATTGGAGTAGTAATAAAGATTTGAGTAGTTTTTATCCATGGTTTGGGCTTTCTGGTCTTTGGTCATTTTGGGTCAATCAACTCTCACTCTCAATCTTTACCATCTTCAACTCCCAACTACCCTCTTCTTTTGAAAAATAATTTATTATTTTTTTCTTTAATTCATATTCAACTAAAAAAAATCAAAGTTAAAAGATTTTCATGTCAATAATCTAAGAAAACGAAATTCTTGAATATGAGTTAAGGATTAAATATAATTATTTTTCAATTTTTGTAGCGGGACCATCCCATTCCTCCCGTTACATAATGGCGACCGAACGTGTGGGGCCCGAATGATAGATGAGAAGATAGTTTTTGAGAAATTTTGATGTATTTTTTTTTAGTATCTTTTGAAGTGTAGAATATATTTTTGAGCATATAGTAAAGTTCGTTCAAACGTCAGTTTGAACCAATTAAGTCAATTTTGAATTTTGAAGTGGTAATGTTTAGGAGATTTAACACCGGATGGTTTGATGACTTAAGTGTCGGCCGGTATTTAGTTGAACTAGTTCCTGATTACGTCTGTAGCGACAACCTGTCAAAAATCCACTCCACTCTCTTAGCATATAGTAATTAGTTTTCAGTAAGGTTAGCTTACTAAGAGATGTCCGTATTGGATATGTATTAGTCCAGTAGTCCGTCGCTTCTCATGAAAGCCAATCATAATCCTGAAACTAAAATCTTTTTAAACTGTTTAGTTGTTTGCAACTACGTCCGGTGAATATTTGAACTTATTCCTGTTCACGTCTGCAGCGCAAGCCAAATGACGACGGCTACATAAAAGATCTACCAATTTCAAGCAACAAGTTATTTGAAAAATTTAAATTCTACTACACTTTCAAAAGGAAATTTTAGAAATTTTCCGAGCCAATCAAGTTAGTTAGTTTGAATAATAGTTCTGGTCTGATGTCCGCTAGGGGATGTTATCTACTTCCCTAGGACCGTAGCAGCAGGGAGAAGTAAGAACAAGCTAGTCTGGCAAGAGAAGTTCGAGAAAGTTTCACGAGTTGTTGATTATACAGAAGATTTTTTTTTATTGAGAATAATGAAATGAGAAAACCATTTATGTCGTTGTGGAGTTGCTGCTGAAGCATTGGGATACTTCAGTCACGTCTCCGAACTTATGATGATCTGAGAAAACTTTAGAGAATTTTTGGTAAAAATTTATTTTTTGATAAAATCAAGAAAAATTTAGTTTTTGAGAAAATTTTGATGGAGTGAGTTTTATCCGAAAAATAAAACTCATGGATTGAGAAAATTTAGTTTTGAGAAAATTTTGATGCCTGGTGGCGTATTTAGTATTTTGAGTCATGCCTGGTGGACATTTTGAGTCATTGTGTTATGTAGTTTTGCCTGGTGGCACAATTTATATTTAGTATTGCCTGGTGGCACTTTTAGTATTTAGTTGTCTGGTGACATTTTTAGAGTTAATTTTGCCTGGTGGCACTTATATTTAGATTTAGTTTTTTTTGAGTATATTTTTGAATATTGTCTGGTGACACCATATTTAGATTTAATAATTCAGTTTTTTTTTATTAAGATTTGGTTATTTAGTTTTTTTTGAGATTATATTTTTTTTTGATTTAGTTAGTTAGTTTTTTTTTTGAAACAATAAATTTAGATTTTGTTTAAATTTATTGAAATTTAGAATATTTAGAGGGTTTACCCTATAGAAAAAGTAGGTTAAGCGTAGGTTAAGATTTAGTTAGTAAGTTTTTAGATTATAAGAGATAGTTAGTAAGATATAGGTAATAAGATTTAGTCAGTAAGATTTATTTAGGAAGTTATAGGTATTTAAATTTTTTTTTATTTTATTATTAGGATAGTTAGTAGTTTTTTTTATACATACATAAATAGTAAGATTAATATTATTAGGATAGGTAGTAAGATTCAAATTATTAGAAGATAAAGAGTAGGTTAGATAGTAAGTTTTTTTTTTGAATAGTTAGGTATTAAGATTAGTTAAAGAAATTTTTTTTTTTGTAAACTAGAAATAGTATAGGATAAGAAATAAATAGATTTTGTAAACATTTTTTTTATTAGTAAGTTCTGAAATACAAAACCCGATATTCGTATATTTTTTTTTCCTGCTATTACATTAAACATCATGGTTAACAAAAACAAAAACGATTCTACGGAAGAGAAAAAGGGGGGTAGACCTCCCAAACCGCCTGTTCCCAGCAGAGCACATGTACCATCGACTCCTGAACCACACAACACGCGTTACAAGAAAAATTTGGACATGTACCATAACATGACCATGGACCGTAACGCGGTAGCTGACATGAGCCATGTGGAAGAAGCAGCTGGAACATCAAATGGGGAACGTGTTGGGCGACGAAGAGGCACCTTTGGTCAATTTGTCAAAACACCTAACGTCAGAAGGAGCTCAAGAAGAAACACTTAGCAATCAAGCCGATGAATGGGAAGACTACGTAAAAGAGATAGCGTTGGCAACAATAGGTCTCAACAGAGCAGAAGACCGTAAAAATTTGCAGGAAACGTTAGCTCGAAGTCAAACCCAAATATTGGAGAGAGTGGACTTAGCTGTCAAGAACGCTTTGGCTCAAATGAGCGAATTAATTCGTCCAGCAGCTATACCGCTTTGTGATCTACCAACTCCTGATACTCGCAACTATAATACCGGAATAGAACCTAATCCAAATGCAACTACTAGAGATAATGTCCAAGAAACACCTAGAGAAATAACTAGAGAAATACCTCAAGAAAGTTTAAGAGAAGCAGTAAGAGAAGCCTTGGGAGCACGGCAAAGAAGAAACGTCACTCCACCTAGAGTTGATACCAACCGAAACAACATACAGGGATTCCCTAGGGAGTGGCCTAGACGCAACGTATCTCCACCAAGAGCTGAACCTTCTCGTAGGTACGATCCTGATTTTTATAGATCAAATCCAGTTTGACAATACGTCAATAAACAGAAATATAAGAGCACCAGCACCATCACCAGCAACATCATTTATACGTTCTCCACACTACCACAAATGGGGTATAGTGTATAATGCCAAAAATATGCCTGTAGATGAATTCCTTTTCCGACTTGATCGGGTAAAGGATAGCTACGGTGCATCATGGGAAGAGATAGTGGCAAACTTTCACCATTTTGTGAGTTGGACGGTAGAAGTATGGTATTGGATGTATATGAAAAACAACCCATATTCATCTTGGGCAGCGTTAAAACTGGCACTGATTGAGCAATATCGTAGTTTAGAAACTGATTCTGAACTATCTAGACAAATGGCAGAACGTAAGCAAGCTCATGGCGAAAGCTTTGATTCTTTTTACGATGCTATTTTAAAAATAAATTCTCGCATGAAAAATCCTAGACCTAACGAAGAACTAGCGGAGATAATAAAACAAAACGTACGTAGACGCATGGGAGAGTTATTGTTAACTTTCAAATCGACTCGATTGGCAGACCTAGTGTTTACTTGTCGAGACATGGAGAGGTTTCTAGCTCAGCATGATCCTATGCGGGCTAGAGCACCTCCAATATACAATAACCCTCCAAGAAAAGTAGTTCATGAAATAGAAATTCAAACCGATTCGCAGTTGACAGAAATGTCAACAGCCATAGAAGCTTTCCACCATGATAGGAACCGAGATTCAAAACCCAATTCTGAAAAAGTAAAATGTTGGAACTGCTTAAAACCTGGTCACACTTTCAGAGACTGCGCAGATCTACAAAGAAGAATTTTCTGTTACCGTTGTGGTAAACCAGATGTTTTATCACCTAATTGCAAATTATGTCTGGGAAACTCGTCAACGAGCCAACATTCGACCGAGAGGGAGTTGGCCAAGATGGGGAACTCGGGGAGTCTTCTATAAACGTAGAAAAAACCGATAAAATCACCATTTTGAAAAACCCTGAAACGAAAAATATCACGAAATTATTATCCACTAAGTCTAAAATACCTAGGCTTAGACCTTTAAAGTCCTTACATCAAAGGCAAATTGAATACAACTTAGCTAGAAAACGAATATACACTTACCCTGAACATTTAAAAAAGATAGAAGCTTTAAGAATTAAATTCTCGAAAAAACGAAAGCTTTATAAAGTAGTGTCATCAACCAAATTGTCTGATTATAAGGATGATCCCCGTCCTTACGTGCAAGTAGAACTATTCGGCGAAGAATGGTACGGTTTGCTCGACTCAGGAGCAAGCGTTAGCTGTTTGGGTAAAGGAGCAGTAGAAATTTTAGAAAGCAAAAACATCACGTTTCAAAAATTTTCTACCAACATAGCTATGGCTGATGGAAAGCGACAACCAGTGGTAGGGGTAGTCAAAACGAAAGTTTCCTTTAACGGCAAAACACACGCCATAGATTTGTTTGTTGTACCATCTCTGACGCAAAAGCTCTACTTGGGAGTTAATTTTTGGGCACTATTCGAGATAGCGCCTCACATCATACCTTTTAAAGAAACAATTTCTGAGATAGCTTCAGAGAAACCTAATTTCTCTGAGTGCGAGTTATCGGCAGAACAATCTGTTGTGTTGAGAAACACCGTCAAACTTTTCCCGTCATTCGCTGAGCGTGGACTCGGACGAACACACTTAATGGAACACAGTATAGATACTGGCGATGCGTTGCCTATTAAGCAACGGCATTACCCTATCTCTCCAGCGATACAAGCTTTGGTGTACGCCGAAGTGGACCGCATGATTTCTTTGAGAGTGATCGAAGAAAGTTCAAGCCCATGGTCCTCACCAGTTGTATTGGTGAGGAAACCCGGCAAAAACAGAATGTGCTTGGATTTTCGGAAAGTCAACTCCGTAACAAAGAAGGATGCGAGTCCGGTTGGGCATATAGAAGGTTTGTTAGCACGACTTTCAGAGACACGTTATATTTCTAGCGTGGATCTGAAAGATGCGTACTGGCAAGTACCGTTGGAGAAGATGTCAAGGGAGAAAACCGCTTTTTCAATACCTGGCCGCCCATTATACCAGTTCAAAGTGATGCCGTTCGGACTTTCCAATGCCGCTCAGAGTCTGACAAACCTAATGAATAAAGTTATCCCGTCCAACTTGCGAGAACAAGTTTTTATTTATTTGGATGATCTGTTGGTCATCTCCAAAACGTTCGATGAACATTTTTCAGTTTTGAAAATTGTAGCAGAGAGGCTAGATGAGGCAGGACTTACCATAAATGTGGAAAAATCGCGGTTCTGTTTCGAAGAGCTTCAGTACTTAGGATATGTCGTAGGGCGCGGCTGCCTCAAAACGGACCCGTCCAAAATATCCGCAATTCTCAATTTCCCGGTACCAACGACTGTACGTCAAGTACGTCGATTCCTTGGAATGGCTGGTTGGTACCGGCGATTCATAGAAAATTTTTCTGAGGTAGCCGGACCGATGTCCGACACTCTTAAGAAAGGAAGCAAATTTGAGTTTAATGAACAGGCGATAGAAGCTTTTAATAAGCTTAAAATAGCTTTAACTTCGGCGCCAGTTCTCCGCAATCCCGATTTCAGTAAGCAGTTCGTAATTTTATGCGACGCTTCAAGCACTGGAATCGGATGCGTACTGTGCCAAAGAGATGAGACTGCCGAAGAATATCCCATATACTACTATTCGCAGAAATTGAATAGTGCGCAACGTAACTACACAGTTACGGAGCGCGAATGTCTGGCGGCCGTAAAAGGCATTTACAAATTTAGGCCATACATTGAAGGTTACAGGTTCTTGGTGATCACTGATCATGCAAGCCTGAGATGGTTGATGAGTCTCAAAGACCCAACCGGACGTCTAGCTCGATGGAGTTTAAAGCTTCAAAGCTTCGAATTTTCGGTGGAGCATAGAAAAGGCACTTTAAACGCTGTGCCTGATGCCCTATCCAGAGTGCATGAAGTGGAGGCTTTGCGTATATTTTCCTTAGAAATACCCATCGAAAATTCAAGTCCATCTAAAGTGTTGCATCTTGATTTAAAGGATCCGTCTTTTAAGTCGGAAGAATACCTTCAAATTATGGAACACATTAATAAAAATAAAGAGCGTCTTCCAGACTTACAAGTATCTGATGGTTTCATATACAAGAAAGTCAAACACGCAACAGAAATCCAATTCAAGACGATTTGGCTTGGAAGTTATGGATTCCATCGCAGTTAGGCGAAAGGTTGATAATTGCAGCTCATTGCCCGCCTCAGGCAGCGCATGGTGGTATCACCAAGACCCTGCATCGGCTCCGTAACCAATTTTATTGACCAGCAATGGCATCTCAAGTAAAAATGTATGTTAATAATTGCGAAATTTGTAAAACTACGAAAGCGCCAAATTCTGTTCTTAGAACGGAAATGGGAAAGGGATTTGATGTGGAAAGACCTTTCCAACACATGTATATCGATTTCTTAGGTCCATACCCTAGATCGAGAAGAGGTAATACATTTATAATCATCGCGTTAGATCAGCTAACGAAATTTGTATTTATAAAACCATTAAAAAGGGCAACTACTTCAGAAGTAGTTAAATTCTTATTGGATGATATTTTTCTGATATTTGGAGTTCAAGAGAGTTTATTATCGGATAATGGCTCGCAGTTTATAAGTAACGACTTTAAAACATTTCTGGAAAATTTTGGTATAAACCATGTGAAAACAGCTGCATACGCTCCACAAGCGAATGCTAGTGAGCGAGTAAACCGCTCAATTTTAAGTGCAATAAGGGCTTATATTGATACCAAACAGCTTAATTGGGATGAACATTTATCATTTATTAGTAGTGCCTTACGCACATCTTTACACAGTGCAATCGGCATGACCCCATACGAAGCCTTATTCGATCAGCGTATGATAGAGCATGGGGCTGACTATTCACTGTTAAGGAAACTTGGTGGACTAAACCAGTCTGAAATTGACTGGTTACCAAAAACTGCTAGAATGAATATACTGCATGCGTATCTTAAAACAGCTCTTAACCAAGCGCACGACAATTATGAGAAGATTTACAACCTTCGTAGTAGAGTGGTCACATTTAATGTAGGCGACGACGTTTTTCGTCGAAACTTTGTGTTGAGTGATGCAAGTAAGCATCGAAATGCTAAATTGTGCCCAAAATTCGTAAAGACCAAGGTTACAAAGATTGTAGGCAATAACTTATACAAAGTTAGAGACGCTAACGGTTTTGAATCGGTAGTCCATACAAAGGACCTTCGCAAATGAAGCCAATTAAAGAGTCATAGACAATTTCTTTGGTGGAATTTATTTTTTTTTGCTTTGACAAGAGTCATCGCCAGCTGCTCAGCCTGTGCATGAGACACATAAGGGTCGTGGGTAGCAATTAGTTCATTGGTATGAAAAGCAAATACGTATAGTGATTTGAAGCATTATCAATGATTTTCTTTTTCATCGTCAATGTACCTGCTAACACTAGGCACATTGATGATGCTTTGTAGGAAAATCTATCTCAACACCTAATCAAGTGAATGTACGTAGATCTTAGGCTAATAATCAAGATCTGTTTTTCTATGAAAAAACGTACCAACTTGAAAATTTTGCTAAACTACAGAATATCCGCTTTTAACAGAAAATCCTAATTAGAAGAGGATGATTTTAAGAAAAGTTATTTTCGGAAAATATAAATGACACCGAAACTGTTCCCACTATGAAAGAGCAAAAATATCTAATACGCCAACCTCATAGTTAGACAATGTAGGAACAAACAAAACAACCACCTAGGAGTAGGCAGCAATTATAACATGTTAGTTAAGACACTCATCGTTTAGCATAGAAACTAAAATGTCCAACTATTAGTACTGGTACACTAACGTGAAATATTGTCGCAGAAAAACTCGAATCGAAAATCTTTACATAGGTTAAAAATAAACCTAACCAGCTTTAGATGATGAATTATTCGTTTGCAATAAGCTCTTAAACGAAGAATTATGCATTTATCGTGTATTGATACTATACGTATCTAGGTAATAATAACATTACATTGGTAAAAACAAAACATTCTTGAACGCTAAAATAAAATATCTTACCGCCAACAACAAAGATAAAGAAATTTTAAGTAGTTATCGAAACCGGTTGCAAATTTAACATCTTAAATGATTCAGCCGAACTCTCGTTTCTATCTAATAACATGCGTCATCCTTTTCGCAAAGAGTATTCACAAAAAGTACTTAGAATACTTACATTAGTTAGGAAAAGTCGAAATTGAATATTGCATCGCAAAAATACTTACCTCGATAAAGCTATACTTACCATCATGTCTATTTAAACCTACATTATACTTACGTCATTTCCCAAAATGATGAATCCTAGTAGGACTAAAAGCAAAAATAAAATTCATACTTACCAAGTAGGTACAAATCTGAACAAAAGTAGTTTGTTTATTCTGTCCGAACCCTACTTCTAACAAGATAAAACCACTGATCTCAATATATAACTGGATAGCGTATTCCATACAAAGTTTTGAGAACAAAATGCCAAACTATACGTGCTATCACGCTCCGCATCCAGCTGACAAAGCTAGAGGAGGATCGGCAATACTAATAAAAAAGTGCTTGGTACATCATGAGGAAGCCGGGTTAATAAATGAAAATATGCAAGTGGCAACAATCAGTATAGGCATGAAAAAGAAAGAGTTTAAAATAGCTGCAATATACTGTCCACCGAGGCGCTCTCCAACAGAAGAAGAATATAAAGAACTCCCTTATTCGCTTGGAAATAACTTTATTGTTGGTGGTGACTTCAATGCTAAACATACCCAATGGGGATCTAGGCTCATAAATACAAAAGGTAAACGACTTTATCTAGCAGGTCGCAAACACAAATGTGAATTCTTTTCCTCTGGAACGCCAACTTACTGGCCATCTGATCCTAACAAAATACCAGACCTTATAGACTTTTTCGTGGCCAAAGGTATAAAGCGAAATCATGTAAGTGTTGTAGGTAGTTACGATCTTTCATCAGATCATACTCCAGCTATTTTATCACTGAGTGCAGTAGAAATAAAAGAAAAAAGTAATCCAAAGCTCGTCAATAAAAGAACAAATTGGGAGGAATTTAAAGTAAAACTGGAAAGTTTTATTGACCTTAGATCCCCAATGGAAACTAGTGAACAAATTGACCACGAAGTTGAACAATTTATTGCTGATGTGCAACAGGCTGCAGAAGAAAGCACGCCAACTATTTTGAACAGAAGAGAAACAGAAATAAAATACCCTGTAGAAATAACAGAGTTAATATTGGAAAAAAGAGGGGCTCGAAGAAAATGGCAAACTTCGAGATTTCCGGGCGATAAGAGAGTATTTAATCGACTAAATAACGAATTGAAAAAAAGAATCAATGAATTCAAAAATGATTCACTTAGCAGTTTTCTTGAAAGTTTGACGACGGATGCTTCTACTGATTACTCACTGTGGAAAGCTACCAAACGTCTGAATAGACCGCAACAACAAAATCCGCCCATCAAAGCACAAGACGGAAAATGGACTGCAAATCCGAAACAAAAAGCTGACCTCTTCGCAGATCATCTCTCGAATGTCTTTAAGCCGTTTCCACAAAGTGCAGGGGCAAATAACTTACAATTTGTTAATAAAAATGATGACTTAGAAATTCCCTTAGTAAGGCTCAAAGAAGTAAAAAGCATGTGCCATCACAAGTTATCAAATAAAAAATCACCCGGGTATGATCTAATTACGGCTCAGGTCTTGAAAGAAATGCCAACAATAGCCTTCAAAAAATTCCAATACGTAATAAATGCATGCCTTAAGCTCCGTTATGTTCCACATCATTGGAAAATTGCAGAAGTCATTGTTATACCAAAGCAAGGTAAGCCACCAACCGAAGTTACATCTTACAGACCAATATCGCTTATACCAATTATGGCAAAAGTTTTCGAAAAACTGCTTTTAAATAGACTAAGCAAAATAATAGAAGAACGAAAACTAATACCAAATCATCAGTTTGGATTTAGAAACAAACATTCCACGATAGACCAAGTACATCGAATTACGGATGTTGTTGAAAAAGCACTTGAAGGAAAACAAGTATGTTCCGCTCTATTTCTAGATGTTGCTCAAGCCTTTGACAAGGTTTGGCATTTGGGGCTCGAGTACAAACTGCACAGGGACCTTCCCAGGCAGTTCTATGAAATACTCAAATCATATATCACCGACCAACTTTTTAGAGTACGGTACGAGCAAGAGTATTCGGAACTTAAGAAAATCGAAGCCGGCGTACCACAAGGAAGTGTCTTAGGACCAACCCTGTATTTGTTGTATACAAGGGATATTCCAGTGGACAACAATGCGATCATGTCCACTTTTGCAGATGATACTGCGATATTAGTGTCAGATAAATGCGTTGTAAAGGCAACAGAAAAACTGCAATATGCAGTCGACAAGATAAGAGAATGGACGCAACAGTGGCGTATCAGACTCAATGAAACAAAATCAACGCATATAAACTTTACTAATAAAAAGATTAATAATGTTCCACTTTTTATTAATAGTAAAGTAGTACCTTACTCCAATACGGCCAAATACCTTGGGATGACTTTGGATGCAAAGCTAAAATGGAAAGAGCACATCAAGAAAAAAAGGGAAGAACTTAACTTAAAATATAGAAAAATGTACTGGTTACTGGGAAAAACCTCTGCCCTATCAATTGAAAACAAATTAATGTTGTATAAGCAGGTATTAAAACCTGTTTGGACGTATGGCATCCAACTTTGGGGTTGTACAAAGAAAACAAATGCGGAAACCATCCAAACATTCCAAAACAAAGTCCTTCGTGGAATAGTAAACGCCCCTTGGTATATAAGAAACAGCGATTTACATCGTGACCTTCAAGTAGAAATGGTTACAGAAGTAATTAGAAAACACGCTGTATCACACAATCAGCGACTGCTTAGTCACACTAACTCCGAAATGGAGACAGTCTTAAATGTACGTACCAATGTTCGGAGACTAAGAAGAACCAAGCCTCATGAGCTGATGGTCTAAAAGCGATGGGAATGTATTAAATCATCAAACTTCCCAAAATTTGAACTAAAAATTGAGAAACTAAAATCATTTGTCGATCTTTTATAGATTGGTCATGATTCTAGGTGGTTTTAGTGCGGTAGAAGTCCCACACTACTTGATACCGAATATTATCAAGTGTCTTTTGAAGATTTCCACCTACCGAAAGAAAAAAAAAAAAAAAAAAAAGTACTTTTGAATATCAGATTTTTTTTTTGAATTTAGATTTTGACTATTAATTAATTAATTAATTGTTTTAATTATTACAATTAAAGACATTCTCGTTCTTACATGATTTTTGTACTAATCTTTTTTAAGGCAAACGCTGTTCCGCTGAAATATCCTTCTACTCAACCTTCATCAAACCAATGAGAGTTAACTCAATTATCTTCAGTGATTCTGGCCTTCGAGGATAATGAAACTGAGGGCACTTGGATAGTGCCAATTACTGTGACAAATGTTGGAAAAATTTACTTCGATCCAAGATCCCTATGTCAATCCCGATGTTACATCCCTTTCAATCAAACTCTCTCGCCCATGTTCACCTCACTGGAGAGCCATTTAAATTTCGATGAAACAGAGCTGCGTAGACGAACTGAAATATTTCGTCACTCCGAGTATTACCAAATGCATTCCACTTCACTTCACCAGTTGCAAATAGTGGTGCAGCACCAATACCTATGTGGGATCCTAATCAGCAAGCAAGTTTCTCAGACGTTGTAGCTGCTGCAAAGACACCATTGAATGATTTATCACCTCTCGACTATGAGGAACTTTTGATATTTTTAGATGCCCAAAGGATCCGATGAATCATGGGCTGGAAAGTTAATTGAAAAATGTTCTAAATTCCCCCATTTTGAAAAACAAAGGTTTGGTACAACAAGTAAGATCTTTCTTAAAAAAAAAAACATGAAAAATGTTTTCTAACGTTTTTCAAATGCAGGTTTTCTTGTTAAACATTTTTCGGATACTGTGCAATATGTTTATGGGTTTTTGGAAAAAAATCGTGACACGGTTTCAAAGGAGCTGGTAAATGTGGTTGCAATGTCCGACATGGCTTTGTGTAAACAATTAATGGACTTAGAAGAAACTGATACGCTTAGTGATGGAAAAACTTCCGCACTGGGTGGACGAGTTGTTGTTAGTGCATCAAAGCAAGTGGTATGTTTTGTTTTATTTTTGAAAATATTTATCGCTAGTGTACTTCTTGTGTTTGTTTTCTCATCATGTAATTTTGTGCTGTTTATTTTTTTCCTCCAATTTGTTTTTAGCAGCCAGTATACAGGCGTAAACGAGTTAGTTACATTTTATAGTGTTTTTTTGTCATTCTAAACATTCTAAACAAACATTGACTAACAATAAATTAGAATTATAAGTCTACATACATTTATTATTTGCTAGCTTATAGTAACAGTTCATTTTGTGTTCTTATACTATGATAAAAATCTTATGATAAAAATGCAGAATTGTAGCACAGAGTGGCGATGAAAACAATTTTTAAAGTGAACAAAAATATGCCACAACAGCTTTCATTCATTCTCATTCATCCTCATGCTATCAGTTCTTAACGCGTTGATTTGTTTAGATTTATTAGCGTTCTTAAAAGTATTTTAAACCTCTTCGATAACCCAATCAAATTGCATTTATTTTATGTTAATCGACTCGTATGTTATTTATTTCCTACTAACTGGTTTGATGAAATTCTTGCTTCGCCCTCTTTTATGAGACTTTATATTTATGTATTAACTATACTTTTTTTCTTCTTAGATAACTCCATCGAAACAGCATAGACGATCGGTTGGCTCACAATTTCGGGACAGTTTGTCACTTCTTATCTCAACATTGCATTTCACAACACCTCATTACGTTCGTTGTATAAAGGTAAATTAGACATTTTATATGTTCACAGTTAAACTCTATTGATTTATATTCATTTCAGCCAAACGACGAAAAACTCTCCTTCAAATGGGAAGCATCAAAAATTGTTCAACAACTTCGTGCATGTGGTGTTTTGGAAACGGTTCGTATATCAGCAGCAGGTTTTTCCTCGCGATGGTCATACCATGACTTTTATTCTCGCTATCAATTACTGTGTCATCGAAAGTATCTCAATAAAAGCGATCTCAGGCGTTCATGTGAGAACATCGTCACCAAATGGATTCACGAAGAAGATAAATATCGTTTTGGCAATACACAAATATTCTTCAGAGCCGGTCAAGTTGCCTATCTAGAGCAAGTCCGTATGAATCTACGGAAAAAGTACATCATAACTGTGCAGTCTGTTGTTCGAAAATTTGTGTATCAAAGGCGATATATGAGAATCAAAGAAGTAGAGCTCGGAATTTAGACCTTTGCGCGAGGCTATATGGCAAGGAAAAGGCAAGGGCCATACGCGAGGCTAGAGCAGCACTTGTCATATCAAAATATGCTCGTGGTTATATTTGGCGACGACGTTTTGTCAAACTTCGCTTCTCGGTTTGTGGAATCCAGCAGTATGCTCGAGGTTTGTTGGCTCGACAACGTTTCAAAATTGCATTGGACAATCATAGAGCAACTGAGATTCAACGTTTCTGTCGAGGTTATTTGGCTCGTCAGGCTTACAACAAAAAATTGCGTAACATTATTGTTTGTCAGTCGGCGATAAGAAGGTTCCTGGCACGTCGTCTATTCAAGAAATTAAAAGCTGAAGCTAAGACCATTTCGCACATTCAAAACTTGTACAAAGGTCTCGAGAACAAAATTATATCGTTGCAACAAAGGATAGATTAGCTGAACAAATAAAATACACAACTTAAGTTGAAAACTACTCCTATATTCCTGTATTAAAGTAAGTTTTCATATTCAAAATTAGAATTTTATGTTGTAATTTTGTTTACTTACACTTTAGGAACCAACTTGAACAGAAAAAGAACATCGAAAACCAGTTAAAGCAATTAAATTTGCTATTAGCAGACAAAGTCAAAGTTGTTCATAATTACAATGATGTCAAACTAGAAGACATTGAAATTCCAAAACAATTACACCTAGATGAAATCCTCAAAAAGATCTAAGATCCATAAGATGCATAATTAAATAAAAGAAAATTAAATGTACGAATCAATCGTATGCAATAAAGATATTACTATGTAAGTAAGTTTGTTGCCATCTTCTCATCCTATTTTGTACGTTGTTAATTTGTTGCGTTACAAAAAATCTTTACACGTGTACGAATATAGTATTAAACAAAAAAAATAAGATATGCGTATATCTTTTGTTTTGGTATAGTTTTCGATAATAATGCAAATTAATGTACCTATTCTTGACCATCGTAAACAATCTACGAATATTTTGTTTGTTAATTGAAATTAGTTGAATTGTTAATCATTAATAAAATATTTATCTTTTCTTTTTGAATTTATATAAATAGGCATATATTAAATTTTAAATCATTCTTTAGCAAAATATTTGTGTTGGAGTACTAAAAGCAATTTATTATCTGTTCCTATACAGACATGTAGAAAATTGAATGTGCTTAAATGTAAAATAAATATATATGTATGTACGTATTCTCCTGTTTCTATAGAGTAATAAATTTCAATTAAAGAAATTTTATTATCATTTTTTCCTCTAGTAAAAATAATGAAAAGCTGTAAGCAAATTGTGAAATGCAGATATTGGGTGAGAAAAGTTATAAATTTAATTAATGATTTATTTGGTAGAAATGAAACAATGAGATTGCCTAAAGAAATGCCTTAGAAAGTTAAAATTTTTCTCCTAGACAAAAATTTTAAACATATTTTTGAAAATTTCTTTTGAAATGTTAATTATAAAAGGGTGAACAACAATATGTGATATGAAATGCATTCCATTTAAGTTAAACAAAATATCTATATTTATAATTCATTCTTTGTTTTTTTTTATTAATGTAAATTGAAAAGCATTTATGTTTTTAATGAATTATGTAGTAAACAAGACAATACAGTGAACAAAACAAAATGTGAATATTAAGTGGAAATCGGATGTGAAATAAATAGATTTTCAACTTTTATTTCCAAAATTTATATTTATATTATATTTATTTTGTATTAAATAAAAAAATCAAAAGACCTGCAAACCTATGAAAACAATCATTATAATCAATTTATATTTGTTTCCACATGATCAGCGATAGCATAGTGTGTCAACTTGACAGAATTGATTGATTCATTTATCGTTTATAATTAAAGAAACTAAATAAATTTAAAAAAAATATATACATAAGCATTTGATTGCAATTTAATTTATTATAACATTAATGTTAATAATTTAAACAAAACTCTATTTATTGCCATTTAAATATTTTGAGATTTCGTTTTATAACGTCAAACTTAAAATATTTATGTAATTTTTTTTACATCGAAAATATATACATTGTTTTAATTTTTAGTTATAAAAATAAATAAAATTGATGATTTCCATAAAAAAGTGTTAATAAATTGAAACACGTTAGTGATAATGCTTTATTTAAAATAAATGTATACGAGTATAACTTATAAGGCATAAGGTATAAGGCTGCAGGTAATGAAATATGTACATACCTACACTTTAATCTGAATAGTGTTTTTAATAACGGAGATACATTAAATTAAATCAATTTATTTGTTAGGTATGCAAGTTTACATTCATTTCATTCTGATATGAATGACATCTGCATTTAAGAGTTATAATTATTTGATACCTAATGGCATAAATTCTGTTTCTAACTAGACACAGTGATTGATACATGAATTCGAAACAGATTTATAATTTGAAACAGAACTTCTTAGAATTTCGTTGCATTTGGGATTGATTAAATAATAATTAAACTTATAGCTATTATAGTAAAACGTATCAGTAAAAATTTTCTTTTTCAATTTCAAGGCAAATTATCCGACAATATTAGTGGTAAATGGTATTAAAATGAAGGTAAAGAATAGCAGAATTTTTTTATTAAAAAATAACGTAATTTGTTCTAAAATCACGAAATATTTAAACTTTTGTTTTTTCAATGATCATTAAAATTTTAATGATCATTGAAATCACAAAAGTGAAAATATAACGCAAATGAAGTTCAAATTGAGTTATTTTTTTTAATAGAAACATTAAACTATTCATTACCTCCATTTTAATACCAATTAACACTTACATTGTTGAATAATTTGCCTTAAAATTCAATTTACTGATACGTTTTATCATTGTATATAAATTTCTATAGTACAACCATGGAGCAGCGCCATCTAAAGAAAGTTGTGAACTGCACATTTGGAGGTTCTTACATTTACCAAGTGTCTATTCTGTTACCCTAACAATAGTCGTCTACGAAACAAGTTAATAATATATAATGTATTTTATTGAATGAATGAAAATACTATAGAAATGTATATACAATGGTTTTACTGATAGCTATAACTGGCCCCTTAGGGGCAAGAGGAAAGATTTAATTTATTAATTACAGAATTACCTTTTTAATTTTTTCTACGGTGATTCGTCCTAGGGATCGAGGGGTTTGTCACTAGCCAGTTTAGTGGTTCAATGATTGCAATATTTCAAATGACTTCATATGATTTCAGGTGATTTCAAGCAGTGTTTAAATTGATTTCATAATTTTGTGATTGCATTGATTTCAAATAAATTTACTGATTTCAAATGATTGCAAATTAATTCAAATGATTTCATATTGATTTGATATCTTGATGGGCCACTCAGGGTGAATTTTTGTAGCCTGAAAAGGCAGAATTATAGCTCTAGTGTTTGAAGCTATAGCTATACTGCGAGTTCGGAAGATGTTCAATCAAGTTAGCTTAGCGTGGTAACAGAGCCATAACGGAAGATTAATACTGGATCAACATACTACCCTGGCAGATGCGGTTGGCCTCTTTGAAGCAGATCATTGTGGCTGTGGGTATAGCCTAACCGTCAATCACTGCGCAAGTATCAAATACCTAATTCATAATGGAAATAATGATACTAAAACAACAATGATACTAAAAATTAAGATGAATTTTACTATAGACGAAATTACCTTATGAATTAGGTTCTAGTTCCACGAATCAGGGCAGGTTTCTCTGAAGATTCCTATGGTTAGGTGTTATGCATAACTTCGAATTTATGTCGCTATCATATTAAATCTCTCTAAATGCTATACTCGTTAAGTGCAATTCAGCATAATCTGTAGCTACACTTCTTTGTAACACAGATAAGCGTTAATGCAAGCCAGCATCAGTATGAAATTCATTTATTTAAATCCGATACCCTTAAAATCATTGCTTACGATTTGTTTTTTCTTTTTAAGTGGCGACCAAGATGTGTCACATTAAAATTCCACTTAATTTAACGTGCTGTCCGATGTTTATGCATAGCACTTCAGTAATGTATACAATTTTTTATAAGCATCCCTCGCTCATAAGATTAAAAGATACCAAATGCATGCCCACACATTTTTGAGTGTGAGAAAAGTATCTTGCAAAAGATTATTAGAGCTAAGTTAGTCTTAAGTAACACTCCGAAATAAAAACATCTTTTATTTTGTTAAATGATCTTTTCTTTCTTTCAATTGTGCAAAACATAGGTACATCCATTAACTAATAAAAAAAACATGTCTGAGTGTAGTCAAATCTTTAATTGCGGCTAAGCCTGTCATCAAAGAACTGTGGTATAGGTGTAAACCGCAGTCGTTATAATGAATTGCGCGCATATACAAAACTGAAGTTAAAAAACCCATTTGAAAAAAAAATTTAATTTAAATTTAATTTTTTTATGAAAATTTAGGTAATGTCTTAAACATATTTTGGTGCCATGCCCGAATGGTTTTACTCAGAGATAAAATGTTTGCACTTCCTGACTCTAAATAAGTTAGCGCTACTGATTGCATCATTACATTTTGGTTTCAGACAAAAATACAAAAAACTGTATACCTAAGATAATTTATAAGTAGTACTCAGACATTTTGATGTGATATTTGCTTTTGCAGTAACTTTTTTTGTTAATATTGTCTGGATTCAAAATGTAATGATGCAAATAGTAGCGCTAACTTATTTAGAGTCAGGAAGTGCACACATTTTGTCTGTGAGTAAAACCGTTTGGACATGGCACCAAAATATGTTCATGACATTACCCAGTTTTTCGTTCATTTTTATTTTTTTTATGAAAATTTAGGTAATGTCTTAAACATATTTTGATGCCATGCCCGAACGGTTTGACTCAGAGATAAAATTTTTGCACTTCCTGACTTTAAATAAGTTAGCGCTACTATTTGCATCATTACATTTTGAATCCAGACAATATTAACAAAAAAAGTTACTGCAAAAGCAAATATCACATCAAAATGTCTGAATACTGCTTATACATTATCTTAGGTATACAGTTTTATTTTTAATTTTTGTCTAAAACCAAAATGTAATGATGCAATCAGTAGCGCTAACTTATTTAGAGTCAGGAAGTGTAAAAATTTTATCTCTGAGTCAAACCGTTTGGACATGGCACCTAAATATGTTCATGACATTACCCAGTTTTTCGTTCATTTTTAATTTTTTTATGAAAATTTAGGTAATGTCTTAAACATATTTTGGTGCCATGCCCGAACGGTTTGACTCAGAGATAAAATTTTTGCACTTCCTGACTCTAAATAAGTTAGCGCTACTGATTGCATCATTACATTTTGGTTTCAGACAAAAATAAAAAAAAACTGTATACATAAGATAATGTATAAGCAGTATTCAGACATTTTGATATGGTATTTGCTTTTGCAGATTCAAAATGTAATGATGCAAATAGTAGATTACGCACAGGGTCCTCTTTTGTTGGTGGCCTAAGAAATGCAAATAAAAGTGCATTTGTTTGCTTTAAGTATGCTATATTTAATATAAGATTTATAAATATACATTATAAATATACATTAGGGTGCATTGCATATCTTTCCTAGTTTTGTACGAATCTTTAAATCTGTTATGGTGCTTCTTTGGTGACATTGCGGACATAAAAGCAAAACATTATGAGAGGTATGCGATTTCATAACTACTGGAAAATCTTTTCTATATTCTCTTGCAACAATTTTTTTTCTAATATAGGCATCTTTTCGGCCGCACAAAACGCATTGATTTTCTTTTGGTGTTTGATAATAACGTCCAACTTCACCAACGGCTCCACCAACTGGTTCAAAATTCAAGCGCACCGTATACGGATTTGAGTTTACTTGTTGTGCAAGGTTTTGATCAACGTACCTGAAATATGTAGATTATATAATAATATTTATATGTAATAAGTTCTGTAATATTTAAAAATCATTTAAAGTTAAAGTATTGTCAAGGTTCCAAATTTTTCATGTTCACAATTAAAATACAATTTTAATAAAAAAACAAATGCTTACCATTGAGCTTTTTTTTTGATCGCAAGTACATAGTAGCTCACCATCTGGTGCTTCCAACAAACAATTATCATACAAAGTTTTAGATCTTGTACTGATTCCTCTGCTCAGAGGCTTTTTTATTACTATATGAGCGGATTTCCTACAATTGCACCGTGTTTGGCAAAGCTATCTTTGAAGCGAACATCTAAAAATGGATCACATTCTTGTAGTACAAATTCCAAATTTGAATTATGTTGCTGCCAAAATCGTCTGCAAAATGAAAACAATTATTTTACTATAAAAATCAATTAATAATATTTAAAACTTGCATTTACCTCTATTTCAAAATATTAGACATGGATTTGAATATTTCTACTACAACCTTAGCATCATTGGCAGCATATTTTTTTTGAGTAGTAGTCAAACTAGGTGCTTCCCAACCAGAGCAAACTAATCGCCAACTTTTATCAAGATGAAAGTTCAATATTGACTTTGACATCTTTGCAAGACCTTCAGCTTTTTGATTGGTAAAGGAACTGGCCACACCAACACCATAATCTTATGCCAACTTCCCTGCATCGTCATAAGCACCAATGCCAACTTTGATAACTTTGTCGTCTTCAAGAAGTTATCTTAAGCTCATGCGAATAGTTTTAATATTGCAAAAGACGTATTAAAGCACAAATACCTTAGTACCATGTTAGTTGCAACATGCGGTGGGTCTTCGAATCCCAAAACTCTGTAGGTATTCATTAAAATTTCTAAAAAACTGGACAAAATAAAATATTGTTCTAGAAATAAAAACTTATTTAATTTTAGACCTTTGGAGCGTTGCTACAATCCTTTGGCAATCGTCTGTTGTTTCGATAATTTCGATTTGGTTGTTCCGCAAGGTACGAAAGTTATAGGCATATTTTAGATGTTGTATTATTTTGACGATTTTTATTACAATACAAACAAGACCGAGACTAATTGTTTTGGCCAAGCGGTAGGTATTTGAATTTTTTCTTCTTTCAGGAATGTAGGTTTTTGTTAAATTTTGAGTATTTATTCCAACTTGTTTGTTTGGGCCCACTGATCTCTCTATATTAAACAATAAATTCTTAAATTAATTAATAACTTTTTTTTTGCGCATTTTGAAAATTACCACACATTTTAAATTGAACGATTTGCGTTAATTTTTACTTTCTTAAAAAATATTCTTCGATCTCAAACACAAAGCAAAACGCCATTTTCAGTATTTTGAAATTTGTTAAACTGTTATAGTGGTATACTGTTATACAAAATTGGGGACTTTTTCATAATATAACACATCTTCAAATTGCTTCATCTTTTTTATATGCATCCGCTATCCAGTATATATAGAGATCAGTGGATAAAACACACCAAAGGTAGAAAAAGAATAGGTTGTCAAAAAAATCACCTATATAAATAACTATACCTATAGGAAATAAAACATAGATTCCAAATGAGACCTGAAATTGGATGAAGCAAACCAAGACAGTTTGTGTGTAAACAAAAATCCTAAAGGAAAAATGTTTACATACCAAACCATCTGTCAAAATCATGCACATTTGTGAACAAATACCACTATACTCGAGACATCTACGAGAATCGAGAATAATCAATAAAAAGATGGCTGAATTTATTTCGAGGTTCGAACAACATTCCCAATAAGAGCAAAAGAGACTACTATACACTAATAAGTCTGTCTCGTAGAAATAAATTGCGCAAACCGCAAAAAAAATACAGTTGCAGAAGCTATAGTGTACGTAACGTGCTACGTAATTCCGCCGAACAACCCCATTCGCAAATTTCAATCCGGAGAAGTCAGTCGAGAAAAAGTATAAAAGAAGAAAAGCAATTAAAATTATATAAAAGACAAAGAAAAGTGAAGTAAAGGTAAAGAAAAGTTGGTTAAAATTAAAAGAAAGAAAAATAAAAAGTGAAAAAGTTAAAATACCTAAAGAAATCTAAACAACAAAAAAAGAACATAAGGAGTACTGCAGGAAATCTAAAGGAGAAATTTTTCCAAGTTGCCCAGACACTGGAACACAAAAAATACGCATTCTGTGGATAAAATAGAGGTAAGAGTAATTCTTTCTTTTAACAAGTGAAAATCTATCCTTTTTGCAAAATAAATACGTGCACATGATCAGTGCGAATAAATTTATTACATACAAAAAAAATAAAGAGATAATTTTAAAACGCAAATTCACGTGGGAACACCACGTTATTAAAATCTCTACAGAAATCATACACACTTACCATACCACATGAATAACCTACCCATTGGAAAAACCCAGGTGTTGCTATTTAATAAGCGATATACAGGTATTTCTGGACGCCTGATCGTCATTCCAAGTTGCACCACACCAAAACCACCCTCTAGAAAAGTCCGGTTAGTCCAATTGATTCGCGACGAAGGAAACGGCATTCCGACAAAAACTATTGAATCTATGGAAATAGAATTCAGTACCTAAATCGCAATTAAAATAAAACGACACAAAAAACCAGGTAATTGGAAAATTTAGAAAAATTTTTGTCTGTGCAACAATGTACCTATGACTCAATAAGAAGTCATAAAAATTCGTAAAAATCGTGCACAAAATATAGTTAAATTTATGGATATTTTTTATGCTAAGCGAGCAGAAAATTCCATATTAAAAAAAAATATATATACATAATGTAATAAAAAATTTTCGAAAAGAGACACAAATAAGTGCCCATAACAAAAAAATCCATTTCTTTTGCAAAAATATTAATTTCGTGTTCTTTATAAACAGATATACATACTCCGAGTGGAACCGATGAATCACGGGACGGATGACCAAAGAGTTGAAGAAGCTAAAACGAGTTCACTCACAGTCATCTACGTCCAGCTCATCATCATCACAAGAAAACCACCACTCGGAGGATAATATTTGGTTCCAAGCGGGGGCCTATAAAAATTATCGAAAAATAAAGCAAAAATTGCGAATTCAGAACATCAGTACAAAACAGTACCTACCTCAACAACGGAATTATTCTTCAGTTAAATCAACGTGGGAGTCCGTTAATCACATCTATAACTGGATCAATCCACACAACAGTTCATGCAACAGAACCATAACCCCGCTGGAGTCACCTTTAGGCAGGAAGAGCAAGTTATATATATATATATATTTTATTGGATGAGGTATGGTGTTTTACGTTTTCTTAATATATAGGTAGAAATCTCTGTAGGTAATGTCTGTTACAAAATATATAGTTGTTCTCATATAAAATAATTATTTTTGGGAATCTTTTATTAAAAAGTATAAATCTTATGTTGAAAAATTTTGAAAAACCAACAGAATAAAATAATATCTGTCTTTGAAAATAATTGTGACAAAAATAAAGTCACTGGTGCAATTTATAATAAAGATACTATTTTTGAATTGTGAAGTATCTATAAAATCGAAACATAAAATAATTCAGGTATAAAATATCCTGAAAGTTATGAAACAAATAATTTTATAATTTTTCTGACCAATAGTACTAAAAGAAAAGAAAAAAATTTTTGCGTACCTACAAAAACATACAAAAAAAAAAGTTTAGTGTGAGAATCTTGTTTTCAAAAAAAAAACAACACTCAATCACAAACATAAAAAGAAATTTGGGGTGAACAAAAATACTTACCATTCAATCGTATTCGTTTACATAAATACATACCGTGTCGCTGAAATCAATAAATAAATAAATTAAAGTTAAAGTAAATAAAGTAACTTACCAGTCCGTCCGTGTCACATATCAAAAAAAATAAAAAAAGTAAAATTCGGGAAAAATTAAGTTTTTTTTGTGTTTAACATAAAAGTGTACCTACCAAAAAGTGCATAGGTATCCTATGATTGTGAATAGCCTTCAGCTAACAAATTTTTTTTGAGTGAAATTTACATAAGTACACTATAGAGGTTTTTGAATACCGAACATAGAAGTTGCCTGTAGTGAACCTATATCAATTTCAAGTAAATTCATTTGTCATTTGAATAATGAAAAGAAAAGCATAATTAATATTAAAGTATTTTTTTTGAAATATAAGTGATTTTAACATTTCATGCGACTTTTACTACAGTGAAAGAAAACAGTAAAAAAAAAGAAAAGTTAAGATCAGTTATAGTTCATAGGTGATGATATAAGATACCTACATCTGATGGTAATCACATTTCATTTTGTTGCAAAAACATTAATCGTTTGAAATATTCGGTGTAAATAATTTTTTTTTGATTCGCGTTTTAGAAAAACTTTATTTAAAACAGAATCGGTCCGAAAACACATACCGACGAAAATTTTTGGAAATTCAAAATAGAATTTCACAAGTCTGTAAAATACAGATACCTACATATCCATTCGCCAATCCCATCCTTGCAATTTTGTCTGAAAATCTGAAATTTGAAAAAAGAAGAGAATTGTTAAAGATAATTGAGAAAGTAAAATATAACGTACCTTACAAATCTGATACTACTTATCAGGCTTCCTCCAAGGTAGGGTGCACCTTCCCCTCGACGAACCTTGTATTGTAGAAATTTATATATTGATTTTTGATTTAAAATTTTTTATATTTTCAAATAAATTTTCCAAACTAACCAAACGTTTGTTACAGCTAAGGTATGGTTTGGATGTACCTGCCAACATTTTCGATGATCCATCTGATCCACAACTTAAATTTTTACTTGTTTTGAAATTTAATATAACTATTCTTATTTCACATTTCGGGTGGGCTTATGAAATTCTTGGAGACGTCCTACGTAACATTTTGTATTGTTGTTGAAAAATTTTAACGTGTTGAACTTTAACAGTTCCAAATTGAAAAACTTAAGTACGCGTGAAATAGGTACCTACCTATCGAATTAGCTCGGGTAACTTAATACTAATTTGAAATTAGTCGCGGTCTTAAGAATCATTCTTTCATTTTACATGGGCGAAATAGAACGACTACCTTATTCGATATTAAGAAATTAATATGGGGATAAGCCGCCATTAAAGGTTAAATGAAGAATTGTGATTCATTTAATCGTTTTGTTGAATTGAGATAGGCATTCAATTTATAAAACACCTATTCGTTGGAATAGTTTGTTTCGTGTCGCGATAGAGGGAGAGTGGTTCAGTTCACCGATCCTCATTCGAAGATTTTATGAAACAAAAGTTTTTTTTTGCTCTCATAAATCTTCGACAAATTTCAATATAAATAAGTCGTATGAAGACATAGTAATTTTTTTTGTTGAGCTTTAATTAAATTTCTTTACAAATAGGTTCTCGCACCAGATTTTTAGAAAAGTTAATATTAAAGGTCAATAGTTTTTTTTTGTAAAATAAAGTAAATTTTAGTTCAAGTTTGATTACTAAGAATAAAATTCTTATAAGAAACAGATTATAAAGTTATGTTTGAAAATTTTTTATTTATTGAGAAATTCAAGTTGGTTGTCAAGAAGAGTTTGACTCTTATGTTAAGTTTAATGAGAAAGTTAAGTTTTTGATATAGGATTTATTAGAATCTTTTGAATAGAGAGTATAATAATTCAAATGTTAGTTTTAAGTTTATTGAATAAATTTGTTACGAATTTTGATGAAATTTTCTCGTTTTGGTTTTTGATCATTATCAGTCGTTGTAGAGACAGATGACATTCAAGGGAAGTTTGTTCTTGTTATTTGAAGACTATTTCAGGTGACATGGATAACTAAAAAGCTTGAGTGAAGGGACGTGGCTGGAGCCAGCCCAATGTAAAGGCAGCAACAACAACAAGAAAATCACACGCAACAATGTAGGGGTAAAATAAATTCATTTCATTCTTCTTCAATATTCATTCAATTGCGGGATATTTCCATAATAGACTAAGTGCCTGTGGAGATGTCAATGGGTGATGTTCTTGACGGACTAGTCTCCGTCAGTGTCATCTAGGTAGGGAAGTTAGGCACAAGGGGGAATCAACATCATCCGATTCTCCCGTCACATTAGGGTTCTAGCAAACAACAAGGATGAAATAGAACCAGGAGGGAAGGGTTAGGTAATCCTTAGGGACAATAACATCGTCGTCTTGTCCGTCTAACAACACTCGTATTTCACCTTAGAAATGTATCATTTCTTTCAATTTCTATCAACTCACTCAAATCTATTAATCGGCCCCTTTGCTTTTAGCATAGCTTTTTATAAATTATCAGAGTCAACAGACAGCTAGACTCCAGGTCTAAAAAATGTGACACCGGCTATCGCCCCTGCAGCACCACCCACTTCCCTGAACCGACGAGTTCGGCCCCGGCGAACACTGCAGACCTGAAGCAGCGGTGTGGTGATAGTCACCCTTTTTGTTCCGGCTTGGACGTGCCCTATCGCAAGAGAAGGTACCAAAAGTCGTGCAACGACTAGGTTTCGGATCCTATAATTACAGAATAGATTTTAGAGATAATTTCGTAATGCATTAACTTGTCTATTGTACTTAATAGGTAGGAGAATTAGAACCTCTTCTTGGAATATCAAGACGTATTTTCGAAACTTTCTTTTTTCTTTATTCTTATATTTCCGAAGTCAGATCAAATTATTCTCAAGTTAGTATAAATTAGGTGGAGATCTAGTCTAGAAACCTTTTTGAGAACATCTGACTACACCAGATTATGAATCGGACGCAAGATTTAGCAATCCGTGGTGTCTTTAACATACGTATTCAACACCGACATACGTCGAGACATACTTGACTGTGAGAAGAGGGTGAAGAATTCTTACGATTGATCTACTACTGTTGAGTAGTGGATCATCGGAAGCGTTTCTTCCTCCCCTGCTTTTCTCAGTCGACTATAGTCTTGATTTTTGTGGATCGGATCCGAATAGGGATTTCTTTTTTTTTGTCCACTAAATTATTGAAAAAGTAAAAGAGAAGATAAAATGAATTGGAGTAGTAATAAAGATTTGAGTAGTTTTTATCCATGGTTTGGGCTTTCTGGTCTTTGGTCATTTTGGGTCAATCAACTCTCACTCTCAATCTTTACCATCTTCAACTCCCAACTACCCTCTTCTTTTGAAAAATAATTTTTTAAAACAAATGACAACAATAACACAAGCACTATAATACAATAAAACATATAATTTAACAATACAAAATACATAAAACATGAACTAAAAGCGTGGAGCACTGGTTTTAAGTACGTTCTTAAGATTTATTTTATTGTCATTAAAATCAATCATTTCAGAATTTAAATTGAAAAGCCTGCACATGCGGGTAAGCGGCTCATTTATACCATAATTAGTCCGATGGTGTGGACAATGTAGGAGCTCAAGGCTACGCAGATGGTGAGCACCCCCACGATAATTGAGTCCAACACAAGTAAGTAGATCAGGTGCATCTAATGCGCCCGAAAGAAGTTATTGAATAAAAACTATATCGTTATTTACACGCCTCTGTAACAAGGACTGAATGTGTAGAAGCTGAATTCGGTGTTCATAAGGTGGAAGGTTATAAGGATCTATCCAGGGAAGACCTTTTAAGGCAAAACGAACAAAATTATGCTGAACTGCCTCTATCCTAGATCTATGAACATCATAGAACGGAGTCCATACCTTTGATGCGTATTCCAGATGCGGACGAACAAAACAATTGTATAAAGATAGGGTAACATGAGGGTCTTGAAACTTTTTGGACCATCTTTTTACAAAACCTAACATTGAGTTAGCCTTTTTAACAAGAGAGTTGATGTGCTCTGTGAAATCTAAACTTGAATTGAAGACGATTCTAAGATCTTTAAAACTAACAACACGGCACAATGTATGTTGTGAAATATTATAGTCAAATATGATGGGTACTCGTTTCTTTGAAAAAGTCATAGTTTGACATTTCGCTGGGTTAAGGTTTAATCCATTCTTGCTGCACCAAGTACAAAAGCTATCAATGTCGGCTTGCAGATTCACACGATCACCGCTTGAGCATATAGATTTAAAAATCTTCATATCGTCAGCAAAAATCAGAATTTCACTATTGCGAATACATGATGTTACATTACAATTTATTATTTATTTTCTTTAATTCATATTCAACTAAAAAAATTCAAAGTTAAAAGATTTTCATGTCAATAATCTAAGAAAACGAAATTCTTGAATATGAGTTAAGGATTAATTATAATTATTTTTCAATTTTTGTAGCGTTGAATAGGGTGCACCTTCTTCGTCGCCGTACCTACCTTATTTATTGAACTCTTTGGACCACCACTATATTGATTATAAAATAAATATATATAAATTTTAATAACTTTTGCAAATTCCACAGCAGGACGCGGTTTGAATGCACCGGTCAAAATTATATTGATAAATTTTTATTTTTTTAAATTTTGAGTTTTTTGATAACTGCGAGTACCCATTTTGGTGGAAAGCATATTTTGGAATATTTCTTTCTTGTCTTTGGGGTGGGATAAAAATTCTTAATTGGAGACGTCCTACGTTTTGTATAATTAAAGTCCGTATCCTTACGAAGGATCAATTTCGGTAAATTCAACAGTAAAAGTAAATTTCGAAATCGCGATTAGCAAAAAAATAAAAAAAACAAACGGATGAATTATTTGTCTTTGCAATTCGTGTAGGCTTTCATTATTGGAATCGAACTTTGCGTTCCAATTCCGGAAAAAGAAGGAAAGTCGTTTAATACATTCACTTCTTCGTGACTAAAATGTGATATTCTCGATAGTCGACAGATATTTCGAAACTGATTGATGATTCAGAATATCATGTTTTATTTTCTCGTGTAACTATCGCAACTATTTTCAAACTTTTCGAAGTTTTTATCCTTCTTCCAAGTTTTATAACTTCAGAGTTCGTTATCGGGTCCTTTTGCTCATTAGCTTAGCCTTGTTAAATTAATATTTGAGTCAGTCGTCAACTTGACTCTTTCAGGTCGAATAATATGTAACACCGACTACACTTCTATTGTCTTATCCGCCTCATTGAACCGATGAGTTGAGCCAAGGCGAATTCAGAGACCTGAAGCAGTAGCAAAGTGGTAGTCACCCTTTTTGTTCGGGCTTGGACGTGCCTATGTGATACGTAGGTACTATAAGTCGTCGTGGGCAAATAGGTTTATAGAGGATCCATAGTTGAGTCGAATCTTGAGCGATGTGACGTTCTAAGGTTTTCTGGACCTACGCCGAATCTTTAGGTCGGAGGGATTAAAACCTCTCCACTACTTCCAATGAACAAGACCTTAAGATGATTAACATGTTTGAGACAAGATAAGCCTACTTGGGGGTGTAAACAGATACATTTGATGATATCCAGATTTCAAATGGTGACGCGTGGTCACTTTTACTCCAATCTGTGATAGGTCTGTAAATCTTCGGTGTGATACACTGACGTATACTACATCTAAATATGTCCGGTTCTCTCGATACGAGGAAGAGGGGTAGAGAGGTCCTTTGATGGTTAGGGACCTCAAGCTGTAGGATGCCTCTACTTTAGAATTTTTCTCGGATCGATTGGACTTAAACAAATTTTATGATTTGGATTCTGAACAAATGGGATCATCACGCATGATATTGGATGAATACAGTTTTAGTCTAGATGTGTGTGGAATTTGTGTGTAAGTTTTTGGTGTAGCAACGCGAAATTAATACAGGATTTTAGTAAGAATTTGTACGGCAAAATCAAAGTTCGAACGCATAATTTTTTTTTTGTCTTGGTTCGTTTTGCGATGTGATACTTAACAGTTTCATTTTATTTCATTCAACGAAGAATCATGTGTGATCTCGTTCCTGTTTTATGTTCCATTACAACCACTGGATATATTATTTTATGGGGATCGGATGTAATCTCTTGGAACTCGCAACGTCAAACAGCTGTGGCCTTGTCGACGACGGAATCAGAGTACATGGCGGCTTGCCAAACAATCAAGGAAGTTGTTTGGCTACAAAAATTATTTGCCGATGTGTGCCACCTTGATAAATTAGATAAAACCCTTTACTTGGACAATCAGAGTGCGATACAGCTGATCAAGAATCCTGTTTTCCACAAGAGGACAAAACATATTGATGTAAAGTTTCACTACGTAAGAGAAAAGTTTTCTGAAAAACTGTTCAACCTGAATTATATCAACACAAAACAACAATTAGCCGATATACTTACGAAGCCGTTACCTAGACCATCTTTTCAACAACATCGAAACATGATTTGTTATGATTCTGATATGCAACATTGTAGGAAAAGCCATTTCTTCTACCTCTATAGTAAATAACATAAAATTTTAATAGTCAATGTATAGAGTATAAGTAAAAACTCGACCAATTTAAAAATTTTTATAACACTTCTTCTTTATTACACCATACTGGTATAATGGTGAACGAGATATATTCAACTTACTATGGCCAAAGTATTGGTAAAATAGTTCAGGCACATTCCATTCATTTAGTGACTTCACTACCCCTATCGACTGCAAAAGCAATATAAATTGAACACACCTCTAAATAAAAGCGTATTGGGTGGAGGAATTGCAGACACGTCAAAGAAGTGGAGGCTAGTGAAGACGATCCATTTTTCAGAGATAGATGGCAACATGAGGATGAAAGGAGATAGCATTAGTAACTTAAATCCTACAGAATGGCGGACGCCATGGCAAAGTACTAGATGAAAGAAAAAGTGCTGGGAAACATGGAGCAGAAATCGAGTCGTCCCCGTGGACCTGGTAAAATTTATTTATATCTCAAAGCCTTCAGAATTATTTAATAATAAGTATTTACTAGTCAGAAAACATGGTTAAAGAGGAAAAAGTTAAGAATTGGGAGTTAGAAAAAGTTTTGAGACAAAGAGTATACGTTTTGATAAAGAACAATTATTTGACAGAAACACAAGAACGATGTCATATGTTATTTGCTCGAGCAAACTGTGAGTATAAGATGAGGTAGTTTACCTATTTACAAAGATTTAACCAGGAGTTAAAGCATAGATAGTCATTTTGATACGAGCATCAGTAACCAGAAGTGACATTTCCAGAAGTGACATATGTTAAAAGAAGAAATTCTAGTAAGGATTAAGTCAATTGATAAGGTATGAACAGTATAGAAAAATTTTAGAGCTAGCGTTTTCATCTCAAGCTAAATGATTCAGAAAAATATTTAAGTGACATAAAAATTTTTTTTTTTGACAGCCAATAGAGTATGATTGAGAAATAAAAATCTGGATACAGAGCGTTTCAATAATCAAGTAAATAAAGAAATAACCTCGTATCTAATTATGCGTCTTCAGCGGAAAAATTTTTTGAACTTTGACTCAATTTTATTAGTAAAAACTCCACATCTATCTTATCACGTTTAATCTGAATTTAATGTGAAAACATCTCCGAAATTCAATCGGAAAACAAAAATATATAAGAAATAGTATTAAACATCTTTCTTGAAAAGAAATAATCTCACTTGTCGTGAAAACGAAAATTTATCTATTTATATTAAATCTGGATGTAAAGAGGCATTTTCTATCAGGAAAAACTTCAGATGTAAGTTAAATTTAGTTAAAGTATTTCAAGTTACAACCGATGTGAACCACATCATAAGTCATCATGTAAATTTACTCTGGTACAAAATACGCTAGTAATAGAACGCAGCTCATCCACTTCTAAGTTCGCACCTGATGATCCGTGGAGGAGCGAACTCCAATTTGACAAAAAATTTTAACTCTAGAACGCGGTAGAAAAGTTTCTTAAAATTCTTTTAATTTCAACCCCCGAGCAGTAAGTTTGCCTATTAAATATTAATACTAGTGACAAATAAAGTTTTGCCTAATCTTAACGATAAAAATAAAAAAATAAAAAAAGATCAAAAGATTAAGCAACGAAGAAAAAATTTTTTAATACAGTTAGTAAGAAAAAAAAGGAGCATATTCATTGCAGGTATGAAAATTTTAATTATCTCACATATTAATTAGTCAAAAATCCTCTTAAAAGACATCATTTTTCCATTAATAAAACATTCGTAGAAAAATTCCTCGAATATTGAAATAAAATTTTATATTTTTTTTGTGAGAAATAGTGAACAAACCACCCTTCCCAAAGTACAGTCGGTACGACTTAAGTGGGAAGAGCGCACTAGGAATTTAAAAATCGAAAGTCTGATCAAGGAAAAATTACATCTGTAAAATACCATTACCATCTGGGACTAATTGGAAAAATCCCAATAGAAAAAGAAACCCAGGTAAATAAGGTGCTAATTGTGTTCAATTTAGAAAAGAAAAAAAAAAACAATCCCCGGTGAAAACGTGGTAAATTGGAAGAAAACTATACGGCCAAATAAATGAACGCACGTGTCGTCATGTGTCGTTCATTGAAACGTGCCAAAATTTTTGTCTGGAACATATCTATAAAAAAGTGTGAACATATTAGGAACAGGTAGAAAAAAAAAACGAAATTATGTTACAGACGACTATAAACTTTTTATTAGAACTTATATTACATTTAATAGATTTTTTTTTAATTGGCTTTGAGTATAAATAAATTTTTTTTTGATTTGAATATTCATATCACGTTATTCAACGTACTAATACTTACTTTTTATACAGGCAGAACCGAACGACAGGAGTGGCGAAGGACCTCGTGGTGACCTATTGGTGGAGTGGGACATGCGTCACACCAAAGTGTCCGCTCTCAGACCACGTCACAACCACATGTCCAACCAACTCCCCAGAGGCAGTCTGCCTGGGTTTTTTGAATTTTTGATATCTATATCGACGATGATATATTACATTGCTGTAATGTTCTAACATATCGATGCTATAAAGTGTTGTCGTACACATATTCATACATCCGAAGATACCTACTGCAACTCGTGCTCATAAGAAGTATTTAAAACTATCTACAAGGAAATCTCAACATGTGCCTACTGTTATGTGTGACATAGTAACAAAAAAAAAAAGAAAGATATGCGGCTATCTGGAATTTTTTTTTGCAACGTGGGACACCAGCCAGTGAACATCTGCCACATAGTGCATGATTCGGGTCATCTAAAGAGATACTTTAAAGGCGATAAGTATCAGTCCAAAAATTTTGTAAATGATTTATGTTGCTGAAGAGGTATGGAATTTTACTTTGTATCATTTTTATTATATATATACATATATCTTTTTGAGAAACGAAATATAAAAGTTATCTTGCCTTAAAATTTACTCTAATGTATCTAAAGTAAAATAAGAAGTCCAAATAGAATCACTCTGAGTATTCATATTACACCTGACTATGAAGGCGACAAAAAAAAATCTTGTATAAAATATTTAAAATCTTTAGAAAAGATTCGTACTGTATTATAAATGTGTTCATTACCATATTCCAAGATCTCAACAGAAGATAAGAATTTTTATTTCATATTACGTAAAGCCCTTACGGCTAACTATATCTTTGGAAACAGTCAGTATCCACAAACGTCAAGTTAATAATATTTTTTTGAGTCCTTAAGACATTTCTATGTTAACATTTTAGTTAACTTTTTTTCATTTTTGGTAAATTATCATCACCCTACCCAACATTGTGTTACGACATCTCCCTGAGGAAGCCATAGACATTTATACCACACTGTTCAACAACGCACTGAATAATGCATATTATCCAGTGAGTTGGAAGACAGCTGTGGTCCATCCTCTCCCCAAAAAGGGAAAGGACAGCTCCAATCCGGCAAATCTTCGGTCGATAAGTCTTCTTCCAAGTATCAGTAAGGTATTCGAAAAGATTCTCAATAGAGCTCTGTTCAAGTGGGCTGAGGACAAAAATATTATTCCAGATAATCAGTTTGGCATTAAGGCGGGACATGACACTATTCATGCCGCGTCTAAGTTAGTTTCTGATGTTCAATGGAACAAAGCGAAAAATCAATGCACGGGTGCCGTTCTTGTTGATTTAGAGAAGGCTTTCGACACCGTATGGTTAGAGGGTCTTTATCTGAAGTTAACTAGATTTGACATAAGTAAACCACTGTTTTATATGCTTCATGACATGCTCAATGGTAGAAAGTTTGTTGTCAAAAGTGGCAATGTAACTTCCGCCACAACTTTTGATATTAAAAACGGTCTACAGCAAGGAGCTGTGAACTCGCCGATTCTTTTTAGTATTTACACCAGCGATCTGATAGGTAGTCTCACTCATGCGATTGCGTTTGCCGATGACCTTGTAGCGTACAGGACGGGTCCAAAAATTGAAGTCATCAGAATTCTCTTGCAGCGTGACTTCGACAAGATTCAGCGATATTGTGATGACTGGAAGTTAAAAATTAACTTTCAGAAATCAGAAACTATCCTGTTTAGAACCCCTTTTTCTAGGGCTTCTAGGGATACAAGAAAGAACTGGAGAAATCTAGTGATCGTTGGACCAAGTGGACATCAACTGGCGAGTAAAGATGTAGTAAAGTACCTTGGTATCTGGCTAGATCAGTATCTATATTTCAATCGACATATAGATGCTTCTCTGGCCAGAAATAGGGGAGCGTTTGCTCTGACAAGACGGTTGTTTTATAGCAGCCGCCTTGAAAACAGGGTGAAGGTGATTTGCTACATGGCCCTCATCCGGCCGATGATTGGCTATGGGTGCCCTGTGTGGTTGCCCCATCTCAAATGGAAAAGATTCGGGTGTTTGAGAGGCAGTGTCTTAGAACCTGTCTTGGATTACACAGAACACCAGAGTCGGAGTACAAACATTATTATGCCAACGAGGTCTTATACAACGGGGCCAATATAAACAGGATAGATAACTTTTTAATTAAGCTGATTCGGGGTCACATTGCAAGAGCGATGACCTCAGCCAATGGACTTATTTTCGGGGCTTATTAACGGTTTCATCCCGCCCGAGACATTCCTCTATTTAGACAGTCGGGGGCTGATACAGGATAGATTGGCGGTTCCGTTAATCTACCACGTCGGCCGTAGAACTGTGGATCGGCGAATCCTGTATGGTCGAGACGTCGGCTCTGGGAACGGAGCAGAGCGTCTGCGGTTCAGTAGAGCTGTGCCCCTTCGGGACAAAAAGGACTTCGATAAGCAAGTTAAAAAATACTGGTGGTTGGGTGACCACCTTGATATTGATGGTAAGTCAAAGTTGTTGCCTTGGCCGACCTACATATTTCTAAGGTAGATTAAGTAGGACAATGACGGTGGCACCAAAAAAAAAAGATATAAAATCCAAAAAGTTGTTTGTTTGTTTGTGGATATGTGCGTGAGTGCATACATATGCTTATGTCTAAATATATGCATATGTATGCGCGTGTGTGCATGTGCATAGGCTGATGGCAAAAAAAAAAAAAAAAAGCTGCTGGTGGCTGTTCTAGTTTTAAGTTATTTTAAGTATTTTAAGTAGTTTTAAGTTATTTACGTATATTTACGTATATTTTAGTTTTATTTGGGTTAATTTAGTTTTATTTAGGTAAAGGGTAGTTTTAAGTTTTTTATATAAAATAAATGTTATAGGAAAACGAGTTTTTCAAAATTTTCTCGTTTAGTTTTATGTAATATTGAATTTTAATTTAAGTTAGTTTTTACGCCGAAAGGCATTTCTAATATATAGTTATAGTATAATTTAGAGCGCCCGTATGGGGCCAGTAAGTTAGTTAAGTTAATATGTAAGCTAGTTGTTTAAGATTTTTTGTCTAGCATTAAGATAGATATAAGAAAATGGAAAAATAAAAAATGAATTAAAATGCAAAAAAAAATCATCACCCTGTACAGAGAGGTGGATAATCAAGCGAATTTCATTCTTATGAAAAATTCCAATTTCAATTTTTTTTATTGCAACCTATACATGGATAGTTAAAAAGTTTCGAATCTCATATATTAACTCGGAATATTCTTCGGGATATTTAAATTTTTTGAATACATAGTGATGATCGTCATCACTTGGTGAACACGTTGTCTTGAACGTTTAATCAAAAAAAAAAAGATTATAAAACATTCTTTTGATAAACTAAGCATATGTCGGTCATATAGTACCTACATGAGTACCTACGTATGGGTATAAAATTTTCATCATTTGTTTATATGAACATTTTTCTTCCAAAAAATAAAAGAAAAAAGATTCATATGATAAAAAGAATAAAAGATCATGAAATATAATATTTCGAGGTCAAATAAGTTTTTTTTTTTGAATTCAAGATAGGAGATTCCCAGGGAGGCAGAGTGCACTTTTCCTTACTGCGAACCCGTATGTATTTAATTGTCTGAGATTATATTTCCCAACTATATTGTATAACATTAATATATTAATAAATTTTTATAAACTATAATCAAATAAAATTTTTAACAGTAGTATCATTTGACTTATTATATTGATTATTTTTAAAAATTTTTTTGAAAATTTAATTGAGTGGCTTTTTATGAAATCTTGTTTCTTCTGATTTTGGGGTGGGATTTTCTCTAAGCAGACGCATGTCGTCTTTCTTCAGTTTTGTCTTTTTCGTGTTACAAGAAATTTCATATGATTGAATTTCTTTTTAAAATTTTACGTGTATATTTGCTATAAGCAACTTTTAATTTTTCATTCGCGTTAAATTATTAACTGATTATTACATCAGGCGGGTCAGAACGTTCTCGTTTGGATTTAAGACAATCTTGCGTCTTCCTTGACTGGCCTTGAATTTTACCTGGCAGAGTTAAGCGCCGATAAACAGATCCAACCGAATTCTAGTTCGTTTTCACACGTTTGTTTGCCGAGTAAAATCTTAAATACAAAAAAAAAGAACAAGAGGTACTAATCGTAGTATCTCTTGAACAACGCGGAAGAGGGGGAGGTGAAAACTTCTAACCTCAGAAAATTTAATTGGTCGGAATAAGACTTTAATAAATTCGGTCCGACTAAGAATTACTTTTTATGAAACTTGAAACTTTTTCTCGAGCATTAATGATTTTATTTTTAGTTCGCTTGCTTTGAAGTTTATCTATTGATGATAAAGGTTAATGTAGACGAAAAAGTATTTAATTGATTGTGAAGGACTTGTTAATGTTCTATTTTGGTCATAATTAACTTATTCAGATGATTTATATTTTTTAGTTTTAGTTTTTTGATAACAAAAAAAAAAGGTTATTTTCTTTACCTTAGATATAGTCTATGAACTTTTGTTAGTAGTAAGTTATAATTCAATAAAAATTGTTTAAGTTTTTTTGCGAATTTAATCTTTATGATCTTTCAATTCAATGAGTTCAGTTGATTTAACATGAGATTTTATAATAATCTCAGGGAAGGTTCCATACAGAACATTTCTTTAATTATTTCAGGTAACATGGAGGTTTAGATCCATAAGGATGGGGGTCGTGATGGACAATTTGCATCAGCTGATGTAAATCTTTTCTCCCCAACAACAGCGACTGAGTCAGCAACAACAACGACAGCTTTTAGTCCTATGGATTAAAGTTTTATTTGACTACGTGACTTTTCAGTTTTCTGTTTTAGAGGGATGTACCTATATTAACATATCGCCAGTAGGTATATCAATTGGGAAGTTTCGGAAAGGTAATATCTTTTCGTTACTTTTAGGTCGGGTAGGTAGGCGAATAGGGGGAAATAACAACATCTGTTTCTCCCAACTTTATAAGGGTTCCTATAAAATTCATCGGATGATATGGAACATTTGGATGGGTTCAGGGGTAACGTAATCCGAGATAGGCTACTAACATCTTGCCCTATCAAAATTTTTTCATTGTTTTTCTTTTTGTAACATCATTTACGATCTAACTCAACTTTTTTCTGGAATTACCTTCCGGCCCTTAGCTTTTCAGCTTAGCATTTTAAACTATCTGAGTCAACCAACAACTAGATTCCAGGTCCAATAATATGTAAACCCACTACTCGCTTCTGCAGCATCGACTCACTTCCCTGATGGCTGAGCCAGTCGAAACAAATTTTTTCGGACCTGTGGCAGCAGTCGAGCGGTAGTACCCTATTCCTCCAGGCCGAATATTTAAATAAGGTCACTTTAGTTCTATTTAGATATTTGTCTTGTGGAGAAGAGATAGGGAATAATTCAAGAGCCAAGATTTCTTTTCATAGTTTTTTTTTGATTCCCATTTACGAATCTCATTTAAGTTCTTGGTCTGTCTGATGACTTTAATCTCTATTAAGGTCAGGGGGATTAACTACCTTCCTGGAATGGATTCTTATACAGATTATGAGTTCTTAAGTGATGATCAGTTCAATAAATGGTGACAATAATTTATTTACCGTGATCAAGTGAATAAATTATAGATGTTCAAGGCAATTTTTAAGGTTTAGTGACATGTGTATATAACATCTAGATACACAAGGTATGGTTATTTGAAGAACCGACTAGGTGACGGTCCTGCCCCCTTTAAGTGATCTCATGCTTACTTAAGGGGGATAGAAACTGTTTCCAACTTGATCCTTTGAATAATGATATCTTTAATTTTTGTGTATTTTTTTTATTAACAGGAGTTAATTATCAAATCGGAACTAAGAAACTTTCTTTGATTAACTCATAAGAGGTGGACTTAATCTTATTATATGCAGTCTGTGCATATGAGTGACAACAAGATTCCTCGTACTAAAATAACTTATCAGAGGCTTGCACAGATTTTTTTTTCTCATGATTAAGTTTAGTCCATCTACGATTCCGTTCCGATACGTCAATGACATTCCACATAGAGTAACGATATTTCACTGATATGAGAATTTTCGTAATAACGAAGCTTTCAAAGCATAGTCCTGTCTGACTTAGAAGTCTCTTTCTCTGGTGGTGAGTTGTTCGATATGATAGTGGCCCTTCTGTTTTAATTCCGTTACATAAATGGCGCTCAAAGTGGGATAGCGAAATTTTCGTAACCACGAGGTTCACAGATTTATCCTAACAGCTTGTCGGAAATTTCCACAATGACGAAATTTTTATGAAAACATTTTTTTTCCTTTTCGTCGGTTTGAAAGTCTCGATCCTAGTAAGAGTGTTGTTGAGTGTAATAAGGGCTCTTCTGTTCTAATTTCATTACATAAATGGCGCCCATACGTGTGGAGCCCGAAGGAATTTTGGATTTACAAAATTTCAGAAAATTTTTAAGTTAGATAGATTTTTTTTAAGTGTTAAAGTTTTTGTTCCAGTTTTCACACTGGAAAACATCAAGTTAGTTTTTTTTGATAGATACATTTCTCAGAGATTTAACATCGGAGGGTAGTCGACTTATGTGTCGGCCGGTGATTGGTGATATAATTCCTAATAACGTCAGTAGCGATAACCAGATCAACTGCTTCTCCACTCTCTGGAAAACCCTCATTGAGATATAAGAAATTTTTCGAAGGTATATGTCCGTACTGGATGTAATTTCGTCCAGCAGCCGTAGCTTCTAATAAGAATTATTTCTAACTTTTATGAAGTCTTTTCTTTTTACTGTTTGTTCTTTCGACCGGTGAATGGTCGACTTGTTTCCTATCCACGTCAGCTGCGAAAGCCAAATGGTTTAAATACAAGAGAAGAAAAATCAACACAAACAAATTAATTTTATATCATCATTTGCACTCGAAAGAGCATATTAGTAACTTTTCCAACAATTCACTTTTGCAATTTTTTCTGGTCTGTTGTCCGCTAAGGGAATTATTTTTCAGTAGGTCTGTAGCGACAGAGAGATTCCATGAGTAGAAGGGGAGAATAGGAAGAAGTTACGAGTATTTGGAAAACAATTAAAATTCACGCAGTCAGTATATTTTTGTTGTTGTTGGGGAGATCGCTCAGAAGATGTTAAGAACTCTGGTCACGACTCTTAACCTGAATTATATATAGAAAACAAAATTTTTTTAAGTATTAGATTTTGAAAATTTTTTTTGAAAGAAAAATTTTTTTGGAACATTTATTTTTTCAAGTTATGCTGGTAGCACATTTTTCATTATTAAGTTTTGCTGGTAGCACATATTTCATTATTAAATTTTGCTGGTAGCACATTTATTTAGATTCATCAAGTTATGCTGGTAGCACATTTTTCATTATTAAGTTATGCTGGTAGCACATTTATTTAGGTTCATCAAGTTATGCTGGTAGCACTCTTTATTTAGTTTTATCAAGTTCTGCTGGTAGCACATTTTATTATTAAGTTTGAGTTTTTCAATATTTTGGGAAAAATTTAGTTTAGATTCTTTTGATTCAATTTACATTTTTATATTGGTTATTGGGTTTAGTTTTAGATATATTTGATTGAGAAAATTTCTTTAAATAACTTTTAAAGAAAAATTCAGTTTAGATTTTTGTAGTTTTTTTGATTTTTGAATTCAAGGGGTTTACCCATAAAGATTAGTAGGTTAAGGTTAGTTACTAAGTTATTGTAGGGTTAGTCAATAAGTTATAGTAGGTATTATTTTAGTTCTTATAGTAGGTAGTCGTTAAGTATAGAAGAAAATGTTTATAAAAAAAAATTATCTGAATTGAATATTACTATCTATTTCGACAATCAGTTAATTTCAATAAATAATATAGAGCAAATTATAAAACATACTGTTTCCAATGGGGAGAAAAAAAGATCCACCTTCAGACGGAAAAGGGAATCGGAGGCAACCCGACCCCGAACCACCAAAAGGGCACAGGGCAGCGACTCCAGAACCTCATAACACCAGATATCGTAAAAATCAAGATCCAACGCACAACATGACGCAGGAAGAACGCCATTAAGGCAAGACGAAGACTATGAAGCCTACATAAAAGAAATCGCTTTGGCAGCAGTTGGTCTCAACAGAGCAGAGGACCGCAAAGCATTACAAGAGACACTCCCTCAAAGTCAAGCGATACTTTTAGAAAAAATAAACGAGACTATGAGTAATGCTTTGGCTCAGTTCCATCCGCAAAGACAAGCAACAGCACCTACGGTGCCTCTATGTGATCAACCAACGCCAAACCGACAGACTTATGCCACCCAAAGAAAACCAACTGCTAATGGAAGACAAAACTTTCCGGAATTTCCAAGGATATGGCCTGATAGAGCTGCATCGACGACTCGAAGAGAAGCCCACCGCAACGTCGAACCTGATTTTTACGAGCAACTCAATAGGATTCAGTTCAGTAATACTTCCGCCAACCGAGACGCGAGAATACCTATGACTTCACCTGCAGCTTCGATTTACCGTTCACCTCATTACCAAAAATGGGGAATTTCCTTTAATTCAAAAACATGACTGTTGATGAGTTTTTGTTCAGGCTGGACAAAGTTAGAGACAGCTATGGTGCTTCGTGGGACGAAATTGTCTCCAATTTCCATCACTTTGTCAGTGGACCAGCAGAGGCCTGGTATTGGATCTATTTGAAAAATAATCCGCAAACATCTTGGATTGCACTGAAGCTAGCTCTCTTAGACCACAACGGCAGCCTGGAAACTGATTCGGAGATTTCAAGACAAATGGCAGAAAGAAAGCAAGCCCCAGGCGAGAGGTTTGATAACTTTTATGATGCCTTGTTAAAATTGAATTCGAAGATGAAGAATCCACGGCCCAACGAAGAATTAGCCGAAATAATTAAGCAGAATGTTCGACGCCAGATGGGTGAACTTTTGCTTACTTTTAGGACGACGAGACTAGCTGACCTGGTGTACACGTGCAAGGAGATGGAGCGCTATCTGACTCAACACGAATCAACATGACCCAGGATACCACCTGTCTACAATAATCAAATGAGGAAACAGGTAAATGAAATTGAGATACAGACTGAACCTGAACTAGAAGACATGTCGTTAGCGGTGGAAGCTTTCCAAAGAAACAGAATTAAGGAAGCAAAAATTAATTTCGACAAAGCCATCTGTTGGAACTGCCGTAAGACAGGACACATTTTTCTGGATTGTACTGAACCCCAACACAAAATATTTTGTTACCGATGTGGGCAACCAGACATATTGTCACCTAATTGTCTGAAGTGTAAGGGAAACCAATCACTGAGTCAGCGATCGTCCGAGAGGGAGCTGATCAGGATGGGCAACTCGGGAAGTCCCCTTTAGAATCTTTGCCTGTAACTGATAAAAAAATTACCATCTTAAGAAATTCAGAAACTCTGAACATTACTAATATTCTGCCGAAAACTACCCCAATTCCCATATTAAGACCTCTTAAATCTTTTCATCAGAGACAAATTGATTACGCTGAAGCGCGTAAACGTATTTATACTTACCCGAAACATATAAACAAAATTACAAAGTTAAGAAACAGATCTACCCAAAAACGCAAATTATATAGAGCGGTAAACATAGCCAAAGTAGAATGTCTCAAAGACGATCCTAGAGCATATTTAAAAGTAGAATTATTTAATAACAAATGGCTTGGTTTACTCGACTCCAGAGCGAGAATTAGTTGCCTCGGTAACGGTGCTGCTAAATATGTTGAAGATTCTAACATTCCATACAGAAAGTTCAATTCTAATATATTTACAGCTTATGGTGCAAAACAGCGTATAGCTGGAGTGGTTACTACGAACATTAAGTACAAAGATCTAGTTCTTCCGATCGAATTGTACATAGTACCCTCCTTAGCTCAAGACTTATATTTAGGCATAGATTTTTGGAAGTTATTTAAAATAGCTCCACAAGTAATATCTTCATTAGACATGGTTACCGAGACAACAACCGGTCAGGCAAATAAGCCGGAATGTCTCCTATATAAGCTATTTCCGTCATTCGCCGTTCGAGGTCTCGGACGGACTCATTTGATGGAACATTCTATAGATACGGGTGACGCAGAGCCTATAAAGCAACGTCACTATCCCATATCGCCAGCAGTACAAAGCCTTGTGTACACGGAGTTGGATCGCATGATCTCGTTAGGTGTTATCGAGGAAAGTCAGAGTGGATGGTCATCACCGGTCGTACTGGTGAGAAAACCCGGCAAAAACCGACTATGCCTCGACTTCCGAAAAGTTAACGCCGTAACTAAGAAAAATGCGAATCCAGTTGCGCACATAGAAGGTTTGCTAGCACGCCTTTCAGAGACACGTTATATGTATTTCTAGCGTGGATTTGAAAGATGCTTACTGGCAAGTGCCCCTGAAGAAAGAATCACGGGAGAAGACAGCTTTTACAGTACCAGGTAGGCCTCTGTACCAATTCAAAGTAATGCCGTTCGGACTTTCGAATGCTGCGCAAAGTTTGACGTGCATAATGGACAAGGTTATTCCTCGAGAGTTGAGAGACCAAGTGTTCATTTATCTTGATGACTTGTTAGTCATTTCTAAGGATTTTCACGAGCATATTTCTATTTTATCTAGAGTAGCAAAGCATTTAACAGATGCTGGCTTAACTATTAATGTTGAAAAATCGAAATTTTGTTTCAAAGAATTGCAATACCTAGGGTATATTGTTGGGCAAGGTTGCTTGAAAACCGATCCGAATAAAGTGGCTGCAATAGCAGAGTTTCCTGTACCAACCACAATTAGACAAGTCCGTCGTTTTCTAGGAATGGCCGGCTGGTACAGGAGATTTATAGAGAATTTCTCTACCATAACAGCTCCAATATCTGACACTTTAAAGAAAAAAAATAAATTCGTATTCGGCCCAGAAGCAATATCTGCTTTAGAAGTTGTAAAAAAAGCGTTAACGTCAGCTCCAGTTTTAATCAATCCTGACTTTAATAAGCAATTCATAATCTGTTGTGACGCCTCTTCCACAGGGATAGGGTGCGTTTTATGTCAGTTGGATGAAGAGGGGAATGAGAAACCAATCTACTTCTACTCACAAAAACTGAATTCTGCACAACGAAACAACACCGTAACTGAGAGAGAGTGTTTGGCAGCTGTGCAAGGGATTTATAAATTCCGAACATATGTCGAGGGATATAAATTCTTGGTAATAACTGACCATGCGAGTCTACGGTGGTTTGATGAACTTGAAGGATCCAACAGGAAGGTTAGCTCGGTGGAGCCTAAAGCTTCAAAGTTTCGAGTTCGAAGTAGTTCATAGACGTGGTTCTCAACACCATGTGCCAGACGCTTTGTCGAGGGTCTATGAGGTAGACGCACTGGAGGTTGAGAAACCCACTTCGATGACTACGACGTCGAGTATATCTAATGTGTTGCATATTGACTTAGAAGATCCAGCTTTTAAATCAGAAGAATACAGCCAGATCATTGCACACATACATGATAATAAAGATCGTTTACCGGATTTGCAAATATCCGATAACTTTGCATATAAACGAGTCAAGCATTCCAATGGGAATCCGCTTCAAGAAGATTTATCATGGAAACTTTGGGTTCCATCGCAGTTGACTGGAAAGTTGGTAGAGCAAGCTCATTGTCCACCTAGATCGTCGCATGGAGGTATTGCCAAGACATTATATCGCCTTTGACAGGAATTCTATTGGCCAGCCATGAGTAGCCAGGTTAAACTATATATAAATAATTGTGACACGTGCAAGACCACCAAAGCACCGAATTGTACTTTACGTACGGAGATGGGGAAAGCCTTCACGGTAGACCGACCATTCCAACATTTATATGTAGATTTCTTAGGACCTTATCCCAGATCCAGAAAATGGAACACATATAAAGTCATTGCTCTCGACCAGTTAACAAAGTTTGTGTTAATAAAACCGTTGAAGAAAGCAAATTCAAATGAGTTGATTAAGTTTCTCACAGAGGAGATATTTTTAATGTTTGGAGTTCCTGAGACTCTTTTATCCGACAATGGTTCTCAGTTTGTAAGTAAAGATTTTAAAACTTGTGATATCACACATATCAAAACTGCTTCATACTCGCAACAGGCTAACGCTAGCGAGAGGGTCAGGAAATGATAAGCTTAACGTGGGTACCTAAGCGGTAAAAGCTTCTAACTCCACGGTGGCGAATCCACTGCGGGTTCAATCAAACGTGAAACCAGCGTCCTGAAGTATAATTACCGAAGTAGATTACACCGCAGTAACAAATTGAGAACATGTAGGTATGTGCACACTCCTTGTTAAGAAGCGAGACCGATCTACATCTCTTGCACCGAAGTGCCAAATGTTTCCGCTTGGATAACCACAGCCAGCACGAAGCTCCCCGAAAGGGCCAGTCCAACTGTTAGGGTAGAGAATGATCATGATTAAATTCCATAAAGGACATTCCTCTCGAACAAACTCTAGGGCCCCTAACACCCGTGCTAAGTTTATTGTACGTCAAACCTAAAACGTCGTTTAGTTGAGGAAATACTCTCAACTGTAAAACTTTGACATTCTGACTTTACCTACAAAGCCACAGGGATTGCCTACCCTGAAGATGTGCCAAGTATGTCTTGAACTGGAACCAACTCAAGTTCCACATCTCAACTTCTGTCAATTCTACTTGACTTACTCAATTTTTGACGGTAGTAACGCTCGTTACCCAGTTTATTTTCTGGGATAGAGTAGTTATCTACCACCTTTTCGGGTGGCCTCCTTGAGTTACAAAGACCACCCTGCTTATTTGCTGCTATCACAATGGCACTAGCCCAGTGAAAAACCAACAAAACACTCATGTTATGAAAGTTCCCTTTCAAACGTTTAAATGAGTAATCGTCAAGGACACTTTCGTGATTCCCCTGCCCTAACTACTTTTGCCTGATGTAGGGCCGTTACCCAGTTAATCCTGGGATAGGTTACCTATTGAACACGGACATTACTCTGAAGATGTTTATAAATAAACATTCAGGTATGCTCTGGTTCTTCATCAAACTTGAGGGTGAACGTCCTAGGGCGAGGCGTTCTCCCGGACTGCGGTTAGTTCACTGATCAAGACATCTTAGATGCCGTAGAATGATGAACAGTTTAAGCCCTACCACCACGACAAGGTCGCAGTCCATCGGTAGAGAGCGAGAGGGTCAATCGATCCATCCTAAGTGCTATACGCGCTTATATAGACCCCAAGCAGACTAATTGGGACATACACTTAGTAGAAATTAGTAGTGCGCTACGAACATCTATCCATAGCATCATAGGTATGTCTCCATATGAGGCTTTGTTTGGTCAACAAATGATCGAACATGGGGCAGATTATCGTTTATTGAGAAAATTAGAAGGACTTAACCAGTCAGAAATAAATTGGTTACCCAAAGCGGCAAAGATGGGTATACTGCACTCATATTTGGAAACTGCGTTAAGCCAAGCCCACGAAAACTACGAGCATACCTATAATCTACGAAGCAGAACAGTGTCATATCAAGTAGGGGACAAAGTATTCAGGAGAAATTTTGCTCTTAGCAATGCGGCTAAACATATAAACGCTAAACTGAGTCCCAAATTCGTAAAAGCATATGTAACAAAAATCATTGGTAATAATTTATATCGTGTTAAAGACCAAAAGGGTTTTGAAATGGTCGTACATACAAAAGACCTAAGGAAGTAAAATACAAACGAATTAATAATACGTTATCACTATCGGCTAGTTCAGCTGAACATGAAACAAACGGGTCGTGGGTGTATAACACACATTTAAAATTTTTATAACAGCGTTAATATAGAATCTACTTTTCTTTTCCATCGTCGTTGTACGAGTGAACACTTCATGGAACGAAGATGTTTTGTAGGAAAAGCCATTTCTTCTACCTCTATAGTAAATAACATAAAATCTTAATAGTCAATGTATAGAGTATACGTAAAAACTCGACCAATTTAAAAAATTTTATAACACTTCTTCTTTATTACACCATACTGGTATAATGGTGAACGAGATAGATTTAACTTACTATGGCCAAAGTATTGGTAAAATAGTTCAGGCACATTCCATTCATTTAGTGACTTCACTACCCCTATCCACTGATCTCAATATTTAACTGGATAGCGTATTCCATACAATGTATAACAGTTTTTGTGAAGCAAATTGAAGATGACAGATGGTGGATTTTATCATAATTTGACGTCTACTTTGGGAAAAAAAAAACATTTCAATGTTTACAAAACAATTTAAAAGCAAGGGTTGGTAGAAATTTGTTTTATACATTTTGATTCAAAATCAATTGATAAGAAATTCATGAGACGAATTCTTATTCTGTACAAAGTTAGTTTATCGTTTTATTTATTCCTAGTTGTAGCATTGAAGGCGTGAAGTAATTTAGTGCTTATATTTTCATAACGTTATAATTTAAATGCCTTTCTGTCTATATTTGAAAAAAGAGAAACAAATTATTGACACGAAATATGTTTTTTAAAACAGATTTTCTACCAATGCAATGCGACTCGTGTGATAAGGTTTTCTGTTCTGCGCACTTCAGTTACATGAAGCACAAATGTCCTGGAGCATTCAAGAAAGACTTTCAAGTTCCAATATGTCCACTTTGTGGGGAACCTGTTCCTACACCACGGGGGCATCTCCCGATCAAAGTGTTGGTCAACATATGGACCAGTATTGCAAATCTGACACAAAGAAAATCTTCACCAACCGTTGCTCTTTCAAAAACTGTAAAAAAAAGGAACTCATACCTGTTACATGCACTATTTGCAATTACAATTTTTGTCTACGCCATCGCCATACAGCCGACCACGAATGCATTGGCCCTCAAAAAATGCAACGTAATTTAACAGCGTAAGAAAATTTTATCCGACAAAATCTGAATCTTTAACATTTTTGACACTTAATAAAGCAATGCAGCCGAATATAGGAAAAATAATAAGCCAACGACATTATTTACAACAAATCTTAAACCAGTGGCGAATAGAGCTAATATAGCTCATGGAAGCAGTGAGGCTAAAAATATCCAAGGAAATATAGTAAGTTAGTGCAAAAATTCTTATGAAATTTTCTAAGTAAAATGATTTATATTTTAATAGACAGAAGACGAGGCTTTAGCCCATGATATTGCTCTCTCTATAATGGAACTTGATGAGTCAGCAGAGCGTAGCAGGCGGGCGGCAGAAAAAAGTCCCACAGTAGCAGCGGTTGGTGGCCAAAAAAATATTAAAGAAAAGTGTTCACTATCGTAGCAACCTTACCAATTATGCTTAGTTGATATAATGTCATCATAAAACCTACATAGATTATGTTTTGTACCTAGCAATTTATTAAAGAAAAAAGCCCCCAAATTGGAGCAAGGATTTTTTTTCAATACAAACAATAGATTTTTTTACAAAATTCAAACGACAACGAATTTTTTAAGATTATAATTTTCACTTTTAATCATTTTCAACGTCTAGGTACCTAAATTTTGAAAATCCAATGAACATTTTTTTTGTTTTTGAACCAAATAAAAAACTGACTATGCACAAAGAAGAACGGTCCAAAGCTGAGTCTGGAATGGTATCAATTATCCAGATCGGTTCGGAATTATAAAAGATATGGTCCGATTAATCATTTTCAACGTCTAGGTACCTAAATTTTGAAAATCCAATGAACATTTTTTTTGTTTTTGAACCAAATAAAAAACTGACTATGCACAAAGTAGCACGGTCCAAAGCTGAGTTTGGAATGGTATCAATTATCCAGATCGGTTCGGAATTATAAAAGATATGGTCCGATTAATCATTTTCAACGTCTAGGTACCTAAATTTTGAAAATCAAATGAACATTTTTTTTGTTTTTGAACCAAATAAAAAAATGACTATGCACAAAGTAGCACGGTCCAAAGCTGAGTCTGGAATGGTATCAATTATCCAGATCGGTTTGGAATTATAAAAGATATGGTCCTATTAATCATTTTCAACGTTGAATCTAGAGTCTGATCGTTTGATTTGTGGCTCTTGCAGCGACATTGCTATGCTCTAAACAAATATGTATTTGAATATAACAAACGTACAACAAATACCCACACGTTCATTATGTACATGTGAGTGTGGATACTTACTTCCATCATTTCTAACTTTTCCGGATTAGCAAGGTCACCAGATTCTAGTGCAATATATCTGACTGCAAATATAAATGCGCTCGAAAAACCAATCGTTCTTGAACATCCTGAAGCATTTGATTAGTGAACAAAAGCTTAGTTTTGCTATGTTAGATTATTTATTAATTAACTTACAATATGACACTGTAAAATGTCCGCTACTAAATTTACTGACTGTCGTGTCATGGTATAATCAAGTTTTTTTTTTTAATCATATTTCTTTCAATGATATTTTACTTTTACACCGTATCACTGAGAAAAATCAGCCAAACGGGTATGCACATTTGAACTTTTAACTGTCTTAGTTTATGACTTAACATTGCAATCTAAAATCTTAACTTTTTTGTGTTTTTTTTGTAATTTTAAATTAAAGCAAATTATTCTACTGCACAAAAAATGTCAATAGATAAACTTATGTTAAAATTTTACATAATTGTATAAATTTGTCTAAGAAAAAATATAGAATACAAAAATGTTAATGCAACACATGTTAATGTCATACAAATACATATAAAAAGTGATAAAATAGTTTGATGTGTATTACAAGAAAATGTGTAACAAAATAGTCATCACTTAAAATTTTACAAAAATTTTGAACAAATATACATGTATACATATATAGTTAAGTTGTATCTTATAAATAACACAAATTAATTATTACGTAATAATTAACGTAATTAGTTTTTTTTTCAAGTTATGTAAACTTAATTTTTTTTATGGATTAGAGTCATCGCGTTCCTTATCGCATATTGGAAATTTAATACTTGGTAAACGATCTTCTTTTTCATCAGTTGGCCACATTTCATATACAGGCTGGAATTATTTTTAATTAATTTATATAACATTTGTACCTATAGCTAATCTTATGCTTACGGGTTCTTCGATAAATGGTGCTCCCATAGGTGGTAATTGTTGTGTTGGTAAAGATTGCTGCTGTTGCAGACCGAATGGACGAGGAGCAGGTCGACATGAAAGAAGTTGTATTGCTTCAGCTTAACCATCTTGACTGGTGACAGTATTTTGCCAAATTGAATCTTTTACAAATGAATCTGTAAATAATAAAATACAAAAAAAGATGCACACAAAAAACATGTCTTTATCTTACCCGGAGTAGTACTTCTCTCAGAAATGGCTTTGGATGCCGGTACAGCCAGTTTTAAAATTGGCATTATACGTGTCTGATGCCAAGCAACGGTATTCTTATCAGTCTTTGATGCTTCCCACGGCATAGACCAACGACGCATTTGACTCTCGGCATCAATTGCCGGTTCTCCGCTACGTACCTCCCCAGCAGCCGCTTCGGACTAGCGGCGTTGTCCATTGAGTGGAAAAAGAGGAAAATTAAGTGGGGACTTAGAGCCACGATAGAAGGTCATCTTCATTCCGAGAAGTGTTCATGGATTTGGTAAAGGACCACGAACATTATCGAGAAAACCATGTATTGGACTGGGTCCACGAATTTCTTGATGAGGTGCCGGTGATGGACATCGAGTTTGATCTAAGCCAGCTGAAATGTTTAGTAATGAAAATTAAGCATTATAACAAAATATTTATATTATTTTACCGTAAACATGTTCTGAAGATGCATGTGTTGAACCAGAACCAAACATTGTTCCTCGAATGTCGGTATTGGGAGGTCCTCGGAAAACCTCTGGTTTTGGAGCACCAAAATGCGGAGAAGGAGTCTGTGATCTTGGGTCAGGATTTGGACTAAGAATATATAGAAAGTTTCAAAATTAGATTATTTAAGGTTTGATTTGATAAAAACTAGTTCATAAAAAAATGTTTTGGAAAGTATATCATTAGTTTTTACATAAATTCACTTCAAACTACAATCTCTTAGTTTTTACGGAACCTTAATATGAAAAAGCGTCGTTATTTTTTTAACTTTCATTTCATTAAACGGTTATAGTGAACAAAATGCCTCTGTTATTATAATAAACAATGGTAAACAACAATCCCGTTCGCCCGGCCTTGAGCTGTTAAAAAGCTTAAAAACAATGGAATTCTTTAAAGCAGTCGAATATGCCTATGAGCGGTGACATGGTCATTTGAAGAACAAACAAAAAATAATAATGATGCGTTCGTAAGCATACAAGCGGAACAGCTTCAGTAAGTCTATTGGTAAAGGTATGGTAAAAATTCAGTGAAATCTTCTTCTAAATGTCATGATGAACAACTGTAATGTCGTTGCAGCAAAAGATTTCGTTTAGCTTTGGTGCTGCTGTAATTTGCGCTAACTATCCCAGCTGCAAAATAAAAAGAATCCACCATTTCTTCTAATCCATATATCTTTGGGCTAGGAAAGCAATTTTCACAAATGTCCAACAAGTGTTGAAAATTATTAGATTCAAATGTTTCTAATCATTTGCATATATCTAATGTTTGATAGTCTTTATCCTTGTAGATAAACAACTTTCCACTTTTACTTGCAATTATTAAGTAACTACATATATTTATAAAGGTAGGTGTTTTTAGAGAGTGGATGAGCTGTGAGTCTGGTTTTGGGAGCAAACTCCCAAGTGGGCATAGCCCTGAGAGTATCTCAAAGAGTGTTGACTTTTTACTCCCGACATTCTAACTTTTTGGAAACAGGCTTTGATTACTATCAGGGACTAGCTCGTAGAATTTCAATATTGTTCGTATTTTTTTTTTATATATATATGTTTGAAAAAGAGTGGACATGTACATCAGAGGAAAGAACTCTGTTTGAGACTTAAATAAAGCTTCGAGTTTTTTGCACTTCCGAAACGAAAAAAGTGGGTTCAGAAATTAATTAATAGTACATGCTTTCTCAGGCGTGTTATTTAAGTTGGTAGATACGGACTTTTAGGCAACAACTACGTTTTAAGAGTTTCTTGTTGATCTTTTAAAAACTGTACTTATATCTTTAAAAAAAAACAGTAATAAAAAACGTATTTACTCCAACTTTTTTTCTTGGGCCCACTGATCTCTCTATATTAAACAATACATTCTTTAATTAATTAATAACTTTTTTTTTGCGCAAAATTACTTTTTATTTTGAAAATTACCACACATTTTAAATTGCACGATTTGCGTTAATTTTTACTTTATTAAAAAATATTCTTCGATCTCAAACACAAAACAAAACGCCATTTTCAGTATTTTGTCATTTGTTAAACTGTTATAGTGGTATACTGTTATACAAAATTGGGGACTTTTTCATAATATAACACATCTTCAAATTGCTTCATCTTTTTTATATGCATCCGCTATCCAGTATATATAGAGATCAGTGCCCCTATCGACTGCAAAAGCAATATAAATTGAACACACCTCTATATAAAAGCGTATTGGGTGGAGGAATTGCAGACACGTCAAAGAAGTGGAGGCTAGTGAAGACGATCCATTTTTCAGAGGTAGACGGCAACATGAGGATGAAAGGAGATAGCATTAGTAACTTAAATCCTACAGAATGGCGGACGCCATGGCAAAGTACTAGATGAAAGAAAAAGTGCTGGGAAACATGGAGCAGAAATCGAGTCGTCCCCGTGGACCTGGTAAAATTTATTTATATCTCAAAGCCTTCAGAATTATTTAATAATAGGTATTTACTAGTCAGAAAACATGGTTAAAGAGGAAAAAGTTAAGAATTGGGAGTTAGAAAAAGTTTTGAGACAAAGAGTATACGTTTTGATAAAGAACAATTATTTGACAGAAAAACAAGAACGATGTCATATGTTATTTGCTCGAGCAAACTGTGAGTATAAGATGAGGTAGTTTACCTATTTACAAAGATTTAACCAGGAGTTGAAGCATAGATAGTCATTTTGATACGAGCATCAGTAACCAGAAGTGACATTTCCAGAAGTGACATATGTCAAAAGAAGAAATTCTAGTAAGGATTAAGTCAATTGATAAGGTATGAACAATATAGAAAAATTTTAGAGTCAGCGTTTTCATCTCAAGCTAAATGATTCAGAAAAATGTTTAAGTGACATAAAAAATTTTTTTTTTGACAGCCAATAGAGTATGATTGAGAAATAAAAATCTGGATACAGAGCGTTTCAATAATCAAGTAAATAAAGAAATAACCTCGTATCTAATTATGCGTCTTCAGCGGAAAAATTTTTTGAACTTTGACTCAATTTTATTAGTAAAAACTCCACATCTATCTTATCACGTTTAATCTGAATTTAATGTGAAAACATCTCCGAAATTCAATCGGAAAACAAAAATATATAAGAAATAGTATAAAACATCTTTCTTGAAAAGAAATAATCTCACTTGTCGTGAAAACAAAAATTTATCTATTTATATTAAATCTGGATGTAAAGAGGCATTTTCTATCAGGAAAAACTTCAGATGTAAGTTAAATTTAGTTAAAGTATTTCAAGTTACAACCGATGTGAACCACATCATAAGTCATCATGTAAATTTACTCTGGTACAAAATACGCTAGTAATAGAACGCAGCTCATCCACTTCTAAGTTCGCACCTGATGATCCGTGGAGGAGCGAACTCCAATTTGACAAAAAATTTTAACTCTAGAACGCGGTAGAAAAGTTTCTTAAAATTCTTTTAATTTCAACCCCCGAGCAGTAAGTTTGCCTATTAAATATTAATACTAGTGACAAATAAAGTTTTGCCTAATCTTAACGATAAAAATAAAAAAATAAAATAAGATCAAAAGATTAAGCAACGACGAAAAGATTTTTTAATACAGAGCAACAATTAGTAAGAAAAAAAAGGAGCATATTCATTGCAGGTATGAAAATTTTAATTATCTCACATATTAATTAGTCAAAAATCCTCTTAAAAGACATCATTTTTCCATTAATAAAACATTCGTAGAAAAATTCCTCGAATATTGAAAGAAAATTTTATATTTTTTTTGTGAGAAATAGTGAACAAACCACCCTTCCCAAAGTACAGTCGGTACGACTTAAGTGGGAAGAGCGCACTAGGAATTTAAAAATCGAAAGTCTGATCAAGGAAAAATTACATCTGTAAAATACCATTACCATCTGGGACTAATTGGAAAAATCCCAATAAAAAAAGAAACCCAGGTAAATAAGGTGCTAATTGTATTCAATTTAGAAAAGAAAAAAAAAACAATCCCCGGTGAAAACGTGGTAAATTGGAAGAAAACTATACGGCCAAATAAATGAACGCACGTGTCGTCATGTGTCGTTCATTGAAACGCGCAAAAATTTTTGTCTGGAACATATCTATAAAAAATGTTCACACTTAGGAACAGGTAGAACAAAAAAAAACGAAATTATGTTACAGAAGATTATAAACTTTTTATTAGAACCTATATTACATTTAATAGATTTTTTTTAATTGGCTTTGAGTATAAATAAATTTTTTTTTGATTTGAATATTCATATCACGTTATTCAACGTACTAATACTTACTTTTTATACAGGCAGAACCGAACGACAGGAGTGCCGAAGGACCTCGTGGTGACCTAGTGGTGGAGTGGGACATGCGTCACACCAAAAAGTGTCCACTCTCAGACCACGTCACAACCACATGTCCAACCAACTCCCCGGAGGCAGTCTGCCTGGGTTTTTTGAATTTTTGATATCTATATCGACGATGATATATTACATTGCTGTAATGTTCTAACATATCGATGCTATAAAGTGTTGTCGTACACATATTCATACATCCGAAGATACCTACTGCAACTCGTGCTCATAAGAAGTATTTAAAACTATCTACAAGGAAATCTCAACATGTGCCTACTGTTATGTGTGACATAGTAACCAAAAAAAAAAGAAAGATATGCGGCTATCTGGAATTTTTTTTTTGCAACGTGGGACACCAGCCAGTGAACATCTGCCACAAAGTGCATGATTCGAGTCATCTAACGAGATACTTTAAAGGCGATAAGTATCAGTCCAAAAATTTTGTAAATGATTTATGTTGCTGAAGAGGTATGGAATTTTACTTTGTATCATTTTTAGTATATATATACATATATCTTTTTGAGAAACGAAATATAAAAGTTATCTCGCCTTAAAATTTACTCTAATGTATCTAAAGTAAAATAAGAAGTCCAAATAGAATCACTCTGAGTATTCATATTACACCTGACTATGAAGGTGAAAAAAAAATCTTGTATAAAATATTTAAAATCTTTAGAAAAGATTCGTACTGTATTATAAATGTGTTCATTACCATATTCCAAGATCTCAACAGAAGATAAGAATTTTTATTTCATATTACGTAAAGCCCTTACGGCTAACTATATCTTTGGAAACAGTCAGTATCCACAAACGTCAAGTTAATAATATTTTTATGAGTCCTTAAGACATTTCTATGTTAACATCTTAGTTAACTTTTGTTAATTTTTGGTAAATTATCATCACCCTGTACAGAGAGGTGGATAATCAAGCGAATTTTATTCTTATGAAAAATTCCAATTTCAATTTTTTTATTGCAACCTATACATGGATAGTTAAAAAGTTTCGAATCTCATATATTAACTCGGAATATTCTTCGGGATATTTAAATTTTTTGAATACATAGTGATGATCGTCATCACTTGGTGAACACGTTGTCTTGAACGTTTAATCAAAAAAAAAAAAAGACTATAAAACTTTCATATGTCGGTCATATAGTACCTACATGAGTACCTACGTATGGGTATAAAATGTTCATCATTTGTTTATATGAACATTTTTCTCCCAAAAAATAAAAGAAAAAAGATTCATATGATAAAAAGAATAAAAGATCATGAAATATAATATTTCGAGGTCAAATAAGTTTTTTTTTTTGAATTCAAGATATGAGATTCCCAGGGAGGCAGAGTGCACTTTTCCTTACTGCGAAAATGTAAAATTGTCTGAGAAAAATGTATTTAATTGTCTGAGATTATATTTCCCAACTATATTGTATAACATATAAATATATTAATAACTTTTTATAAACTATAATCATGTAAAATTTTTAACAGTAGTATCATTTGACTAATTATATTGATTATTTTTAAAAATTTTTTTGAAAATTTAATTGAGTGGCTTTTTATGAAATCTTGTTTCTTCTGATTTTGGGGTGGGATTTTCTCTAAGCAGACGCATGTCGTCTTTCTTCAGTTTTGTCTTTTTCGTGTTACAAGAAATTTCATACGATTGAATTTCTTTTTAAAATTTTACGTGTATATTTGCTATAAGCAACTTTTCATTTTTCATTCGCGTTAAATTATTAACTGATTATTACATCAGGCGGGTCAGAACGTTCTCGTTTGGATTTAAGGCAATCTTGCGTCTTCCTTGACTGGCCTTGAACTTAACCTGGCAGAGTTAAGCGCCGATAAACAGATCCAACCGAATTCTAGTTCGTTTTCACACGTTTGTTTGCCGAGTCAAATCTTAAATACAAAAAAAAAGAACAAGAGGTACTAATCGTAGTATCTCTTGAACAACGCGGAAGAGGGGGAGGTGAAAACTTCTAACCTCAGAAAATTTAATTGGTCGGAATAAGACTTTAATAAATTCGGTCCGACTAAGAATTACTTTTTATGAAACTTGAAACTTTTTTTCGAGCATTAATGATTTTATTTTTAGTTCGCTTGCTTTGAAGTTTATCTATTGATGATAAAGGTTTATGTAGACGAAAAAGTATTTAATTGATTGTGAAGGACTTGTTAATGTTCTATTTTGGTCATAATTAACTTATGCAGATGATTCATATTCTTTAGTTTTAGTTTTTTGATAACAAAAAAAAAAAGGTTATTTTCTTTACCTTAGATATAGTCTATGAACTTTTGTTAGTAGTAAGTTATAATTCAATAAAAATTGTTTAAGTTTTTTTGCGAATTTAATCTTTATGATCTTTCAATTCAATGAGTTCAGTTGATTTAACATGAGATTTTATAATAATCTCAGGGAAGGTTCCATACAGAACATTTCTTTAATTATTTCAGGTAACATGGAGGTTTAGATCCATAAGAATGGGGGTCGTGACGGACAATTTGCATCAGCTGATGTGAATCTTTTCTCCCCAGTAGGTATATCAATTGGGAAGTTTCGGAAAGGTAATATCTTTTCGTTACTTTTAGGTCGGGTAGGTAGGCGAATAGGGGGAAATAACAACATCTGTTTCTCCCAACTTTATAAGGGTTCCTATAAAATTCATCGGATGATATGGAACATTTGGATGGGTTCAGGGGTAACGTAATCCGAGACAGGCTACTAACATCTTGCCCTATAAAATTTTTTTTCATTGTTTTTCTTTTTGTAACATCATTTACGATCTAACTTAACTTTTTTCTGGAATTACCTTCCGGCCCTTAGCTTTTCAGCTTAGCATTTTAAACTATCTGAGTCAACCAACAACTAGATTCCAGGTCCAATAATATGTAAACCCACTACTCGCTTCTGCAGCATCGACTCACTTCCCTGATGGCTGAGACAGTCGAAGCAAATTTTTTCGGACCTGTGGCAGCAGTCGAGCGGTAGTACCCTATTCCTCCAGGCCGAATATTTAAATAAGGTCGCTTTAGTTCTATTTAGATATTTGTCTTGTGGAGATGAGATAGGGATTAATTCAAGAGCCAATCTTTCTTTTCATAGTTTTTTTTTGATTCCCATTTACGAATCTCGTTTAAGTTCTTGGTCTGTCTGATGACTTTAATCTCTATTAAGGTCAGGGGGATTAACTACCTTCCTGGAATGGATTCTTATACGGATTATGAGTTCTTAAGTGATGATCAGTTCAATAAATGGTGACAATAATTTATTTACCGTGATCAAGTGAATAAATTATAGATGTTCAAGGCAATTTTTAAGGTTTAGTGACATGTGTATATAACATCTAGATACACAAGGTATGGTTATTTGAAGAACCGACTAGGTGACGGTCCTGCCCCCTTTAAGTGATCTCATGCTTACTTAAGGGGGATAGAAACTGTTTCCAACTTGATCCTTTGAATAATGATATCTTTAATTTTTGTGTATTTTTTTTTATTAACAGGAGTTAATTATCAAATCGGAACTAAGAAACTTTCTTTGATTAACTCATAAGAGGTGGACTTAATCTTATTATATGCAGTCTGTGCATATGAGTGACAACAAGATTCCTCGTACTAAAATAACTTATCAGAGGCTTGCACAGATTTTTTTTTCTCATGATTAAGTTTAGTCCATCTACGATTCCGTTCCGATACGTCAATGACATTCCACATAGAGTAACGATATTTCACTGATATGAGAATTTTCGTAATAACGAAGCTTTCAAAGCATAGTCCTGTCTGACTTAGAAGTCTCTTTCTCTGGTGGTGAGTTGTTCGATATGATAGTGGCTCTTCTGTTTTAATTCCGTTACATAAATGGCGCTCAAAGTGGGATAGCGAAATTTTCGTAACCACGAGGTTCACAGATTTATCCTAACAGCTTGTGGGTTTCGGTCCTATGAATGCGGTGTCTAGTGACCGGCGTAGGTCCCATTACTTAAAGGACACCCAATAAAGCACAGCGAAATTTCGTGAGCGCGGATATTTCCACAATGACGAAATTTTTAAGAAAACATTTTTTTTTCCTTTTCGTCGGTTTGGAAGTCTCGATTCTAGTTAGAGTGTTGTTGAGTGTTATAAGGGCTCTTCTGTTATAATTTCATTACAACATAAAACTAATATTTAATAACCTACATTAAAAAAAAAAAAAAATACTTGTTTAAATTAAATTGTTGCTAATGTAAACTGAAACTATTTATTTGAAGGTAAATTAAAGATACCTTAAACTTAAGTAACTTAAAGAACTTGGCTGTCAGCATGATTATATTAATTAAACAGTGGGAGTGTTGATAATGTTCAATTAATATAGTAGATATATTTTGTAGGGTGCTTAACCCTTTTTGTTTGTATCCTAAATATCCTTTATGGATTTGCATTGTGTCGACAGCTTAAATTTTTCAAAAACTAACTACTTGTACTTTTACTTTTTTAACTGATACACCAAATTATTTTCGTTCATTAAAAATCTATTAAATAAAGAACAATCCTCTTTTATTTTTAATAAAGAACTTAATAAATCAACATATACTCTCCCATAATTGATGTAATTTGTAAATATCATTTAAAACACACTCTCCGATAACACTTTTCATACCATATCTTAAAATTAACCTATGAATAATCTTTTACCCTCTTCAATCCACATATTTGTTAAACCCTTCCAGCAGAAACATTCCAGATTCCATTACACACCGAAAATCATACTTTTTCCAGTTTATCAGATTCAAAAATAGAACTATCCAATAATCAACCCCCGAATTCAATACAAACACTCCACGCATGGGTACCATAGAGTTGAGCAGTATGATAATATCATATTAACAACAAAAAATTTTGCAACCAATTTGGTATTTAGCATATATAAATTGAACTTTTTTTTGGCGACAGGAAAAATTTACAAAAAAAATCAAAAAATAAATAAATTCATAAAAAAGGGATCCTCCTAAATGAGGAAATTCGGGGGTTTGGAGCAAAAGTGTGCATTAGCAAAAGTGCTCCTGCGGAACTTAAGGTATTTCTCAAAATGTTATACGCACAAAACAAAGCGAAAAAAATGGATAAATGCTATTCTACGTCATTTAGTCATTTATAAAAATAAACTGGACCTCAGTTATTTTACCCCCTTATATATCGGCAACCAGGAAATAGCCTACGTATAAAAGGTCAAGAATCTGGGTATCTCGTTTAACAATACCCTTTGCTGGGACTATCATGTTCAGTTAGTTGTAGGGAAAATATACTGTTGCTTACAGAGTATCTTTTTTACACAGTACTTTACTCCACAAAATATAAGACTTAGGGCCAGTGTTTTCAGCTGTGGTTAAATTTAACCATTAGCTGGTAACCATAGAAACACATACAAAAGCTATGGTTAACAACTGAAATAACCAATGGTTACACATAACCAGAGCTGAAAAGACTGGCCCTTAGTTAAGCGAAAACCTTAATTGTACCTTTTATTTCTCTCGGATGCGAGTTATTTTTCTTTTTGATTCAAAAGTCCTGACGCATTTTTACCTATCAAGTATCATTACAGCTTGACTTCTTTCAGATAAATAGGAAAGCATTAAATTGATAGCTGAATCAGAAAACCCGAACTGATTTTTCATTTTTGTGAATAGTGCAGTATGATTAACGATATCAAAGGCTTTAGAAAAATTCAATAAACCTAGAAATAATACTAAGTCTTCATCCATAGCACATCTAAGTTCTTCAGATATTAGTCAACAAATCACGTAGAATAGCATTTATCCAGTACTTTTTCAGTTTTTTGTGTGCGTATAACATTTTCAAAGTTTAAAAAATAATAAAAGAAAAGGTAAATCCTTTAATATTCCATAAATTACATAAAAGTTCAGTCACGTAAGATATTTTAAAATGCACGACTTGTTCGTACAAACTTGCTCTTGTAGCAAACTATGCGATTGCAAAAAATTCAATATAAAGATATCGAAAAATGGCCACGAAAAAAAGGAAATCTAGTTGTATGGTAGCTATCATAAAACCGGTGTTTAGTCAAAAACATAAAATGCAATCTTATGTCAATTGTTTAATACAAGTGCCAAATTTAAATGGAATCGGGTAAGCCGTTATTAATTTATGGCCAAATTTGTAAGAACCGTTAACACCAATTCTCCGTTATGTGAATTTTTAGCCAAAAATCTGAAAATCAGTTATTTTAACAGCACTTCAAATATAACGTTCACAAAGTTTCATCAAAATCGTGTAAGCCGTTTTCAAGAAAATTTGGATAATTTAAAACCGTTATATGGGAGGTACCCGTTATAGCCGGGCTAAAACAAAAATTCAAATTCATCTTCTAGGGAATCACCAAAAAGAACTACACACGAAGTTTGAAGAAAATCCGTCCAACTGTTTAGGCTGTAGCTCGATGAACATACAACCGAACATCCCCCCATCCACACATCCGCACATCCTTACAACCGCACAGACAGACCGAAGGAAGGCATGACGAAAGCTACTTCTTTCGTCTTCTCTATCATCGTAATGTCATGTTTGATAAAAACCTGGAATTATTTTTTTAAACGAAACCAATACTTGCCTTATTGAGCAAGTAAAAATGGCTTTTTTAGAAGAGGTGGTTTTCGTTATTTTTAGTTTTTTCAAAAGGTACAAGACATTTAAGCATCTATTTTTCTGTTTTTGACTAAAAATTAACAAGAATATTGAATTTTGAAAACAAAAATTACAGTTAAATACATAAAATTTTTAAAAAAATTAGTATGACATTTTTTTTTAAATTGTTTTTTTCAAAGTTTTGAGTTTGAAAATTAATTTTTCAAAAACTATTCACTAAAACAACTTTATTTTGAAATAATATTAGAGAAAAGATTTCTGGCTTTTTTAAAAGTTTTAGCACGGCATTGTTGTTTTTAATATATTTTTTCCTATAGTAGGTAATTTTTTTAGAAAATTATCACTCCTGCCTAAATGGGGAGAGATAGACCCCCTTCCCGTACGATTTTTTTTTTGTGTCGACTCAACATACTTGCTCCATCTTTTTGGCACACGCCTTATGTGAATCACTCTGTATATTGCAATAAATAAAACTATACTTTGGCACTTTTTGCGCATCTTGGACATCGCCTGGCAATACTTTTCCAGAATCCAAAACGCCTGGCAATTTTATTTTCGAATTTAGCTTTAATATCACACCAAATTCAGACCTGCTAAAATTAGATGATTTTACAGCCCCTTTGTTGCCCACCCACTCCCACACCCAGAGCCTTACAGCTGCCAGGCGACCGGATTAGTTAATAGTAGCCGTGTTTTTTTTGGCAAATTATACATAGTGAAGTGAAAAACTCCAAAAAAACCCATCCGCCGCCACATTTTTGCGTGAATATAAAAAACAAACAATTTAGGAGTATTGCCGCGACTAAAATTTATTAAAATACATACATGTAATAGTCCGGGAGGTGGTGTCACTTTTTTATCAGTGATTTATCTCCGACTCAAATGTAATTGATTGAAGAGTTTACCCATTACTCTGTTCGAAATCGAAAGTCAGTCAGCGCGACCGCGGTGGGTGTGGGCGTGGGAGGCTGTGAAACTCTTCGGAAAAACTATGAAAAAAAGTGATAGATCTGGTGATGAAAATTTGTTATATTGTAAATTATTGATGATTAAACGTGAAAATATTCGTCAGTCACTTTGCCGACGGGGGAAACACCGTCAGTCAGAGGTTTGAAGCCGTCGGAAAAATTGGAAAATTCAAGTGATCGATCTTCACTTGAAATTTTTTGGAATGATTATTAATATCTAATCAAGCATGAAAATGAACGTCAGCCACGTTTATTGTGGTGGATTCCTTGTCAGTCGGCTTTTCAAAGTCGAGAGTGCTGAGCAGGTTCCTGTGGAGCGCTGCATCTTATGCAGCTCGACTGACGAAGAATCCACCAGCGTCGTGCCGACTGACGATTGTTTGTTTGAAGTGTGAAACAAGTTCTCTATAATTTATTAATTTCAAGTCAATATAATTCACTTGATTGAATTTTTGAGTCGTTATTAACAATATCACTAGGAATTAAAAAGTCACGCTTTAAATTGCATTTTTTTTATTAGTTGAACAAAAATATTTTAAAATTAATCAATTTCTCCTTCACTCTGGCTGTCTGACTCATCCGTGGAAGTATCATCTTCATCATCATAATCTGATGAATGTTCGTCTCCCTCCGAATCCTCCTGACAGTCTGAAAATAATACAGGGTTTCAATATGAAAATAATAAATGAGTTGGTATTATATGAAATGTTTATATATGTACCTGAAATATTTTCTGATACATCTTCTTCTGTTATGTCCTGGATTTCAGGCAACTGCTCTCCATCGAACCATTTAAATATATATCTTCCATCTTCTTCTTTCCATCCATATTCAATTGGATTGGTGATTGTTGTTACTTGGTGAGTAGCATAAGACCACATCTGTGCGATGTGCATCGTTCGGAGCAAATGCTGGTGAAGCTCGGTCTTGCATGGTGGTAGCGCTGACCCTTCGAAATTGCTCTTCGTTGTTAATATGGTCTCGTTATCTTTAATTTTGTACGTCTTCATGAAAGTTGCCAAACGAGCTAGATTGACATCTTTCAAGGTTTTATATCGATACATTTCGCAAACAAAACCCTCCAAAATAGACAATTGTTCACTTACATCGTCATCTGACCTTTGCGAAATTGCAATGAAAGCATTTATATAGTTCGCAGATTTTTTTAAAAGCTCATAAGGCTTATTCTTCCCCTTTCTATAAAAAGTAGGGTTGAAGTCACAGCCAGTTAACGCATGAAAAGCTGGCAACGCTCTACTAAAATCTTCACCCAGTTTTTGATAAATCTTCGTCACGTCTATGTATCGATAGCTGTTGGCTCGCCCTGTGAGTATAGATATTTGCAAATTCTGTGTGATTCGATGCATGTTACCAAGCATAATTACAATAATATCAGTGTCAGAGCATCTTATCGTTACATTTGCATCGAAGTGCAGCTGACATATGTGGAAAATGATCTTTGAATCGGCCTCTAAATGCTCAGGGCACGATAAATTATCCTCTTCTGTTCGAAGTACTTTATTTTCAACGACCTGGAACTTGAAGCATTTCTCGTGATTCACGAACACTGTTCGATCACCGAAGTAAGCGCTCATGTGATCCTGATTCCAATGATCACATAGATATTTTACCAACGCTTCCTTGAAATAAGTATTTTTCAAATCGCTCCTAAAATTGGACGATCTCTTCTGCTGTGGTCCATTGATTGTGAATCGATTTCCCTCTACACTTCCACGCAATGTATGTTCATTATCTTTAATTGGTGGAGAAAAATATCGATCGAATGCGATAACGATTGTTTTTGCGTTGTTTGCAGTGAAAGAGTGTAATATTTTTTGTGAAATATTACCGAAAGACACTGGAATTTCCGTCATGCAGTGGATCGTATGAAAACCATCGAAAACTCTCAAAGCAAAGAGGATCTTCTGAACATTCTGTAATAAACGTTTCTCGCAGTTTCTTTCCATTCTCCTGCACGTTGAGAAGGAATTTTTCAATATTTTTATCGACGGATCTTCCACTTGAAATATTGTATAAGTTCTCTGCATCAAGGTCGTCCGAAAAAGGGTTCATATTCTGACGAATGTGCCTCACAAGCGAGTCCATCTGCGAAGTAAATTTAGTTATCCTGTTAGGTTCAAGATCAGCAGAGCCGTCCTGCTTGTTGCGCAATCCCGCTCTTTCCATGATGCAATGAATAAGCGCCGAGCGAATACTGTGGCTCTTACACCATCTCTGTCTTGCCGAAATGAAATTCGTTAGATAGCTAATGCCGGTTAATTTATTCGCTGCATCAGCGTTAATAGTTTGTTCCAACGTCAAGTCTACGGGCTGTCTGGAGAAAGATTTCTGCGTCCGTTTCACTCCAAACGATCCTTTTTTTAGCCTCTCTATTAGACCTGGATGAGATACTTCTACTTTTATAAGTTTCTCATGATAGAGTACCAGATAGCGAGAGTAGTTTTGTTGGTTGAAAATGAAGAAAATGCTAGCAATCTGAGGCAAAATATGCTTGAATAGTTTGAAATCTGGCAATCTTATACTGCGATTCAACATCAGATAATAATCTATTAAATTGATATAAATCATATTAAACTGAGCAGTCTTTACATGTTCTCCCTGTAAAGTTTTTTTACAGTATTCTTCATATTTAGTATGAATTCTAGAAATACTGTCATTCGTGATCGTACCACTTGGAGATTTCGAATTCGAAAAGTCAGACAAATACTTTTTGATTTCCTCTAGTTTTTCTTCAGAGATATTCCAAGTAGCATAGAATGATTCGAAATGTAATATCTGCAGTGCTAAAGATACAAGGGGATGCAAGCGCTTATATCGATTGAAGTGTTTACCAGCTAAAAAACTATTTACTGAGCCACGCGAGGACTTCACTGGTCCACCATGATAGTAGTTAATCCACAACTATCGATAAATTTTCCTACTGCTTTGAAAAAAGCCATCATAATATGAAAAGAGCCGATATGAATGAATAAATTATCAAAGCGCGGTCTCTCTATGCTTTGAATCTGGAACGCGACTTTGGCAATCGCCAAGTCCTAAGTGACTTCCATGTAAGATTGATGACATTCATCTGCTGCTCTCATTGCTTGCTTTAACGTCTCCACTATCACAGAAGTATTTGTTGGCGAACTATTGATAGTGGTGAGATACGAAATTTTTTGAGTAGCACCAAGATCTTCGTATATTTCTTGTTTAATGTATCATTGGTGAATGAAAATAACGGTTCACTCGAGCAAATAAAACAGAAAGGCTTTGGATGAGTCATTTTCAAAACAAGTTCTCCAGTAAACAGCGCAGTCTGTATAGAGATATAGCCTGCACTGAAACAATCTATTCCTACTATTCGGTCTTATTTATTTACTATCGATATCTGAAAATAAGCGATACAAAATAAATGTTATTTAAATGAGCGCGATATTTTAATTTACAATAATAGTGTTGATGGGTCAATATTTCAAAACATTAATATTTTGCACCTCGAAATGGACATTTACTTATATGAATATATTTCATATTTTTTAGTTACTCTGCAGTTAGCAACCGTTATTAAACATTTTAAGCCAGGCCAGTGCGGGCCACCCAATTTTAATATTTTTATTTTTAACTGTTATTTTTTCACGGGAATGACTGGACACAGAAATGACTTTGTTTACACGTTTTCTAGGTGCCATGATAAATGTTGATGAACTTTTACACTAATTGAAAATAAAAAGTGAAATTATTTGACAAATTCATGTTATTTTGATGACCGAATATGTCATTTTCGTGTGCAAACTGTCATTAATATTACCATGTATGTCACGGGACACCATGGAAATAACGAAATGGAAATGACGACGAAAGGTATTTTTCCAAAATAAAACCGATCTTTACTGAATATTTTCTTTGAAATACATTTTGTTAAAAAAAGACATGCATTGAAAACGGTATTCGATTTTATTATTATATTATAACAAAAAAAAAACACTTACCACGGTAATGACAACTTTGGGGAGCGAAAACTCGAAACACGTACACCACATGAAATATACTTCGCTACTGATTTTTTTGTGCTTATTGCTAAATGTGTCGAAAACAACCAACGGGTCCCGTTATTGAGGTGATCTGAGCAACCACTTACCACTTGGGACATGCCATGGTAATGACATTTTTGATGTTAAAGTTAAAATATCTGAATAAAATCAAATTTTTATTTTTATTTTGTTATGAGTCCACGTTTAAAGAGTTTTGGCAAAAGCTTTTTTCGATAAAATATTTAAAAAAACAATACGTTTTTTAATATTTAAACTCCTGACCGCAGAATATTAATATTTTGAAATATTGACCCTGATACCGATTATATAATTCAATCAAGGGATTTATATTGACTTGAAATTAATAAATTATAGAGAACTTGTTTCACACTTCAAACAAACAATCGTCAGTCGGCACGACGCTGGTGGATTCTTCGTCAGTCGAGCTGCATAAGATGCAGCGCTCCACAGGAACCTGCTCAGCACTCTCGACTTTGAAAAGCCGACTGACAAGGAATCCACCACAATAAACGTGGCTGACGTTCATTTTCATGCTTGATTAGATATTAATAATCATTCCACAAAATTTCAAGTGAAGATCGATCACTTGAATTTTCCAATTTTTCCGACGGCTTCAAACCTCTGACTGACGGTGTTTCCCCGGTCGGCAAAGTGACTGACGAATATTTTCACGTTTAATCATCAATAATTTACAATATAACAAATTTTCATCACCAGATCTATCACTTTTTTTCATAGTTTTTCCGAAGAGTTTCACAGCCTCCCACGCCCACACCCCCCGTTTCTGGACTGACTGACGCGCGGATCGTATATGTTAATGTGGAGAACTACGCATGGTTAAAAATTCGTGTGCAGATCGATCACTAGTCCAAAAGTGACACCACCTCCCGGACTATAAAGGTACATGTAATTGGAAAACAAAATGAGTAGAAACTGCTTTTCAACAACTTAGATTTTCTTACTTTGTTTAGGCAGCTCTTTTTTAAGTAATAACTTCCAGTTGATATTTCGTTTTATTTTTCATTTTTAAAATGTAAGCATTATGAAAAATCAACAAAAACAAAGTTCGAATGTTTTATAAATTTAGTTTTTGTTGATACTACTTCGAGAGATTTTGGTAAAGAATTAAAAGAATATAGTTATATATACATTGTTTTGTATATATATTTGAGATTTTATTATTGCAAGAAATAGGAATACAAATCATTCTTATTCCTTTTTGGGTTCTTCTTTGATTTCTGGATATTCTAATTTTACACCGGGTTCACACTTGAAAGTCGGACAACAGTATGGGAATGAAGCAGTCTTGTTGGTCTTTTCGGTATCCAATTTACATTTGTCATTTGCCAATGGAAGTGGACCACAGTCTTCGACTAATTCCAGTAATCTTAAAAAAAAAAGATTATAAGTGAAATTGAAGAAAAAAAAATAATCACATACTTTGCTGGATTTGATTCATCTAGAACACATGTTGATCGTCCGCAGAAAGGTGTCAAGTCCCATGTTTTGCCAGGTTCAACTGTTGCACAGCGAGTCGACGCAAAACACATTCCAGGAAAATCTGAAATAAAGTTTATTTATAATAATGTAATAAGTAATATTTTTTTTTTAATAGTGAATGTTTTCAATGGAATTTTTCAATTGCACCAACTACTTTATATTTTAAAAGGGCCAATAAATAAACGTAAGTCCCACAACAAAGAGAACAAGAAGAAATTGTTTGATCGATATGATCTTCTCTCGTTTACTCTAATAAAAAAGATCCAAGTGTGGTGCATAAAAAAACAGGGTTGGCAACAAGTTTCCTCATTTTAAAAAAATCATCTTCAAATTTTAGTGCCACCCATATAAAGTTAAAATGCCAATAAATTGTATTACTCTCTTATGGCCAGTTTCTCTAAACACTTTTAAATATTTATTTGGTTGTTAAATCTTAAAATGGCATTTTTCAATTTCACCAACCATTTTAATTTTTAAAAGGGGCCAGTAAACTTAATTCCCATTTTGTTCCAAATAAATTTTAAAGGCGTCTTAAAAATGCAAGACAAAGAGAACGTTGATATGCTCTCCTCTCGCTTGCTGTAATGAAAGAGAGCCATAAGTGGTGAATAAAATCCGGGGTTGGCATCAAAATTCCTCATTTTCAAAAATTCACCTCCTTATATTGGTGCAAACCATTTTAAGCTAAAATGCCAATAAATTTTTTTTAGGTGTATTTTGGTGAAACTGGGCATTAGCAATATATATAACTTCAATTTTGAATTGATCAATATTCTATTATTTAAATAATGTGTATTTTAAATTTGGGCTTTTTGATCCTAGGTTTTTAAAGCAATTAAAAGACTAATTCATTAATTTTCCCGACGTTTCGTTTGGTTTTTTGCCAACATCTTTAGGGGTGTTTAATTTATTAAGACCTTTAATACAAATTACATTTTTAGAAACATTGTTTTTTGGGTTATGGATTTGAATATTTACTCACTTTTGTCGTCAAGTTACATTTTATAAATTGTTTTGAATTATAATAATCATTTTAAATAATTTAACATTTATATTGAAAAGTCATGAATTTTAAAGAAGACAAGGACAACATCAGCTCGATCTACAATACTGTGATAAATTAAATATAGTCTGTGATAGTTAGTTTTTAATTTCTGTTTTGTCTATGTTTCAAATAATTTATTATATTTATTAGTTTCCGTTTACTAAGTGCAATATAAATGTTAAATTATTTAAAATTATTATTATAATTCAAAACAATTTATAAAATGTAACTTGACGACAAAAGTGAGTAAATATTCAAATCCATAGCCCAAAAAACAATGTTTCTAAAAATGTAATTTGTATTAAAGGTCTTAATAAATTAAACACCCCTGAAGATGTTGGCAAAAAACCAAACGAAACGTCGGGAAAATTAATGAATTAGTCTTTTAATTGCTTTAAAAACCTAGGATCAAAAAGCCCAAATTTAAAATACACATTATTTAAATATATAACTTCATTTGAAGAATTTTAAACTCTTTCAAAATCTTTATACACCAACTATGATACCAATACCGATTTCTACTTGATGAATTATGTTTTTTGAAGAAAGAACAGAACCAGTCTAAGATAAATCAACGGTATGACGCACAATTAGCTTCAGAGAAAATTTTGGTCAATCGTATTAAAAGCTTCTTTTAAATCCACGAAGAGTCCAGCAAAGACATTTTAATAATCTATAGTATTTTAGTCCTTTGTAAATATTTCCACATCAGAAATCAAAGAAATGAAACATTTAAGAGCATTTCAATTCCATTGAAGCATTCTTCAAATTTTCTCTAGAACCGAATTGTCTTGAGCTAAAAAAGTTGTTTGGTGATGTTTCAAAACTGCACTCTCTCAAACCTTCTAGAAATTAAATAATAATATGAAAATTGAAGTCTTATTTGAAATAAGATAATTTGTTTTATTTTTATAATCAGGGGAACACATGAGCAATGAGCATGCTTCATGGCATGCCATCGTCATAACACGAATTTGAGTAGGTGAATTCATTATTTTTAATACTTCGTAACCTGACACTCATAAAAGAAACTATTGCTGTAATATGTGCACTTAAGAAAAAAATTGGAGTCGAAACATACACCGCACTTCAACTGAATAAGCACAAATTTTTTTTCATGTGCGATGTCCATTTTCTTTAAACCTTGTGTTTATTTATCATTTGATGATGGTTACTGTCGTTTCTTTAGAATGTTTCGAACAGAAATCGGAAAGAAAAAAGTTAAAAAAACAAGTCATGGTTTCTTACGGAGAAATGGACGACTTTAAAATTCCATTCTAAAAAAAGAGATTATTTACGAATTTCTTTTACAAGATTTTGAGATTGACTGTTTGAAAAAAGCGCGATACATAATTTCAATCTGTCATCCGCGTAGTGTGATCTGTCATTTATTTTTTTGACAATATGGTAAAATTCCCTATTCAGTTGACGCAAAAAAAAAACATTGTACTTTTCATATGAATTTCTTAGAAAGCTAACCAAAGAAAAAATTGTGATACTTTTTATTTTTTTCTTTCTGATTTCTGTTCCCAACATTATAAAGAAATAGTAACCATCATCAAATGCACACGAAAAAAATGTTGCGCTTATTCAGTTGAAGTCCGGTGTAAGCCTCATATTACTTAGTTTTTTACGAGAAAAAGACATAAGAGTGACGGATGCCAAATGTTTACACCAAGTGGTAGGATGTGATTTGAATTGCAATCCATTATGGAATTGACAATTTCCCATTCCTTTAAAGGCTTTCCTTGCGAATTCTGCTTTATTTATTGGTTTATATTTTTTTAAAACATTTAGTGCTCCAAATTCTTTAAAAGATTTACTGGGATGGTATCTTAACATGTCATTTTTCTAATGCACCAACCATCTTTCGTTTTAAAAAGACCAATAAACGAAAGCCTCATTTTCTTCTAAAACTTTGCAAGCGTTTTTTAAATGAAAGTATATTGCACTTTCATTTAAAAATCGCTTCATGATGAACCAAAGAAACTTTTAATTTTAAAAGTAACTATTTTTATTCAATTTATAAGATATAGCAAATTTACATTACGCAGAAGGCCACTTATTCGTTTAAGCGGCGACAACGACTGACTGCCGTATCTATATCCATCGATGAGTTTTTAATTAATGGTTATGGCAGTTTTGCCGTTGACAACTCGGCTTCTCCTGACATTTCGTCCCCATCGGACGAATCTTCATCTTCCGGTTCTGGTTCTTGTCTATAAACATCTATGTCGGGACTAAGTCTACACCATGGCTTCATATGATCGTTTGAAATTACATTACTGTAGCGCTTTTGTTTAAGTTGATTATCTGGAAGGTCCTCAACAATGTATCGATCATGGTTCAAGACTTTGACGATATATGGGCGCTTGTACTTCAGATGAAGTTTATGTGAATCTCCTGTCGCTTGAGGAACATGATCTATGACGATGAGATCACCCTCGGAGTATTTATTTGGCGTTTGGTGTCTTTTATCGTACCGTTCCTTCCATTTGCGTCTTTCTTCCATTATGTTGGCGGCTGCATTATGTGTCTGTCATAACATCGTCACAATCATCTGATATTTCCTGCAAACTATTATCTCCATTATCATCGACACCAGAGACTATTTCAATCTTTTCATTGGCACTTTTTTTAAAAGATTCTAATTTTGTTTTGAGTTCGAGTATTTCCTCATCTTTTGCTTTGATATTGGCATTTAGATCATTAATCGTGTGCTGTAGAGATACAATATTCTTTTCATACTTACAAGCATCGCAATTTTCATCTCTTTCAGAGGTAAGGAGCTCTTGATATTTGTTTATAGCCTTGTCTCTTTCCGAGAGAAGAGTATGAAACGACAAAATTGTTTTCTCAATGGTTCTAGTTTAACTGTTGATTTTTGTAGCCTCTCCTCCTGGTCCTTGAACTTTGTTTCCATGTCACCAAGAGATTTACGGCATTCAAGAATCATGCGGTGGTTTTTTCTACAGAGCACATCGCGACCCAAAAGTATCCCTTGGATAGAATTTCGTCTGGCAGGATTTGGAACGTTACATCTTTTGATTCTACGATGGCTCCTCCGAAACCTTTGAACTGCTTTACATATTCTTTCCGTACTTCATTCTTTGGAGATGTTGATTCGTTGATAAACGAGTGATCGCTTCCCGTATCCACAAATGCTGAATATTTTTGTCCACAGAAAACGACATCCTTCCGGGAGGAATGAACTGTGCAACTTTTTTTTTTTTTTTTTTTTTATAATAGGCGCGCACTAAAGGGATTAGTCTACCCTTAATATGGTGAACACAGTACGAGCATTAGGAAAAAAGGGAGGGGTTTGAAAGGAGATGCCGATGAACATTAGTTTTGAAGTTCTGAGTTTTGAAATGCGATGGAAAAACAGAGGCGGGTAATGCGTTCCACATTCGTGTAGTGCGGCTGAAGAAAGAATCTCTGTATTTAACGGTACGTCCGAAATTGGACTCTAGGGTAAACTGATGAGCGTTCCTTGAAGCACGAGTATTACGGTTGAATTGTTTGAGGGGAGGAATACAGCTAGCTATTTCTTCTGAGCATTGCTTATAAAAATAACGATAGAACAACGTGAGACATGATACGTTTCGACGGTGCTCGAGAGACGTAATTGTATCAGTTATTGACCTATCACCTATCATTTTTATAGCTCTATTTTGTATTCTATCCAAGAAACTCAACGACGTTATTGGAGCACCTGCCCAGATGTGGGAGTTATATTCGAGCTTTGGACGAATATATGCCTTATAAATAATGGCTAGATCAGACGGGGAGAAAAATTTCTTGCATCTTCGGAGGAAACCTAAACATTTCGCAGCAGATTTAGCGGTGTCAAATATGTGTTCATTCCACAGAAGGTGGTTTGTAATGCACATACCGAGAACTGAAAGCTGTTCGGTTTCCTCGATGCAAGTACCACTCATGGAAAGTGGCATGGAAGGAAGGTTTCGCTTTAATGAAAGTAAACAGCATTGTGTTTTTGAAGCATTAAATTCTACGCGATTTTTTATTCCCCATTGGACAATGCTATCAAGATCAGAATTTAATGAGCTTATCATATTAAGCCGTTCAAGATCCACTTCCGAAGAACATGGGCGAGAATCAGGAAACGAATATGAAAAACTGAGGGTACTATCATCAGCAAAACAGTTGAGTGGATTAGAAGTTGTAGACAGGAGATCATTTATAAAAATGAGAAAGAGAGTCGGAGACAAAAGGGAGCCCTGGGGCACACCAGCATTTATTTGGTGGGTTTCAGATTTGAATCCATCCAATACAACTTGTATTGAACGGTTCGAAAGGTAATTTCTAATCCAACGAAGAAGAGATTCATCGACGCCAAAAGCACGCATTTTCGAAAGAAGAGCTTGATGCCAAACTCTATCAAATGCCTTTGAAATATCAAGTGCAACAATCTTACTTTCTCCAAAACGATGTAAAGATTTGTTCCACTGCTCGGTGAGATAAACTATCAGATCACCAGTGGACCTGTTGCTACGAAAGCCGTACTGCCGGTCATTTAGAAGCTTCCGTTCCTCAAGATATTTCTTAAGTTGAAAGTTAATCAACGTTTCCATGACCTTGGAAAGAAGGGACGTAAGTGCAATCGGTCGGTAGTTTGAGGGTGAAGAAGATTCGCCTTTTTTAGGGACAGGCTGGACAAATGCTGTTTTCCATCTACTCGGGAAGAGACCAGTAGAATAGGACAGATGAAAAAGCTTACGCAGTGGTTTTGCCAGCGTGGAAGAACACCTCTTCAGAACGATTGGGGGGATACTATCCGGGCCAGCGGATTTGTGAATGTCAGGATCTTTAAGAACTCTTGATACTGTACGAGTGCGAAAGAAGATTCGTCCCATGAATCCGTTTACGTGCTCAAGTACTGGCGGAGTCATGACACTATCAGGCAGTGTTGAGTTGGCAGCGAACTGCCTCGCAAGTAGGTTAGCTTTGTCAACAGAGCTAACAAATGGAGTGTCATTGAAGACGAGCGTTGGAACCGACGACGAGGTAGTGTTGCGAATATTTTTTACAAATGACCAAAAATTTTTACTACCTTTGGGACATTGTAGTATTTTTTGCCTTAATTCTTGATCATGCAAAAATTTGGTTCGTCGAATATGGGCGTTGCTGGCCTTTCTAGCTTGTTTGAACTTTTTTCGGTTTTCCTCAGTGGGATTGGCTTTATAACATCGAAAGCTTACCTCTTTAACCCTAATAACCTCTTTGCAGCTCAAATCAAACCATGTATTCTCTTTCGGTTTGATTGTTTTAACCCTATTCGGGATAAAATTTCTCATTCCGGAGAGAATTAAATTTGTTATCATATCTGCACTGGAATCAACGTCACTATCGAGGAAGCATAGCGACCAGTTAAAGTTTTTGAAGAATTCATTGAGTCCCTCCCAGTTGGCTTTCTCGTATTGCCAGACAGTTCTTTTGGGTGCTTTTTCTTTAACTGGGTTTGTTTGACACGAGAAATTTGCAGATATGACACAATGGTCTGATGTGCCTAGAGGCGATAATACACTAACTGTGTACTTATCAGGGTCAGAGGTAAGAAACAAGTCTAGAGTGTTTTCAGCTCGACCATTAACGTCCGATATTCGAGTCGGCTCGTCAACTAGCTGAGTTAGGTGATTTAACTCAGCAAAGATCTCGGCATACCTTCCTTCGGGTGTTGTCTGGCCAGAAAAGCGAAGCCACGAAGAATTGTGTACATTGAAATCGCCCGTAACAACGATTTCAGTGCGAGGATAAAGGGAAACAATCCTTTGAATAGAGTCGGACAGAGCGTCAAGTTCGTTTGAAATTGAATTACTGTCCAAATTGGGGCTCCGATAAATAAAACATGTATGGATGATGCGCTTATTTACCGTGAATTTAAACCACATGAAATTAAAATTTGTGTTTACACATGGACCGTATTGTGGTTGAAGTTGGTATGCGACATCATTCCTTATATAAACGGCGAGACCATGGTGGGAGAAGAATAATGGCACTAAGTTATATCCAAATAGGTTAAATTCAGAATAATCCGTATTTTCACTTATTTGTGTTTCGCTCAGTGCCAAAACAGCTGGCCTGTTTTGTACAGTATAAATGTACACGTCACAGAAATTGGATCTTAGCCCACGAACGTTGGCATAGTCGACCCTGAATTCATAAACCATTTCAAAACTCAAAAAAACTATCTAAAACCTATTCGGACAATTACCTATAATGATTTCATTATCTAAATCCCAATTGAAACTTCACAAAAACAAATTGTCAATAGTGTTATGCCTTATTGACAATTTGAGCTGATCCGTCCCTGTTGGCTATTTAGTAAAAAAAATCAATAATATATCCGAGTCAGATTTTATAACAACTCTGGCACTGCAAGAAGAGTTTCTTCTCACAATACCACAGTTATTATAAAAAAACTAATTTGAAAGAAGAAAGGGGAGGGAAAAAGAAAGGATTACTCACTGTGCTCATTGCCATTTAACACATCGCGACACAATTTTTATTATTTTTTTTTCATCATGATCACTGGTGGATGATTTGTTATTGCTGCTTGTTGATGAGCTGTTATTTCAGTGGTGAATGTTGTTGTTGTTTATATTATTTTTTTTTTGTGTGATGATGGAGAGTGATGTGGTGGCTTAATGTTGTTTGTTGTTGTTTATTGCACTTTAATTTAATTATTTATTTATTTATTTATTTTTTTTTTGCACGGCGTGACTTTTGTTGGGTTTTAATAATTTAATTTAATTTAATTTAGATGGATGGATGGGTGCTTATTAATATTTATTTGTTTATTTATTTTTGTTTTGTGTTTGATTAAATAGGACACCAACATTAATAGAGACACAACGAGAAAAACTTAATTTAACGAGACTAAAACTTTCACAACGTGTGTTGCCGGTGAGAGGCAGATCGGCACCCCTCTTCAATTCAAACTTATTCGTTTTGTTCGACCTTGGCGAGATGATAGATTTTGTTCCATTGGATCGAAGTCGGGTAAGATTCCTATGACATCATGCGTACTGTTTGAAAGACGCATTTGAGCTGTGACTGAGAATGGCGTTCCATACACTGAATCCTCCGTGAAACCAGCACCGTGTGATGTTGTCGGTACGTTCTGAGGAGCAGACTGAATCCTTTGGCTGCCCATGTTCGTGTGCAATTAATGTGTAGCTGCTGGATTTACTTCTTTCGCGTTCACAGGAAATTCACTTACGATTTTCGCCAAATTATTCATCGTACTCTTCAAGTCGTCCATTTGTGATTGCCATGATTCTGCCGTAGCCTTCTCACTCGTCTCTATTTCTTCCGAAACTACCTCGTCCGACCCATACAATTCGACCAATAGGCAACCTTTTGTGCTTTATTACCAATTCTTGGTTGGTTTTTCGTTTGCAGAAGGCTATTTAATTAGGCAACTTTTAAACATTCGAATTTAATCTGTATTTGTTTCCCTTTTTTTTCCTATCTCGTAGTCTAGACGTTGTTTTTTTGTTCCTTTGTTTTGTCTACCTTTTAGTTTCGAGCCTCATTTGAATATACTCCTTTCTATTTCGTACGTTTGGTTTCGAGGTTCGTGAGTCTATCTCTGTCTCTTTCGTTTTAAACGTTTTTGTTCAATTAATTCGTTTCGTTAAAACTGATTCCTTGTTTGTTTTCCTTACGTTGGACGTTGTGTTTTATATTCGGGTACGTTAAGTATATCTCTTTCCCTTACGTTGGACGTCGTTTTTTTTATTTTATTCGGGTACGTCTATCTATATCCCTTCATATCTAAAATGTTTCATTAGCCGTCGCACGAAGGATTTTTAGATTTCGCTTTTTCCCTGAGAAATGTTTTAGGACCGATAATTTATTGTTACCGATATTGTAGGCAAGTGATCACACTTCTGATTCTGTCAAGATGAACCAAAGAAACTTTTAATTTTAAAAGTAACAATTTTTATTCAATTTATAAGATATAACAAATGTACATTACGCAGAAGGCGACTTATTCGTTTGAGTGGCGAAACGACTGACTGCCGTATCTATATCCTTCGATGAATTTTTAATTATTGGTTATGGCAGTGTTGTCGTTGACAAATAATTCAAAAAATAAGACAAATCACGTTGAGAGTGTTCATATCGAGTGGTGAATACAAATTTGGGATTGTTTAAAAACTTGCCAATAACAGGACCAAAGCAGGAATCAAGAGCTTCATAAGTGTCCTTCACAGCATAAGAACTAGATACCTATGTTATTTTTTTAAACACATACAAACTCAGAAAATACATCACACAAAAATGTACGTTATTTTGAAGCCATCAACACTGATAAGATTCCCATAACCAACGAATGATTCTAAGGTGAAAAAATATTAGTATGAAAAACTAGCTTTAGAACGTTGTACATACTAAAAGTCCTTGGCCCTAGGGTGGAAACAAGGGTGTGCGGAGACTTTGAAGCTCCCTTTTTTAAGTTTTTCACATATAGTTTAAAAACGCTTGATTCTACAAAAAAAATCTTGAGTAAAATTTAAAGTTAACAAAATCTTCTAGAACACTTTTTTTTGCAAAATTTTCTAGTATCTTTCTGAGATATGATATTAAGAAAATCGCTAATATTTAGGTAAGCATATGAGGGTAATACATTAAATAATTACATTCTTTTATAAGGGAATTAAATGCTCTACACTACAAAATCAAAACAAAGGTTTGAGGCCGAACTTACGAACAGAAATTTATCAAAAACTTGCAGGTAAAATTCACTTTTGTTTTCTCAAAACTAATATCTGCAAAAACTCAGATATTGTCTATAACAGCGACTTTACCAATATCGAAATTTTTCATATGAATTAAGTTTAACTTTACCATAAGCTTTCTTTCTTTTCATAAAAAGTTTTTAGTGCACTTTGTGAAATAATCATTAGGTAATAAAAATATTTGTACTTCCTTTGTAATGGCTTTAAAAAGTCACGAATAAATAAAAACCAAGAGTTAAGCGATCTTGATCGAAGGCTATAAAACATGAGTCAACGTTATTCATGCAAATCTCCTTCGGATAAGGTTACACCATTCTCAACTTAAAACTACCGATGATCAAAATCTGGGTCATGCAATGGTCTGCTGAGCACGCTAACTATAACTGCAATCAAAACCATATAGCATTCACTGCGAACTCTTACTTCTTTTTCAGCTAAAATTACATAATGTACATATATTGCAATCTAAAACGCAATGGCATCGCATGTCCCATATCATTTTTACTTTTATCAACCCAGCCAATTTTGGTCGATCCCAAAAACGAGAGGTAGAAATACTTTATAATTGGGCAACTTTATACAAGTACATACGTATATATTAAATATAGATTGCATTAAAGATAATGGGCCATATTCATAGATGTTTTACAAGTTCTTATTAAGTTGTTTTTAAGCTAAACTTAAGTTTTTGCTATGCATGGAAAATTTAAACCCAAGTCTAAACGAAAAACTAGAGTCTAACTTTAGACTGGAATGAACCCATGTTTAAGTTGTATTTAACTCTGATAAACGTCAGAAATAGGTACACAAATGAAATAATTTGTTAAGGTCCAAGAGTGATTTTCTTTCTTGCAAATAAAATGTTGGTAATTATGTACCACTTTACCAAAAAGAAAAAAAAAATACATAAATAGATAGTAATATTTCTACATATCTACCTACCTACAATAAGACAAATTTTTGCGCAATATAGGTATATTATTCACGAAGATGACGATATAATTGTGCAATAAAATAAATTTTTGTTTTAAGTTTTATAATTTTCTGTTTCAACCTGCATTGTTTTCAACCTTTATTTTTCTTACTTAATAAAAAAAACAATCTATCCCACTCACTCCATATGTGGAACCCAAGTTTGGGACACGTTCCACTCGTGTTTTACTAAACAGAGCTGACAAAATGCATAACAACTGTGTCTAACCTGAGTGTTAACGTTAGACTCCAGTTCAGAAGAATTCGAGTTTACAATATGACTATGAATATGGGCCAATGTTTATAAGAAATTTTAAATCATTGAAAGTGAATTTATGTGCTTGGTTAATAAAAGTAGATGTATAGATACGGTCTTACATATAAAATCTTAATAATAATAACATTTTAACTATGTGTCCGTAAGGCTTATTGCCTTTTAAATGCAACAGATGTTACACAACACAAGTTAGAAGGAGTAGAAAGATAGGAAAGAATTGTTTTGGTACAATGGTTAGAGATGCTAGTTGATTTGTATTTTTTATTGCATACCTCATAAGGGACGTCCAGCATAAGCTGAAAGGTATGCTGAAAAGAAAAAATTGCTTCGCACCCAAGTGAGAATTGAACCTGGCAATTTCTGGGTTAACAACCAAGCACTCCATCTATTGCACCATTGCCGCTTACTTAGTTTTTTTGTTTGCTTTAAATTTTAAACATGACTGCAGGTGTGTTGAATGGTCTAAATTTTAAATCATATGCAAAGCGTTGCCTATTATTTACTTCTCATAAAAACCTGTGTATCTAATCGATATGTCAGTTGAAAACGTCAACGAAACGCAAGCAACGCGAAACTATGGGTCGGCCCATTAGAATCAATGTAGACAAAAATTTTCCTTCAGAATCAATACAGCTGATTTCACAACTTATTTGTCAACATAATTGACTGCGTTCAATCCGTCGACTAAAAGTTAGCCAACGAGCTCGATTGGCCCCGCTCATTCCGCCAACTTATAGGTTAGCCAACGAGCTTTGATTGGCTAAATACCCTCAAAAGTTAGTTGACATTTAGTCGAGAATTTTTCAACTTAAAACTTTAGATTTGTTTTCGTCTGATAGGGTTGAAATTTTAGTAAACATTTACATACTTATGCAATCTTTAATTTGGTTCAACTAAATATGTAATTGCTGCTGCTGTAAGACTTTTACTGTTCACTGCAATAACAGTAAAAATGTATACAAAACTGATTGCTGAAAGAGAATAAGTAGATATGTAAGATCGGCCCGAATTCGGTAAGATGAGTTGGGTTATTTTTTATGCAAGCCACATTCACTTATGATGGAGCACCGCATGCCGCACTGTCCGTCGCGTAGTGTTGTTCCGGTTGCCCCACCCGACATTAGATTGGTTGACGTAACGTAAACGCATTTAAAGTAAAACACGATCTTTATTTTTTTTTCTTAAACACGTTATTCATTTAAGATGTTTCTTTATTTTTGTAAACTTTCTTGAATATAACTGGATAAATTACGTCCATATCTGTTATTTTTTTTTTAAGTGAATGATTTTCACTTTTCTTATTTTTTCTTCAAGATATTTTAAGTTTACGATTAGGTAAAACGTATAGTAAGTAGGTAGGGCCATTATTTTTGTTTCCATATATTAAAAAAAATTTCTGCATTAAGGTGAGAAAGAATGCTATACAGTTTTAAGTGGAAAACAATATCACTACAAGTGGGAATTTCGGATGTGGATCGTATGTGGAAGGCGAATATAATTTGACAGTTTGTTGCAATCACCTTGTTATTCGAATCACCTTGAGGCGAAAGTGAACGAACATTGAACGAACCTGAGCAATTCGACATTATGGGAGTATTATATAATTTGCTTGTATTCGGATATTTTCATACGATCCCGTACGTACTGTTCCGACAATTATGGTTGAGAATTTTAAGACTACTACCTATAAAATTTCAAAAAAATCATTTATGCTATTGTGCCGCTGGACTTTTATAGCATTTGCTATTATCGTAATATTATGTTTACTTGTTTCCTCAAAAAGTTTTTTTACGAATCCATATATTTTGCCAATGGGAAATTTCGCAAGGGGATTTAGAGTGAAAGCATAATTCGTTAGGGCTCCTATAAGAAATGATATTGCTTTTATTTATTGTTGAAATAATGTTCACCACAGGTTCGTTCCCTCAACTTGGTTGACTATGGAGCGTTGAATGAATTTTTGGTCATGGTACAAAATAGATATTTATACATACGAGTATATCATAATATATGTATGTATATCGCAACTGAATACGACAGCGACGGGTAATATTGTATGTGATATAATAACCAGCTAGTTCTCCAAGGCCCTTTTGCTAAAACGAAACTTAATTTTACGCAGAGGAGGAGCCTCTATTTGAATATATAATGTAAGAGCGGTTGTGTCAAACAATCAGGTGGTCCCAACCCAAGACAATACATAGTTATAGCGTTTTTCATTTAAATTTCAAATATTTGATCTCAAAATCCAAAAGTGCTCTTTTAAATGAAACATATTGGGCTGTTTTTTTTGTAGAATTAGACAGAGATTGATCACGCATAGCCGTATAGGCTATGTGAATAATATGCCTTCTATATAGCTTTGTTTATTGTATGCTTCAAAAAATAATAAACCGTCATTTATTATTTAACACTTCCATTCAATTACGAGTATCATTATTAATTATATTGTTTGTTTACTTGATTTATGAAAAAAATTATGAATTTGCATTTTCTTGCAATAATTTACCTACATATACCTTCCAACAAAGTAAAATAACAAATAACAAAAATGCAAAAAAATCTAATCTTTTAGGAAATGAAAAACGCTACTACTGAAAAGTTTTAAAGGGAATATCAAGGGACTAAAGGCAATTATAAAATGCTCAGCCAAAATCAGCTTTTCTGATGTACACCAGGGATTTATTGTTGGGTAAATTTCCATTAAGCTTTATCCGTGGAATATCGAAAAATTGGAAAAAAATATCACCGTGTGAATGGATTGTGATGTGAATTATTGAAACAAACAATGAGGTTTCTTTTCATGGGAAACGTAAATAAAGACAACCCCATATTGACAGCAAAATAATGTACATTATAAAATACTTAAAAATCACAATTGTACTCTTCTTTCGAATTTTTGATTCGTGATGGTCATTTCGTGAGAAAATGTGTCATAAAGGCCTTCAAATCTGCATAACCAAATGTGTTAAGTGGTTAATGAGAAGGTTAACTTTTTTTGTGTTGACAAAAAGAATCTCGTAAAATTCATATTAAATTGACGACTATAGATACCTACATAATATAAATTATCAACAAAGCGAACTAGGTAATGATGGAATTTGTTTACTTGCATGAAATTCGTGGGATATATATCTATAAGTATGAATATTGAATTCTCTGGGAAATGTGAATTAACAAAAACAACTTGTACATTGAGTAGAAATAAGAATACCTACTATTGTGGCAGTATTTAGCTATTTCACGGAGGAATCAGAATCCTCTTGGTGGTGCTGGTCTATTATAATCCCTTATTGTTGATTCGAAAAACATTTTATTTGATTTAAATGATTTTTTATGTACCGCGAAAGCACTCCCTATGCCTATATGTATACCAGGGTTACTCGAACTACACAATTTTTCCACAGTGAAATGGGGATATACAGGCTATGATAGGCCCTGATAGGAAAACTATCCTTAAGGAAATTACTTTTGGGTACATTCAAAGAATAAATTCCTTCTACATTTCCAATATTGACAATGTTGCCATAATTTATTATCGATGTATGCAAAGATTTATTTTGGCATACCTAACGGTAGAAACTTCGTTCATGATTTTGTTAAGAGAAATACTGCGTTTAAATAAAATTGAAATCTTATTTGAATTTTTAAGCCATCTTCATGCCTGTTTTGAAATTTGGGGACAATTGTCTTTTGAAAGTGCATAATAACCATAGCATTTTACTATGTTCTTTATGTAAACGTATCCATAATGAAAATAAAATAATAAAAATTAATAAATGTACTTATGTATTTATTTTTTTCGGTATTTTATGTGAATGTACAATTTTTCGTTATATTGTAAGCACGAAGAATCAAATGTTTACACATATGATCGATTTTACTTTTATTAAAGACTTACAGTAATAATAAGTAAGAACAATTAAATAGATAGATAGATAGACATTTTATTTCATTCTTTACACAGGAATTGACATATTTAATATTACATTTCTACTGAACAATTCGTTTTAGGATTTAAAAATTCATATATTTGAGAAAAAAAAAATAATCTGAAGGAACCAATGACCAAAACCGTTAATGTAAACAAAAAAAAAATAACTATATTAATAAATATAAATATGTATACCTTTTGGCAATAATAATTCGATAAATAAATATATGTCTATGTATACAAAGTTGAGCAAGTAAATAATGAATAAATAAATAAATAAACAGTTAAATAAATAAGTTAACAAAAATATTAATTAATAAATATATAAATATATTGAAAGAAGAGAAATTAATAAATGAATAGATGTATAATAAAACTTTTAAACTAAATAACAAAGTTGTAGGATAAAAACAAAATAAATAAATAAATAGGAAACAGTAAAATGAGGTGGTAAATAAATAAATAAATGAATATACAATAAAGCTTATAAACTACATAACAAGGTTGTAGAATTAATAAAAAAACAAAAAAAAACACAATTTAATAGATAAAACATATATAAATAAATAACATTAATAAATAATATATTATAAATAATCGTAAACAAAAAATATAACATGTATGTTTAAATAAATAAATAAAATATAAATATGTAAATAATATGTAAACTATCATGAACAAAGTAATTAAACATTAAACATTGAGTTGAATAACCAAAGGGTTTTCAGAGATATCACAGTTTACTAAAAATTATTTCTTAGCTTTTGAATTCTTATACAAATCATTTTAACACCTGTACGATTATGAAGATCCTGAGTAGAATGATGTCGAGGTAAATTTAGTGTCATCTTTAAAAGTTTGTTTTGACACACTGAAGTTTTTACTTTACTTGACATCCATATAGCAAAATTGCTTAACACAAACTTGTGTATGATGATTTTATATGAAATACTTAACAACGACTTGCGATGAATAAGTGGATAGAGCATTTTTATTGCGATTGCATTAGTTTTTGTAATTGTATTTTTAATGTGTTGATTAAAAATAATTAATTTCAAAATATTTGGCTATTATATAAAAAATAAAGAAATTAAAAAAATTGTGTATTTTTAAGACAAATGAAAGAAACTGAAAAGAAGAATTTTATAAGTTCGTTTAATTACCCATGACATTAACTCATGATGCGCGTTATGATATAGTTCTAAATTAATACGTTTTACTGCTAATAATTTTTTGAAACGTCTCACTATCAAAAAATAATACTTAAATACAAATGGGATATTTATCTTGTTATATCTGTAGATGCGTGGAAACCGCATGATTGTATTTGATTCGGTTTTTAGCCCACGTAATAGCTACGCCCCCGTTTTCCCGCTAAAAAAAGCTTCAAAGCATTTATAAGCTTAGAATTTTTTATGATTGTCGTTTTATTGCCATTTAGTTTATACTTATAGAGGAATCAAGATGGTTTCAAACTCACCGAAATAGATGTCGTTAAATGAGGATATCAAGTAATTATTATTGCCCTAATTCCCTGTAATGAAAATTACTCAAACCGAACCGAACAAAATTCTTCAGCATACATATGTATTTATTTTTCTTTATTTTCTTTTGCCTTTTAACTCAAGACTAATTGATTTAAGAGTAAAACAGAACAAGTCGATAGTAACGACATCCTACGAGCAGTATTTGAAACTTACACATGATTTCTCTATGTGTATAAACTCAATGCGATTGCATAACACAAATGACATGATATTTATGCATAAGAGTATTGTTTGTTTTGAATATTTTTTTGTCCTCCCCTTAAAGTATAGCTATTAGGTATTCAATATTTGTAGCCATTTTTTTTTGGTTTGTTGTATTTTAGTCCACATTTTACTGCAAGTTTATGTATAGTTGGAACGACAAGGCAAAATACTTAATGGATTTTTTGACATGATGATGTTTATGCAAATTCATTATTAACATATTATTTAATTCGATTTATGTGGGATGGAGCGCCTATGAATAAAGTCTTTCAGGTTTGTTTTATTAAAGAAATTATTTTTTTTAGTTTTTACTAACAAGCAAAAAAAAATTAATTAATTATTAAAAAATGCACCATACTTGTAGGTGACTAAACTGAGCGCAGTATTAAACAATATTATTTTGTGATGAATTGTACTGTTCTTAAAATAGTTCTTTCAAGTTAATGTCAAAACCAAACGATAGTTTCCTTTCCGATCTGTCAAATGATCACTTTTATTCACATTGGAGTAAGTGTAGTAAAAAAAATGCAATTAGTAAGCTATCAGGTTTTTTCCGTCAATTGCAAACGGGAGCGCAGTTTATTTCCTTACGCAAAATTGATCGACACTTGACGTGAAAGAACAATCCGTTTTTTGGCAGTTGCATAATTTGTATCCTTAGAATGAGGAAGAGAACGTGATCTACGTTCATATGAAAAAGTTATTGAAACTTGATGAAACAGAGCAATCCGGTATTTTGAACAAAGTATAAGTTATCGTTCTTCTCCTTCTCAAATGGAACGTTTAGAAAACTTTCAGAATTTACTCTGCTCTGGATGCTCTAACTCTGCTCAGGGATAAATATTACATTAGAAGTGTCCAGGGGAAAAATGACACTAGTCCACTTTTTTTTCAAAATTAAACTTTTAAAGACATCTTGTAGCTCTTTGTGTGTAATATATGATGTGTTATTTACTTCCTGAGAAAAGTATGTGATTATAGCAGAAAATAAAATTAAAACATACCATGTATGGGAAAATTCAACGTTCAACGTTCACTGATAAATGCAAAAAAAGGAGACGATGAATTTCCACTGATGAACGATTTATTACCATGGCAAAATGCATAAAAATAAATTTATGTTTTGGGTCTAAGATCATCATGTGCAACAAAACTGTTTCTTTCAATTTTTTAAATAAAGTTGGCATTATGTAAGTTAACTTTTAGACCCTTTATTTGTTCTGAATGAATAAATTTACTTGTCAAAAAAAAATTACTAGCAATAAGTCCCATAGCAATTTTTTTCATTAGTGGACGGATTGACCGATTCTATAGGTGCAAATATAATAAACTGAAACTAAATATTTGAAAAAAAAGTAGGTAAGCAAAAAATATTATCGAATTGAATTGGTAAATATCTTCGCACGTAACAAAGATTTATTTTATACATAGATAACTGCTCTTTCGATTTGGAAAAACAAAAAACAAAATTTTATCCATAAAAAATGTTCTTACAATTATTTTCTAATTTCTTGATACCGTGCGAATTTAAATATTTTCTATATCAAATCAAATCAATTTCAATATTTTTTGCTTTTAAAATTAAAATAAACAATCGTGTCCTTCATACATATTTCTAGATACCCATCTGTTTTGAAAGGGTACATACAATATTCTTGATTTTTGGTACGTATATCATAGAAATTTAATAATGTTTGAAGACACTTTGATGGCTAAGGTAGTTAATTCGAAGCAAAGAATTAACATCGAGATCATTCTGCAGATGGTTCAAGTATCAAGTGAAAACAATTGAGTCTAGTCATGGCTTTGGATTTGAAAGATTCAACGAAAATCAATTGACGTTAGTTAATATTGGTAATATTGTAGTGTCATTTGGGCTGCCAACCAGATATTTATTTCCCCCCATGTCCAACAGCAAGACTTACATTTTCGTTTTTCATTAAAACCCAAAAAAAGTTTTCAAAATCAAGCTTTTTGTGCAATCTCTCTGAAGCCGAAGAAATTAATGACTTGTAATAAATTTTCATTTGCCGAACAATTGTTTGCAAGTAAATAGATGTTTCTCTTATACTTTCATTTAAAAGATGCATTTCATATTTTTCACATTGATGAGAGAGAGTTGTCCTTGAGATACCTATACGCCATAAAAATAGATAATATGGTAATGTTAAATTCACTATTCTAAAATGCCTATTACGATTTTTTTTTTTCAAGAAAACAACATTTTCCATCGCCTACGTATCTTAAAACTTAAACAAACCGTTAAAAATAATGTTAAAGTAATTTATTAACTAATTAATTATTCTTCTGTATGTACTTTCTGCTTTTAACTGGTTTAATCAACTTAATAACTTTTTGATGCTTAGTGATTTTAATTGAATAAACTGCACATTTTAAGAGATACTATAATTATATTTAACTGAAAAAGAATAAATAAACTCCTATAGATGTACCTAGTATTGTTTTTTATTAGTTCATTTGTCGACTAAGTATTGCCGTCTTAGGTTATCTTCGGTTAGGTAAATTTTAAAAATATCTGTCAGTATTTATTGAATCCGTAGGATTTTAATTGCTGAGCTGAACGATGAAAAATATGAATTTTTTCAGAGCTTCAAATCTTCAATAGGTATATGAAATACATAATAAAATAAATGTATTAACTCACCTCTTAGAACATCGGCAGGAATTAAGCGTTTGTAGACTTTAATCTCTTCGTCCTTTTCAGGTTTTTTCTCGTCCTCGCAGTTAACAAAGACAGCAGCAAAAAGGAATGCAACATAAATAAATGTAATTTGAGCTTTCATTTTAAAATATTGTTTTTAAATTTGTTTCAAGATAATATCACAAACAAATGTTAAATTAATTATCTCAGAAATCTTTTCCCACGCACGGTTTGAAAAAGGATTGAATTTCTGTTTTATTTTTTTGAATATTTAAAATATGAAATTGAATTTGTTTTTGATTTTTTATGAAAAAATATTGGAATCCTTGTAATCCGAAATTTTCCCTCAATGACAAATCGATTTCAATTTTTAAAAATTGAATTCAGGTGGAAAAAAATTTTATTTCTAATAAATAAAAAAACACAACGTCAACATCAAACAACAACGGCGACGGCGAATAGTTAACGCGATCTGAAGCTAGTGAAAGTAAGTACTGAATTGAGTTGAAACAAACCATTAACACCGGTATTTATACACAGAGAAAGGAAACAAGATCAAACCATACTATTGTTGGTTTGGGTTTGTGAACGAAGTAGATGTGATGACTGAATTCAGATAGTGTTGTTTAACTATTGACCAGGGATGTGACCTACTTGTGTACCAATTGTGCTGTACACATGGGCGCCACGTGCGCCGCCGGCCGGCCGGATTCACCAAACAAGGGCGCAGTAAGGGATTATTAATCTTGCAATATTCTTTCTTTATTTTACTTTTTTATTTCATAGCAAAGCCTGAGTTGTAAAAAAAAATATGTTTCTATTTTACTTCAGCACTTTCGAAGAACAACATTTCGGTTTAATTTTTAGTTTACAGGTGGCAATTCTCCTCAGGACAAATGAACACAACGCAATCGAAGTGACATTTGACAGAAACAGAAGGAATATTGGAAAAAGTGTGTAAGACTTTTTTATCTAGTTTTATTGGACCCCACGAAATTGTAGTAAGGTAGGTGAACCAAATATGGCCCGGGGCCTAATAAGGCCCAGTGGACAGAAAACAACAAAATCCTTCGCATTTCATCTCACACAAAACAAAAAAATACAGGTTACTTCGATCGTGTTGAATTTTGTAGCCTGTTGAAATTTTTGAAGCTGTGGCTACTTGGCTTTTATAAAAAAGTGAATGAATAAAGTTATTTTTTTGTGGACAATATTAACAAGTACCTCTTTTATTATTTTTAGATAAAAAAAATTCGTATGCATTTATTTTATTCTAGTACAACTTTTGTTTACCGGCTAGATTTTTGTTAATAATTTTATAAACAAAAATACATCATGGTCCTACAAAGGCCCTTGAAAAATGGGCCCATGAGTGGGCCTTATATACAAATTTTAATTTCATTTTCTTCAAAACGCAGTTTCCCCACCGAAATCGTCATCGTCCAAAAGGGAACCCGATACCGAAATCATGGAAGAGGAGCGGGGTATTTTACCACTTACAAGATATTTGTTGAGTTCACTGCAGAAGGCGAGGCATTTGACTATTCACGTTGATGTGCTTAAATACATATTTTTAAGTTTTTGTTAATTTTTTTATAATTATAATTACATAATAACAATGACCTATTCCAAAATAATCTGAAGTATCGTTTTTCTCGCTCCAGAATCATGATTTTTTATAAATATTTTGCAAACGAATTTATTAATTTTTCTTTACTTTTAGTTTTAAGATTTACTTTGGTACTTTTTGTTGTAAAGGAACAATTGTATGTTATAATTAAAAAATTAAAATTTATAAATTTAAGTTTTATAAACTATTTAGCTTTTTTTGACTTTTTTCAGAAAGAAATACAATGGAATTATTAGGAGCACAGGTTCCTAATAAGGCCAAACAGAAGTTTTTTTTTTTTAATGATCGATTAAATTTTTTGGTGATTTTTTCAAAACCCTAGTGCTTGTTATGATAGCATAATTGAACTAATTTTTATAATCCATTTAGTTCGCCTATATATTCAATAAAATACAGGAGTTATTAAAGAAAATAAATAAGTTGAGCCTTATTTGGTTCACCTACTTTATCTGCTATTTAGTGACAGCCGAGTGTTCGAAAGTTATTCGAAAACAAATCTAAACGCTTAAAAATCTTAAATTGCTCAACGCTCAGAGCTTATTCTGATCTGAATGAACAGATAAAAACGCCTAATCGTTTAATATTTCTGATGTTAGTTCAATAAATTATGAAATGTTGAATGAAATCTTATGCAAATAATCATCTATTAATTGTGGGCGGCAATGGTACAATGGATGGAGTGCTTGCTTGTTAACCCACGGGGTGCAGGCTCAATCCTCAATCGGGTACAAAAGCATATTTTTCTTTTCAGCGTACCTCCCAGCGTACCTCAGCGTACGTCCAGCATAAGGACGTCGCACATGAAGTTATGCAATGAAAAATAAAAATTAAAATCAACTAGCTCTCTATCCATTGTACCAAACAATTCTTTCCTATCTTTCTATTCCTTCTAACTAGTGTCATGCAATACCTGTTTCATTTAAAATTTTTTTTGCTCATGTTATGAAAAATTAATATCATGACATTTATTTATTTATTTATTTATTTATTTAACCAATAATCACTTTTCATAAAACACTAGCTGGCCCGGCAGAATTTGTTTCACCTTTTTCGATTTTTAAAAATTAGGTCTGTTAACCCCAGCGCTACCAAATATATCTCAGGCCAATCTGAAGAATGGCCGAAAATTTATTCAAAATCTGCCCAACTGTTCTGGGATCCATATGGAACAAAAAAACACAATTAGGTTCTTATGTGCATATTATATAGATCATTATTTTTTTGACAAAACTGGTTTTATACTTGGTTTCGTGTAAAAAAAAATTGATGTTATAATCAAACATTACGATGATAGAAGCCCAAAAAATTAGGTTTCGTCATGCCATCCATTGGTCTGTCTGTGCGATGTGCGGTTCACCAACTACAGCCTAAACAGTTTCATGATTTTTTTCAAACTGTCCATAGCACTTTCATTTTTCACTTATTCATTATGTAAGTTCTTCGAAATAGGTATTTTTTAACTTGTGGCAAAATCGATTGGGCTCAGGCTCAGCGGATGCTCGCTGCGGTCGAGTCTAAAAGTTTTGATTTTTTCATTTTAACAATAAGACCACAGAAAAATCATTAGACGATACGTATGTAACTAGCATATTTATGGTAAAGTGAGTTGCTAAGAAGAGGAAAACTCCAACGAAAGGCATCGATAGCAATTTTGTTTTGCAGCAATAGTGCAGCGGTTACAATTTTTGTTTGTTTAATATGAATGAATATTTTTATATATTAGTTACTTATTACATCCTACATATGTATAATCTAAGAGGTGTTTCATATCATGCAATATAAAGCTGAGGGTAAACATATTTTGTAAACTAAGATCGTAGATGATAGTTCATGGAGTAAGTCAACGTCATTTTATAATGCAGCTCATCATTTTCAGATAGAGTTTGAGTTCAATTTATAGTTTGCTGAGTATAGGTACTAATAGTGCTGTCATTTTGGAAAAGTCCAAAGCAGTACATTCCAAAAAAAAATTTGCATAGTTTTTGGACAAAAGCAATACGCATACAATTTTTTTTTTTAATTCATATTTATTTTTATTTTTCTTTAAAACAAAAAATAAACTTAGATACATATCTACTTTATATATCTAAATTCAGGTAACGAGTAATAATTTTGGAAGGCAAATAATGTTTATTGAATTTTACATTATTTGTATTTTAATAACATTTCTTTGGATGGAACACACTCTATAGCGCTGCTATACCTTATTAATTCCTTTGCCATTAAAATTGAATTGACTGTGGATGTCAGTAAAGAGTTCCTTTTTTTATCTTTTATCAAAGCTACTTGCGAAAACATGCGCTCTGCACTTTCACTGCTATGCGGAAAGCATAAAATGGACCCAACAAATGTTTTTAAAAGGGGAAACATTGGAGCATTTAATGCGTTTTTTAAATTAAAGATAGCGCTCCAATAGTCTTCGAATTTCAAATCTATACTTATCATACTTTGATGTAAAAGAGCCCTCCATTTATCATCAAGGTCATCGACAAGTTCTTCTTGAATTTGGAAACAATTGTATAAGCGGGGTAAGGCTTGGGAATGTGGAACTTGAAAGTGCACTTTCATAGAAAATATGTTATGCCATCTTTAAATTTTTTTTTCATGTTTGGTTTTATGAACAACGAATTTGGAAAAGCAATACAAATGGCAATACAAAAATGAAAATGCAGTACAAAAAAAAAGTGTGCAGTACGGCAGTACGGACCAAGCTAAAGCAATACAAATATAGCTTTTGCAGTACGTTCGACAGCATTGGACTACTAAACTTCTTAATATGGTACCGATTTTTTTTGTTATTATAAATTCTTGTTGCATGTGCGCTTATTTTGATTTGATTTGAACATTAGTAACAAAATTTTAAGTGGAATGCATTGCATGCGTAAATTACGAGCAATACATTTCATTAAGAGATGTGTACTGGTAGACGACCATATTAGCCATACCAATTAGACTTAAGAAATTTAAATTTCACAATGTTAATATATTAAGAAATAAAGGAGTCATTTAAAACTAAAAAAACTAAAAAACTTAAGAGATGTGTATTGTGTATGCCTTGTTAATACAGTCCGGCTCAAAATTAATGCACAGCATTGCACTTTCTAATTCAAATATTTATTTTTTTTTATTAAAATCTGTTTCGTAGGTATTTAAAATAAAAGAAGCGAAACAAAAACTGCAACTTAATGTAAATAAATGGCACAACAAATCTTTATTTTATGAAAACTTAAGATACATATATTTTTATTTTCCAAAAAAAAATTAAAGGTAATATAACCGCACATTTTACAATACAGAGATTTGATAACGCTTTTCTTACTTCTGAAACATTATCGTAATACTATAAAACAAATTACAATTGGGTATGATTGTTTGTCTGAAGAAAAATGCATTTTAAAACCTTTGGATTTCAATTTAAATAAAAAGAAAAGATTTAAAGTAAAAGAAAAGACGAAGTGACTAGAATACATACAAATTAATAACCCATTATGTCTGTATACTATACACATCAATAAAAATTAAGTGTATGTTTGTAATGTCAAAATATCAGCTTTTTACAAGATGCATAATATGAAAGATGCACTTATAAGAAATCAAACGTTTTTAAAATGTTTGTTTGGCTGTTTGTCCAGACAAATCGCGAGAATGGATGAACCGATTTTGACGGGATTTTCACTGGCCGATAGATATGTTGTAACTTGTAGCTCGTGACTAAGGTTTTTTTTAACTTAAATAAATTAAATTATTTAAGGATATAATCAATTAAATTTGTGAATACAATATAAATTAAAACAAATTTATTGAATATTTGTAAGTAGTGAGATAATTAAACTAAAGCCAGCAAAAATTGTTACAGTTAACAAATTAATAATTTACTCACAAAGTAAACAACTAAAAATAATAATAATAACATAAATTGTTTGAACAAAAAAAAAGGATAAATACTTATTACAGTGCTAAGCATATATTTATCAGAACTACCACAGTCAAAGTTATAGTCAAGTTTTTGAATTAGTTCAGAAATCAATCGAACGTTCGCTCTTCGTTGGAGTTTTCTTCTACATTTAGGACCAGTTTTTTAATGGTCAGTTAAACGGTCTGCCAGAGGCAGATCTGATGCAGATGTTGCTGACCGTTTATGGTCAGACGTTCAAAAACAGATCAGGGAGCAGGCGGCTAGGGTGGATTACCTCTACTCTATTCTGCCGGCAACGCTAAATGGTTAAAGTGAATGTTAATTCGCTGATTAGGACCGAACGTAGAGCAAACCTCTTTCATTTAATGCAAGACCAAAGTCCTGACGTGTTTATGGCTAGCAAAATTAAGCTAAGCCAGAAACACAGACTAATAAAAATTACAAAATCGTAAGAAGGAATCGGCCCAACTTCTCTCAAGGGGTGAGGTCGCAATCTTCATACGAAAGGGCATTGAACATAAAGTTATATTTAATAGTGAAGTGCAAAGATTCGGGTTGCTAGAAGCCTGCATCGTTTGCATTCCTCTCCAGCAGGGGAAAAGAATGTACGCAATCGCGGTGTACGCACCTGACGCAACTCAGCCGGCTAATTTTAAAGCAGAGCTCGAACAACTTTTCGAATGCTTAAGATTGAACTTGGATGAGAATTATTATCTCATGGCAGGGGACTTGAACACCAAACATGTAGATTGGGGAAATCAAGTACAAAATCCTAGAGGGAACAATCTTTTTAATTGGATGGGTCGATACAGTGTTGAGTGTAGGGTCGACCTTCTGGCTTCAGATAGACCGTCATTCCCGAGTAGTGGTAGTTTTCTGGATCTACTCCTGCTTGACTCAAGACTGATAATAACTGACACTGTAGGTCAACATTCAAAAAACTGTTTACGAACGATTAAATACGACATTGACCACTGCGCACTTGCCGCTGTAATACAGCTCCCGAGCGAACTTTTGGAGTTGGATGAGTGTGCCTGCGCACCCTTACAATTTCAGTAAGATGCGTTGGAAATACGTTCCGATGACATTTCGGGGACCTGAATCAAATTGGATACGACTATAAAACAAACAATGGATAGAACAATCCCAAAATATACGCAACACGACCCTACTGGTATATACATCAACGATCTTCCATGTCTTAAACTCCAGAGGACAACAGACAACGAAGACGTACTAACGATTGCGAGAATAGATCCGGAGGCTATCGTTTTCGGTAATAATTTGTTTATAATAGAAGGTCTCCAGGAAAAAGTAGAAGCTGTAGGGGCTGTTTTCCAGCAAGTGTATAAGGTGAATGGTAGCACTCGTCCGAATTATGACCTGAAGAACAGAGCCTTACTGCACAATTTCTACCTTGGAAATAACATAACGCAATGGCGATCCGAGAATACCGGTTTCACCGGGTTCAATGACGAAAATTTGGTAAACGCCACCATCGCCGAGTGAAATGGACCCAGTTCATTGTTAATTTCGAAGATTAATTTTCAGTAAATTTTTCAAACATTAAAAAAATCTGCGGGGGTCCACGGTGTACGTAACATTGTTTTACGACAAGAGGAAGCCATAGACATTTATACCACACTGTTCAACAACGCATTGAATAATGCATATTATGCAGTGAATTGGAAAAAAGCTGTGGTCCATCCTCTCCCCAAAAAGGGAAAGGACAGCTCCAATCCGGCATATCTTCGGTCGATAAGTCTTCTTCCAGGTATCAGTAAGGTATTCGGAAAGATTATCAATGGAGCTCTGTTCAAGTGGGCTGAGGACAAAAATATTATTCCAGACAATCAGTTTGGCTTTAAGGCGGGACATGACACTATTCATGCCACGTCTAAGTAAGTTTCTGATGTTCAATGGAACAAAGCGAAAAATCAATGCACGGGTGCCGTTCTGGTTGATTTAGAGAAGGCTTTCAACAGCGTATGGTTGAAGGGTCATTATCTGAAGCTAACTAGATTTGGCTTAAGTAAACCACCCTTATATATGCTTCATGACAGGCTCAATGGTAGAAATTTTGTTGTCAAAAGTGGCAATCTAACTTCTACCACAACTTTTGATATTAAAAACGGTATACAGCAAGAAGCTGTGAACTCGCCAATTCTTTTTAGTATTTACAACAGTGATCTGATAGATAGTCTCACTCATCCAATTGCGTACGCTGATGACCTTGTAGCGTAGAGGACGGGTCCAAAAGTTGAAGTCATCAGAATTCTCTTGAAGCGTGACTTCGACAAGATTCAGCAATATTGTGATAACTTAAAGTTAAAAATTAACTTTCAGAAATCAGAAACTATCCTGTTTAGAACCCCTTTGTCTAAAGCTTCAAAAAAAGTATTGCTACAGCTGCAACTTAGACGTGTTTTGTTTTCGCTCCCGACATTAAAAGCCTTTTTAACCGATTTATTGTATCTAGATCACCCTATCTGAATTAAACTTCACAGCAAAATCCTTGAAAGGGTCAACCCCATCTCATGATAGAATATCATACCCTATGATTTCATTAGGTTCTTTCCGCACAACACCTATTCCGAACCTTCTTGCTGAATCTGGATTCCTGTCGCTGGAAGAACATAGAGATTTCCTTACCGCAAAATTAATCCCAAAGTTACTTACCTCATACGGATCACCAATACAAAAGAACTTGACATTAACGATGAAACGCAATACCAAATCCAGGTACGAACACGTTATATACAGAGTATACGAAATTGCAAATAAGTTGGAAATTCCACTTAAAATTATTAATACCAAACCTGGTAGCTTTCCTTCTTGGACATTGAAAACCGAAAGCGTAGACACCCAGCTCACAACATTTAAAAAAACTAACCTAGCACCTATCCATTTCAGGCAAATGTTTAACGAAATGTGCGACAACTTAACCAAGCTCAACTTTAATTTTTTGTATACGGACGGGTCGGAAATAAATAACAGAATTGCATACGCGATAGTGGATCAACATTTCTGAACACCGTAATGTTTTTACCGCCGAATCAGCTGCTATTTTAGGAGCTATCGAATACGCGGAGAAAAGAAGAATACATTTTTTTTTTTCTCAGACAGCCTTTCATCCTTAAATGCTATAATCAACATAAACTACAACTTTATACCAATTGTAAGAATTCGGAACAAGCTATGTCAATACAAAACCAAAATTAAACTTGTTTGGATACCTGGTCATGTTATCATCCCTAGCAATGAAGCAGCTGATGCCGCCGCCAAAATTGCCACCAACTCGCCTTTAACTTTTTCAAACTTAATCAACCCATACGACTTCCTAAAAAAAATTAAATACCTACATATGGAAAAATGTTTATACAATTTTAAAAATATAAATAACTACTATTCAAACATCATTAACCCTTCACGCATTCCAGTACAACTACCTGCAACTTTGACCAGACCAGAAGCAAAGGCTATCATCAGACTAAGGCTGGGGCATAGCCACCTCACCCATGTACATTTGATTGATAAGAACGCAATCAACATTTCCTGCTCATTCTGCAACCACCCAGAACAAATGACAATTGAACATCTGTTAAACGTCTGCCCCAATTTTTTTTTTTTTTTTTTTTATATTGAGCGCGCACTAAAGGGGTTATGAATACCCTTATAATGATTAAACACAGTGCGAGCAATTAGGAAATGAGGATAGGATTAGAAAGGAGAAACCGATGCACATTGGTTTTGAATGTCTGCAGACTGTAACGAGTGGGAAATACTGTGTCTGGTAAAGCATTCCACATTCGCGTAGTGCGGCTAAAGAAAGAATCTCTGTACTTAACAGTACGTCCGAAATTGGGCTCAAGGGTAAACTGATGGGCATTCCTAGCAGTACGGGTATTACGGTTGAATTGTTTAAGGGGAGGAATGCAACTGGCTATTTCACTAGAGCATTGTTTATAAAAATAACGATAAAACAATGACAGGCATGAGACCTTGCGGCGGTGTTCAAGAGAAGCAAATGTCTCAGTAAGAGAACGATCTCCTATCATTTTTAGAGCTCTTTTTCAATCCTATCCAGAAGACTCAAGTACGTTATTGGGGCTCCAGCCTAAATATGAGAGTTATACTCAAGTTTGGGACGAATAAAAGCTTTGTAAATTGTAGCCACATCAGAAGGGGTAAAAAACTTCTTGCATCGTCGGAGAAAACCTAAACACTTAGCAGCATTTTTGGCGATGTCAAATATATGATCACTCCACAGCAAGTGGTTTGTGATGCACATACCTAGGACCGATAGTTGTTAAATCTCCTCGATGCAAGTACCACCCATTGATAGTGGCATTGGGGGAGGGTTACGCTTTTGTGACAGTAGGCAGCATTGAGTTTTCGAAGCATTAAATTCTACACGGTTTTTAAATCCCCATTGAGCAATGCTGTCAAGATCAGAATTTAATGAGCTTATCATACGCTGCCGTTGGTAGTCCACATCCGAAGAACAAGGATGAGAATCTAAAAATGAATATGAAAAGCAGAGGGTACTGTCATCAGCGAAACAATGTAGTGGGTTAGAAGTTTCAGAAAAAAGATCATTTATAAAAATAAGGAAGAGCGTCGGAGACGAAACGGAGCCCTGGGGCACACCAGAATTTATTTTGTGGATATCAGATTTGAACCCGTCCAATACTACTTGAATTGAACGGTCCGAAACGTAATTTCTAACCCAACAAAGAAGAAATTCATCACGCATTTTCGATAAGAGAGCTTGATTCCAAACTCTATCAAATGCCTTTGAAATATCAAGTGCAATAATCTTACTTTCTCCAAAACGATGTAAAGATTTATTCCACTGTTCGGTGAGATAAACCATGAGATCACCAGTGGACCTATTGCAACGAAAGCCATACTGCCGGTCATTAAGAAGCTTCCGTTCTTCAAGATATTTCTTAAGCTGAAAATTGATCAGCGTTTACATGACCTTGGAAAGAAGGGACGTAAGTGCAATTGGACGATAGTTAGAGGGGGAGGAGGATTCACCTTTTTTAGGAACAGGCTGGACGAATGCAGTTTTCCATTAACTCGGAAAGAGACCAGTAGAATAGGACAGATGGAAAAGCTTACGCAGTGGTTTTGCCAGCGTTGAAGAACACCTCTTCAGAACAATAGCGGGGATACTATCTGGGCCAGCGGATTTGTGAATGTCAAGATCTTTTAGGACTCTAGCACCTGAACGAGTGCGAAAGAAGATTCGTCCCATAGAATCGTTTACGCTTTGAAGTACAGGAGGAGTCATGTCACTCATTGGCAGCATCGAATTAACAGCAAACTGCGCTGCAAGCAGATTGGCTTTATTAATCGAGCTTACAAAAGGAGTGTCATTGGAAACGAGCGTAGGAACTGACGATGACGTAGTGTTGCGCACATTTTTTACAAATGACCAGAAATGTTTACTACCCTTGGGACATTGTAGTATTTTTTGCCTTAATTTCTGTTCATGCAAAAATTTAATGCGTCGAATATGTCCGTTACAATTCTTTCTAGCTTGTTTGAACTTATTCCGGTTTTCCTCAGTAGGGTTGGCTTTATAAATCCGGAAACTTACATCTTTGATCCTAATAACCTCCTTACAGCGAATCAAACCATGAGTTTTCTTTAGGTTTGATAGATTTTACCCTATTCGGGATAAAATTTCTCATTCCTAAAAGAATTAAGTTTGTAACCATATCTGTGCTGGAATCCACGTCACTATCGAGGAAGCATAGTGACCAGTTAAAGTTCCTGAAGAAGTCGTTTAGACCGTTCCAGTTGGCTTTCTCATATTGCCATACGGTTCTCGTAGGGTTTTTCTCTTTAACTGGGGTTTTTTGGCATGAAAAATTAGCAGATATGACACAATGGTCTGATGTGCCTAGAGGCGGTAATACACTAATCGTATATTTATTAGGATCAGAGGTAAGAAACAAGTCTAGAGTGTTGGCGGACTGATCTGCAACGTCAGGAATCAGAGTTGGCTCATCAACTAACTGAGTCAGGTGTTTTAACTCAGCAAAAATCTCGACATACCTTCCTTCGGGTTTTCTCTACCGATGGACTGCGACCTTGTCGTGGTGGTAGGGCTTAAACTGTTCATTATTCTACGGCATCTAAGATGTCTTGATCAGTGAACTAACAGCAGTCCGGGTGAACTGCACACCCTAGGACGTTCACCCTCAAGTTTGGTGGTGAAGAACCAGAGCATACCTGAATGTTTATTTATAAACATCTTCAGAGTAATGTCCGTGTTCAATAGGTAACCTATCCCAGGATTAACTGGGTAACGGCCCTACATCAGGCAAAAGTAGTTAGGGCAGGGGAATCACGAAAGTGTCCTTGACGATTACTCATTTAAACGTTTGAAAGGGAACTTTCATAACATGAGTGTTTTGTTGGTTTTGCACTGAGCTAGTGCCATTGTGAAAGTAGCAAATAAGCAGGGTGGTCTTTGTAACTCAAGGAGGCCACCCGAAAAGGCGGTAGATAACTACTCTATCCCAGAACATAAACTGGGTAACGAGCGTTACTACCGTCAAAAAACTTGAGTAAGTCAAGTAGAATTGACAGAAGTTGAGATGTGGAACTTGAGTTGGTTCCAGTTCAAGACATACTTGGCACATCTTCAGGGTAGGCAATCCCTGTGACTTTGTAGGTAAAGTCAGAATGTCAAAGTGTTACAGTTGGGAGTATTTCCCCAACTACACGACGTTTTAGGTTTGACGTACAATAAACTTAGCACGGGTGTTAGGGGCCCTAGAGTTTGTTCGAGAGGAATGTCCCTTGTGGAATTTAATCATGATCATTCTCTACCCTAACAGTTGGGCTGGCCCTTTCGGGGAGCTTCGTGCTGGTTGTGGTTATCCATAGCGGAAACATTTGGCACCTCGGTGCAAGAGATGTAGATCGGTCTCGCTTCTTAACAAGGAGTGTGCACATACCTACATGTTCTCAATTTGTTACTGCTTTATAATCTACTTCGGTAATTATATTTCAGGACGCTGGTTTGCGTTTGATTAAACTCGCAGTGGAGCGCCACCGTGGAGTTAAGTCTTAATAGATAGTGTATCCACGTTAAATTTCAGTTTCATCCTTCCTTCGGGTGTTGTCTGACCAGAATAGCGCAGCCACGAAGAATTGTGAACATTGAAATCGCCCGTAACAACGATCTCACTGTGCGGAAAGTGGGATACAATTCTCTGGATAGAGTCGGACAGCGCATCGAATTCGTTGGAAGTCGAATTACTATCCAAACTTGGGCTACGATAAATAAAACATGTGTGAATGATGCGCCTTTGGACGGTGAATTTAAACCACATATAATTAAAATTTGTGTTGGTGCACTGACCATATTGTGGTAGAAGTTGATAGGCAACATCATTCCGTACATATACGGCTAGACCATGGTGAGAAAAGAATAAAGGCACTAAGCTATAACCGTAAAGATTAAACTCCGAGTGGTCAGTGGTTTCACCAACTTGAGTTTCGCTTAGTGCCAAAATAGCTGGCCTGTTCAAAATAGTATGAACGTACGCAGCATGGAAATTTTTCCTAAGCCCACGAATGTTGCTCCTGAACCCCAAAAAAATTTTACCGCAATTTATCTAGTTGTCATTTCACATAGTCTATTGCCGCACTGTATGATATGTATATAACAGCAGTACTTGCAGTGGCTATGCGAAACAATTATGGGCGAAGGTAGAACAGAGAGAGAGGGGAGCACAAGGAAGACTCGTTGTGTTGTTTTTTATTTTTTTCTTTATATTATTAGATGAATGTGCACTGTACTGCACTGAAGAAACTTGGTTATTTTATTTGGCAATTTTTTTTTTGTTTTATTATTGCACACGCGGCGCGTAGGTTTCTTTCTTTTGTTTTTAGTTTTATGTGTTTGAAAAAGGGAGGTGGAATATTTATGTATTTATTTATTATTCTGTTTTATTTTATCAACACAGCAGAGACAAATGTACTACGCTCCCACGCGTGCGCTCACGGTGGCATGTAGATCGGAACTGAACCAAGTTCAAACCAATTTCAAAACCAATTGATCATCGCACAGAAATAATAAAGCATCCTAACTCAGAAAACTGTTCAAAAATCCTAGATTTCTTAAAAATGTCAAAACTGCTAAGTAAAATTAAAAAAAAAAAAAAAAATCTTTTTAAAAACTAAATACTTATATTATTATTATTATTATGTTTTTTATTGCAGTTCAAAAATATTTACAGTTACATTATGTGTTTATTTAAGAGATATAGAAAATTAAATTCTTTACAGCTTCAATATAAACTAAGTACTAATATGAAAAATGATTTAAATGAAATGGAAAAAAAAAATGACAAGGGAAAATCTACAAGAAAAAACCCTTATTTGATACTTAAAAAACTAAAATTGCACATAAACCCAAATAAGATATGAATAAAATATCTAATTTATAAGATTAAGAATTAGCTCATTATCAGAATAAGAACATCTTCTAAAAAAGTTGTCTTGTAAATTATAGAGTACAAGCTTAAGTTGATTAACATTAGCCTTATCATGAAGCCTGGCTGTAGAATAATGCCTTGGCAAGTTTAGCATTAATTTTAATATTTTGTTTTGCACTCTTTGAAGTTTTTTTAAATGGGTTTCAGCGCAGTCAAACCACACTGGAGCACCATAAGTAAGTATAGGCTGGAAAATAGTTTTGAAAATCAAAATTTTATTATGCATACCAAGACATGATTTGCGATTTATGAACGGGTATAAAATTCTTATTACAAGATTAGTTTTGTTTATCGTGTTAGCGATATGTTTGTCGAAAGTCAGTTTCTTATCAAGTGTTACCCCTAAGTATTTGCAGTTTTCGGACCAAGCAATATCAACAGAGTTTAGCTGTAATGTATTTTGTGGCAAAAAATCTGATTTTCTTCGCCGAGAAAACCATAAAGCTTGTGATTTTTGGACGTTCACCTTGATTTTCCTCTTATGAAAAAAGTTTTGCAGGGTATTCAGTGAGCATTGTAAACTATTGAGAGCACAATGAGGCAATAGACTAGACGAAAAAAGGGCTGTGTCGTCAGCAAACATGGCAAATTTAGTGTTTACATCCAAAGGTGGCAGGTCGGACATGAATACATTGAAAAGAATGGGTCCCAGCACAGAACCCTGTGGAACTCCACTTTCTATATTATATAGAGTAGAATTTACACTTCCTGCGTAAACAGCAAATTTTCTGTTTTGTAAAAAACTTCTTATTAATTTAATAAGATATGTCGGAAAACCAAACATCATAAGTTTATAAATCAACCCGTCGTGCCACACAATGTCGAAGGCTTTTTCGATGTCCAAAAGCACAAGACCAGTCGATAATTTTGAATTAAGGCTACTTTTGACGTGATTTTTAATTCTTAAAATTTGATGACTTGTGGAGTGACCAGCTCTAAAGCCAAACTGCTCATTAGGGTATACGTTTGCATCCTCAACATGGTTTAGTAATCGTCGATTAATAAGCTTTTCAAACAGTTTACTAACAGCACTTAATAAACTAATAGGTCTATAACTGTTGGGATTATCTTTTGCTTTACCAGGTTTACAGATAGCTATAACTTTTGCTTTCTTCCAATCATTCGGAAAGTACGAAAGAATCATGCAACAGTTGAAAACCATTGTAAGATACTTGGTGGCTGTTGACGGTAAGGCTTTAAGCAACCTATTGCTCATACCATCAAGGCCAGATGATTTTTTGGGTTTTAATTGTTTTATCAACTCCTTTACAGTACTATTTTTAAAAAAGTTGTTGCTATTAACGTTACTCGTTAAGGAATTGAGCTCAATAAGCTTATCTTTTACAATATTTTCAGTAACAATGTCACTGAGATGGGATGAGACAAAATGATTTTGGTAAAAACAGTCAGCCAATGCGGTTACCTTTTCAGATTGTGTAACGAGAACACTGTCATTGACTCGAAGAGGCGGAATAAAAGAACTTTTTTTTTTGATAATTTTAGTTACTTTCCAAAAAGGTTTGGATCCCTTATCAAAACTGGATAAGAGGTTATTCCATTTTTTATTTTTAAAAATGTCTATCTCGTTTTTTATTTTTGTGTTCAGAATTTTAACATTATTCTTATATATATCGAACCTAAATCGAATCCATTTTCTTCTTTCCGAATTGCGCATGCGAATTAAGCGTAAGATATATTCGGGTAATATAATTTGATTTGTATGAAAGGACTGGGTCTTAGGAATAGATAATTCAGCCGCTCTGTTTGCAACCTCCATAAAAGAATCTAAGAGAATATCAATCTGTTCAGGTGAAGTAATACGATCGATAGATAAACTCCTTTGATTTAAATTTTGAGAAATATAAGAATTGTATCTATTCCAATTCGCAGCGGAAAAATTGTAGCTGACAGGGATCACATTATTTTGACTTACAGAATTCTGAAGGCAAGTGCATACTGGTAAGTGATTCGAACGTAAAGCATTAATGGTAACTGGTTGTGAAAAACGAAAAGCATTGTTTGAAACAAAAAAGTCAAGCGTTGAAGGATTTTGGGATGCACAACTTGGATAGTATGTCGGTTCGAGAGTATGTAACAAAGTAAGCGATCTGTTAAATGCAATAATATAATTAAGGATATTACCCCAACAGTTCGCTCTTAGACAACCCCATGATTGATGTCTACAGTTTAAGTCACCACCGATTAAAAAATTATCATTTCTTCTAAACAATTTTAAAATATCTCGTTTAAACAAAGTTTTCTTCTCGTTGGTGCCATTTCCACCAGGGAAATACACAGAAAAGATACTAAGTCTATTTGAATCCTGTAAAACTATTTCAATACCAATAGCTTCAATAATTTCAAACTTAACTGTGGGAATGGCAAAATGTTTAATAGATTTATTTATTAAAATAGCTACCCCTCCCCCCTTCGAAATTTGCCTATCAAGTCTATAGCATGCATAATTATTAATCGCGAAATTGTTTTCATTATTTAGCCAGGTTTCAGTTAATAAAGCAATGTCAATTTTATTAACTATCAAAAAATTGAATAATTCATGTTTTTTATTTTGAACGCTTGTTGCATTCCAAGTGATTATTTTTGGGTTTGTGTCAATCATATTGAATACAGATATTTCACTGCTAGAGTGGTAATAACATTGAATTGTTCGGATTTTGAACGACAAGTACTTAATTTTGATAAAACATCATTTAAGAGAGAAGAGATTTCATCAGTGGAAAAGAGTGCGTTACTGCTACAGTTTTTCTCAGATCCAAATCCAAGTGTATTTGCATTTGCACTAGTAGATGGTGTAACAATTATTTGGTCATCTGAGCGAGCTTTGACTATATGATTTTGGTTTAGTGCATATTGGTGAGAATTAACATGAGAAGCAACATAGCCTCTCTTTTGTTGGAGTTGTGGATAATCTTCCATGGTGAATTTGACGTGGTTAGTTCTTGGTCGATTTATCAAAACCGGTTTTGTGGGGAGATTATGATTGCGAATATTGCGATAGCGAGACGAAAGTTTTTGTCTTATCTCGATATATTGTTGACGACTTACGCATGAAGGGTCAGTTGACTTGTGGGCTCCGTTGCAGTTGGCACACTTGACAGCTGTGTGTGGTTCGGTGCAGTCGATTGTTTTGTGGTTTCCAGAACACGATGAGCAAAAAGTTTTTACCTGACAGTGCATAGCTCCATGGCCATACATCTGACAATTATGGCATTGTGTGATTTTATTAGGTTGCTGTCTCTTAAAGTCCCACTTGACAATTGTTTTAAGCACGCTTTTGTAATTGGCGCGCAACTCGTTCATTTTAATTGAACCACGTTCAATATTTACAATATAAATATAATGGATATAATTTGAACTAGGATTTAAAGCGATTGGTTTAATAGCAATGCATTTTATACCAAGCGTTGTTAATTCATTTTTTAATGTTTCCACATTGTAAAGATCTAATCCTGATAGGACAACTTTAAATGGTCTATTACCTTTCTTTTCGTGGGTATAAAATTCACACGATTTTGATTTAAGTTCATTTGCAATTTTATTGTAAGATTCAAAACTTTTGCACAATATTTTCTGGCCCAATGAAATGTTTTTAAGCAGATAGTCATCAATTTTCAGACTGTCAATTAACGATCTAACCACTTCACTTTTTTGTTTGAGAACAATAATGGGAGGAACAATTTCAATGGGTTTGACAGGTTCACTATCATCAAAGTCTGCACTATCCATGCGCTCTTCACATGTTGATTGTAGTGGCAAATAATAGTTATCGTCTTTCACAGAATTATTCATGTTAGTATTTTTATTAACACTTTTAGATGAATTATGATGTTTTTTTGTCTTTTGTTAGAATGATTTTGGAGGATGAAATTATCACCCTCCATTTTACTACAATTTCTTTTAACTGAAATGTTTAGCTAATCACTAGAAAGCGCGTGCTACACAGTCGACAAGTGTCAAACGAATGATAAATACTTATACTTTAAATGATAACTACTTAAAAGAAAAGTATGCATAAAATAAACAACCTTCAAACCATGTAAAAGCTTTATGGCTTTATTGTTAGTGCTTTTTTCTTTTTTTATTTTTTGTAATTTTATATTCCACTAAATATTATTAATAAATAAATAAATAAATAAAGTTCGAGTTTCATCTCAATTATTGCAATTTTCGGCATTTTAATGCAAGCTTTGATTAAAATCTTCGCGTGTTGGAGTGCTCCTAATTAAGAAAAAAAGAAAGTTTTTTTTTATTTACTGTCGTTTGTCGGTTTTTTCATCATGGCTGACACCGCTAATGAGAGTGCCACTACAACTAACACAATTGACAACACCAACGCCACCAATACGTTGAATAAACCCGCTACTGAGAAGACCACAACCACCTTGAACACGACGAACAACGCCAATACCACAAGCGGAATGAAAGCCACCCACACCAGCGCCGCAATCAACTTCACTGAAATTGATTCTGCGAAACCTTTATCTAGCAAAAACCCAAAAAAATTTGCCCTAAAAAATGCACCGGCATAGCAAAAGGCTCTAAAAAAACCGCATCTGACTCTGGTCTTTCTTCTCGCAGTGACGCCATCAGTGATTTCACCCGGTCAAAACTGACTTATAAAGTTTCAACAAATGTTCTCACTCAAAAAACTTTGCCACGTAAGAACAACCAAACGAGCATGCCCGATGACCTACATGAATTTGAATCAAGACTAATTAGCAAATTCAAGAGCTTGTGATCTGATTTAGAATTTAATATGAACGAGGAGATAACACCTACAACCGTCGCACTTACATCAATGAAAGTTTAACACCACTTAACAGCTCACTGATGCGACATGCACTTCAATTAAGAAAGGAGGGAATTTTATTTTTAGTTAGATCGAGAAATGATTTCGTCTTTGTAAAAAAGAGTAATCATGACGCGGAGATAAAAATTTATTCTGGTATGATGTCTGATATAACCGAACTGCAAGTGCAACAACATCAACAACCACAACTCCAACAACACATTTAACCCAACTGCAACACGACTTTCAATGTCACCAGGAGCGTATCATTAATGTAACATATTTATATATTTATTTTGTTTCCTTTATTTCAATATCTTTTATTTTTAATATCTCAATTATTCAAACATCTGATTTTTTCTTTTTTACATTTAACATATTTATAATCATTCTTTACTCTTTCTTTTTTCAATCTAATCTAAGCTTTCGTTTTCTTTCTTGTTTCTTTCCTGTTTACATAATTTTGAATTCATTATGCTAGATTGATTTTGCATTCTCTTTTACTGCTTTGTTTTAAACAATAACTTAATGACGTTACTTGAAAAGGCTATTTATGGCAATGCTAGCTTCAAGACTGCAAATCTAGTAATAAATTACCTTTCAAAGTCTGTCATTTCAATGCCAGAAGTCTCAATGATTCCAAACTAGATGACATTAAAGATATTTTCAATGGTGGAAAGGTTGATGTAATTAGTGTAAGTGAAACATGGCTCAATTCTGACATTCCTGATTATATTCGCAGACTACCTAACTATAATCTTATTAGAAATGATAGGTGTGCTACGACAATTGGTGGAGGGGTTGCAATTTATTGTAAATCAACTTTACAACATAAGATTTTGAGAAAATCATCTGCATCTGGTGTTAAATTTATTATTGTTGAAATTTTTGATCGAAATGTAAAATGTTTAGTAGGGTGTATATATAATCCAAATAGAAGTACCTAACCTGCTCCTGTTACGTCTGAAGCTACACTTCCCGTCACATATAATGGCTTACGCCTTTTTGCTTAGTTGATATTTTGTCAACTTAACTGTATTTCTCTTTTCCCCGCCCCATGGCAACCTATTTGCAATAAATGCACAAATGCTTCATTTTTGCGGACGTAAGTAAAATATAACATTCATATCTCACACGAAGATGAAATATGAATATTTCATAAACAAGTGCATTCCAAACCCACGGGTAGCACTTCGCGTAGGATGTAAGATACCTATTTTCTATCTGTCGTAGGAAAGTTTATTAGATTATAAGTTTTAGTTTTAATTCGACAATCTAACGAAGAGGTGCAGCCTTTTGCTTTGGACAGCGGCCTTTAGTTAGAAATTAATTAACCAAACAAATTGATTTTTTAATAAAGACAAAATTTAAAAAAAGAAAAAACGATTAAGTTTTTTTATGGCAAACGGTCGAATTCAAAATATAACTGGCGCAGTCGTGTAGTTCTCGAGTACGCGTAATATAAATCGAGTAAGATTAATTATGTATATGAATCTCGGCAAGTTTTAACTTCTTAACTCGAAGTGAACGTACTTAAAAATAATCGTGCGTGGAAACATTTTAAGAAAAAGAAGCGTGCGGTTAAGCGCGAATAAGTGCAAACAAAAGTTAAAGTTTTCGAATAAGAAAAACAAAAAAAAAAAAAAAGCGCGAATAAGTGCAATCAGAAATTAAAATTTTCGAATAAGAAAAAAAAAAACAAAGAAATAAATTTGTAAGCGCGAATAAGTGAGTGCAAATAATAACATTTTCGAATAAGAAAAAAAATAGTGCGATTAAGTACAACGAAAAAAAATTGTAAGCGCGAATAAGCGAGTGCAAATAATAAAAAATTGCGACTGAGAAAAAAAAAATATATAGTGCGATCAAATCCAAAAAAAATTAACCACGAAAAAGATTTAAATCTTAAAATTTTTTTTTTGCAACAAATAAATCAATGAATGAAGTGAATAAGACAAGAGAACAGAAAGGTGTAAATAATATATTTTCGATAAAGTCCGCGCAAGGATAAAAACAACGAGAGAAAGAGTAATTTAATTTAAAAACCTGTTGGAAGTGCAATTTAAAAACAATTAACAAAAAACGAAATAGATAGTTTGACGAGCAGAGAGCTAGAAAAATGGCTGAAAATACAATAGAAGAATGCCTTAGTGTGCTCACACAATTGATGGTCAGTAATCGCCAACCAATTAGTGTACGAGCTAAAATCGAGAAAGAAATCAGGTACCTGACGTCATTTGAAGGACATCCAGGAACATTACCAGCATTCATATCATCAGTGAATGAAATCCTGGGGAGCTATCAAGCACCAGAAGATAAGCAACGAGTATATGAAGTTATATACAGCAGTAAAATTATCGGAGCAGCGAAAAATTATCTTCAAATTGAATCACCAACAGACTGGAACCAATGTCTGCAACTACTAAAAAAACATTTTCGAGCCTCAAAGGACGAGCTGACGCTTACAAAAGAAATAGGATTATTGAGAGTAAGATCAATTTTTGAACTAGATACTAAAGTAAAAAATCTCGTAGAAAATATTACAGAATTGGCCACATTTAGTGATAACAGTAAAATAATTAAAGACATATTTTATGGAATGTTAGCTCTAAAAATTAAAGAAATAGTTTCAGGAGCATTAGCATATGCTCTTACAGGTTTACACGACTTAACAGAAATTAGAAACAGAGTATACACATTTATAGGACAAGATCAGGGCAATTTGAAAACATTTTATGACAGTTCAGATAGAAGACAACAAACTAGATACACTTATAATAACAACAACCCAAGTAGCCAGTATAACTCCAACCAAAGAAATAATTTATATAACAACCCTAATAGGTCTGGCCAATATAACTTTAACAGCCCAAATTTTAGTGGTCAAAATAATAATAATAATTCAAACTCTATTTACCATCAATATAACCCCCATCAACGAAATAATTTTAATAACAATTCTAATAGGACTGGTCAGTATAATAATAATAATACAAATAATCATAATAACCCGAACAGGACAGGCCAATATACAAATAACATAAACAACAACTCAGGCAATTTTAGAAATAGAGTAGAACCCATGGATACCTCAACTGGAAGGTATGCTAGACGTATAAATAATATTTAACATTCGGATTTTCGGGAAACAGGCCGAATGGCAGACTACCCTATATAATCGCTGAAGTAAAAGATAACATGAGACTTAGAATACTAATAGACCCAGGCTCAGAAACAAGTATCATTAACCCAGGAATTTGCCATCCTAAATGGGCAACAAAACTAGAAAACCCAATTAAAATTAAAACAACAAGTACCCCACTATTTATTAACAAAAAAGTTAAAATTCCCCTTTTCAAGGAATTTGGTAAAGAAAAAACTGCCGAATTCTTAGAATATCAATTCCATGACTTCTTTAATGGATTAATTGGTAATAATATTCTGCTTCCATTAGAAGCAATCCTTGATTTCAAGAGAAGACTCTTAAAAATAGACGAAACTGAAATACCAATCTTTTTCAACGAATATGAAAAAGAGTATTCGAAACATGTTCCAAAACTCGAAACCTACCATACGGAAATTAATAAAAACCCCATCTTCGAACAACTTAGAATTATTCATCTCAATAACGAAGAAAAAAAAGAGATAGTGAACTTAATAAGTAAATACTCAAGTATTTTTTACCAGGAAGGGAGCAATTTGTCATTTACTAATGCGATTAAGCATAATATAAAAACAAAAAACGACATCCCAATCTATACAAAAAGTTATAGATATCCTGAAGTCCATAAGAACGAAGTTTATAAACAAATAAAAGAAATGCTTCAGCAAGGCATTATTCGCCCGAGCAAATCTCCTTACTCTGCTCCTATCTGGGTCGTTCCGAAAAAGGAAGACGCATCCGGGAAACAGAAATGGAGAATCGTCATTGACTACCGGAAACTGAATGAAGTTTCAATTGATGACAAGTTCCCAATTCCGAATATGGATGACATATTCGACAAAATAGGGAAATCAATGTATTTTACAACACTCGATTTGGCCAAAGGGTTCCACCAAATCGAAATCGCGGAAGAAGATATAAAAAAAACAGCATTTTCAACTGATAGTGGTCACTACGAGTTCGTTCGTATGCCATTTGGATTGAAAAATGCACCCGCGACCTTTCAAAGGCTGATGAATTCAGTCTTATCAGATTTCATTGGTAAAATATGTTTAGTGTACCTAGATGATATTATTGTTTTCTCGACATCTTTGGAAGAACATATGGTATCATTGAAGAAAATATTTAAACGTTTAAAAGAAGTTAATTTGAAAGTACAATTAGATAAAACAGAATTTTTAAAAAAAGAAACAGAATTTTTGGGACATATTGTGACTACAGAGGGCATCAAGCCCAACCCCAATAAAATTTCTGCAATTATTAATTATAAAATACCAAAAACAACTAAACAAATAAAGTCTTTCCTTGGTATCACCGGATACTACAGAAAGTTTATCAAAGACTACGGAAAAGTAGCAAAACCAATGACAGCTTTCCTGAAAAAAGGAGCCAAAATAAATACAAATGATCCGGAATATATTGAGAGTTTTGAAAATTTGAAAACCCTGCTTGTATCTGATCCAATACTTAAATATCCTGATTTTGCTAAAGGATTCATTCTTACGACGGACGCATCAAATTTCGCAATTGGCGCCGTTCTCTCTCAAGACAACCACCCAGTGTGTTTCGCTAGTCGCACACTAAACGATCACGAAACAAGATATTCTACCATAGAAAAAGAGTTATTAGCCATAGTATGGGCGACAAAATATTTTAGACCTTACCTTTATGGAAGGAAATTCCTTGTCAGAACTGACCATCGACCCCTAGTTTGGTTGAGCTCACTTAAAGAGCCAAATGCAAAACTGCAAAGGTGGAAAGTGAAACTAGAAGAATTTAATTTTGACGTAGAATACGTCAAAGGAAAAGATAATCAGGTTGCGGATGGTTTATCAAGGATAGAAGTTTACCACAATGAAGATGTGACAAACCTCAGTGAAATCAATGATAATCAATCTATGATAGCCACAATACATAGTGCTAGAGAAGATCGTAGCAACCATATTTCAATTATAGAGTCCCCTGTTAATATTTATAAGACTCAAATTATTTTAAACAAAACCAATAACTTAAATAACCACAAAGTATACTCCCCGTTTAAAAAGAAAAGAATAGTTATAGAACTAAAGGATTACAAAGAAGACTTTATCTTAAACCTTATGAAAAAATTAGTCCCTCCTAAAGGAATCTTAGGAATTTATTGTAACGATGACCATATGTTTGCTCAGTTTCAAAAATCATACATCAAATATTTCAGCAAAAATAAGTTGCTTAGAGTTTTTAAATGCACAAAATTCCTTGGAGATCTCGAAGACGAAGAAAAAGAACTTCTAGTGATTTCTAAAACACATAACTCTTTAAACCATAGAGGAATAAATGAAACGTATGCAGAAATCAAAGATATTTATTACTGCCCAAATCTCAAAGAAAAAATTCAGAAATACATAAACAATTGTGAAATCTGTAATAAGGCCAAATATGAAAGAAGTCCTTATAAAATACCCTTGAAAATTATGGAGACACCGACGAAACCAAACCAGGTTCTACATATTGACATTTGGTACGCAAATATAAACCTAATGTATGTAACAATGATAGATAAATTCACTAAACACGCAACGGTAAGAGAAATTAGACACAGAACATGGATAGCACTACTAGAAACACTCAAATACAGACTTGCAAACCAAGGCCACCCAGAGAAAATAATTACAGACAATGAATCAGGCTTCGCTTCAATTATTCTTAAAAGAAAACAATATTGAGTTACATTTGACTACCCCCTATCACAAAACAGGAAATTCGGATATCGAAAGATTCCATTCAACTCTTAACGAACATATGCGAACTTTCGCAGCTGACGATAATAATAAAGATACCCTGAGAACCAGAATCTTAAGAGCAGTAGCTAATTACAACAAGACAATTCATTCCACAACAAAACAAAGACCTAAAGATTTCATAAATGGTACTGTTACAAATCAAGACTATCCTAAAATTGTAGAACTAGTTAAGAAAAATAAAGAACGTTACATAAATAAACATAATAAAAACAAGACTGACGTAGATTTAACAAAAACAAAACACGTATACCTAAAATCAAGGACTAATAACAAACTAAAAATAACCCACAAAAAAAATTGATCCTAAGGTAATAGACCAAGATCACGTTACTGACAATAAGCAAAGTACATTTTATAAGACTCAACTGAAGCGAAACTATAAATTTGAGCAAACCTCTTAAAATACTTTCTTTTTTAGGTACTATTTATAATTTTTCTGATTATTCCGATGACAACAACAAACGGACAAAGAGTCGACGTACAAAACTTAAATATTGGAAATGGATACATTACAATTAGAGACGAAGAAATTAAAATCATCGACAATTATGTTAAAATTTTACACGTTATAAATTTGACGTTATGGACAGACAACTTAGAATTAATAAAACACAACGTTGACAGATTAGAAGACAAAGAAGAATACCCAACTATTTTACATGGATTTAATCAACTGGCACATGAAATTAATAGCCTAACTCACAAGGACAGACAGAAACGAGGACTATTTAACATTGTAGGAAAAAGCTTAAAATATTTAGCAGGAACTATGGACTATGAGGACGAACAAGAAATTAAGACAAGACTCAGCTTAAACGAGCAAAACAACGCAAACTTAATAACTGGTTTAAACGACCAAATAAAAATCAATACAAAATTCTATGAAAACATCTACAACGTAACGAAACACATTAACAAACAACAAACAGAAATAAAAAACCAATTCTTAGTCATAGACACTGCATTAGATAAAGAGAATCTTAGAATAACAACCATGCAACATGCATTTCAAATTCAATATGATATACAACTTTTAAATAACCAAGTGAAAAAAGTTAAAGATAGCATTCTATTGAGCCAATTAGGACTGCTAGGGAAAAACATTCTGTCACAAAAAGAAATAGAACATTTTAACATTACACTTGAAAAATTTAAAGACATACAAAGCTCAACAATTTTTCACGACAATCAAATAATTTTCATCATAATGATTCCAAATTACAACAGCAGAAAATATCACCGTGTATTTATTGAACCAATACCTAATTTAAATTTTTTAGAGCTCTCATCTCCTTATAAATCTATTATAACTGATGGCAAAACTAATTTTAAAGACACTAATGAAATGTAAAAAAAAGAAAACCTCAAAATCATAAATGATGAATGTATAAAAAATATTTTTGAGAAAAACACAACTTGTAATTTTATAGAAAATAAGAGAACTGAAATAAAACAAATAACTAATAATATGTTAATACTTAAAAATTTACAACAAACTGTAATTGATCACAATTGTAATGATTTTAAACTGAATGTAAAAGGAAACTATGTATTTAAATTTGAAAACTGTACAATTAAAATAAATAATATAACATACGAAAATTTTATATTCTTTGAAAGTTTTGTTATACCTAATTTAAGCAATGTAAAAATCGAAAAAATTGAAACAAACTTTTCCACGACAGAAATACACGCAAAACACGTAGAAAATCGAAAATTAATTGAAGAATTGAAATTTAATCATAAAACAAATACGAGCATACATTACAGCTTTAACATATTAATTTTGAGTTTATTTATCGCGATTTCTATAATTTTAATTAGAAAAAGAATAACTAAAAATAAAGTTATAATTGATATTAAAAATACTGATTCTTCGGAGCAGAATCCTAAGGGGGGAGGTGTTACGTCTGAAGCTACACTTCCCGTCACATATAACGGCTTACGCCTTTTTGCTTAGTTGATATTTTGTCAACTTAACTGTATTTCTCTTTTCCCCGCCCCATGGCAACCTATTTGCAATAAATGCACAAATGCTTCATTTTTGCGGACGTAAGTAAAATATAACATTCATATCTCACACGAAGATGAAATATGAATATTTCATAAACAAGTGCATTCCAAACCCACGGGTAGCACTTCGCGTAGGATGTAAGATACCTATTTTCTAATTCGACAATCTAACGAAGAGGTGCAGCCTTTTGCTTTGGACAGCGGCCTTTAGTTAGAAATTAATTAACCAAACAAATTGATTTTTTAATAAAGACAAAATTTAAAAAAAGAAAAAAACGATTAAGTTTTTTTATGTCAAACGGTCGAATTCAAAATATAACTCTCCATTTTTTGCTGCTCTCGAGCCTTTCTTAGTTTCTCATGAGCACATCATTGTATGTGGTGATTTTAATGCTGATATCTCCTTATCTGATTCACGATCGTTTCAGCTTCTTGATGCTGTTTCTGGTTCGGGTCTCTAAGCTGTGAACTCCTTCCTGACTAGATACGCACCTAACTGCTCGACAAGTCTGCTTGACTTAATAATTGTCTCTGACACTAATAATGTCCTTTTAAATGATCAATGTTGTCTAAATGGTGCTTCGGACCATGACCTTATAGTTTGCACTTATGATATTGACTTCTCTGACTCTCCAGCTCCCCTTTTTTTCTCATATAGAAACTTCAAATCTGTAAATCTGGAATCGCTGTACTTTGATGCAAGTTGTATACCGTGTAACGACTGCTTAAATATTGCAAATGTAGACAATAAACTCAATTTTTTACTCGACTATGTGAAAGAATTATTTGATAAACATGTCCCTATAAAAACAGTTGCAATATAAAATGTCCAAGGTATAACAATGATGTCAAACTTGCAATAAAAACTTGCAGAAAATGTTATAAGAAATGGAAAAAGAACCCTAGTCCTGAAACCTGGAGGGCATATTGTATGGTGCGTAACGAAGCAACTGCAATAACTCGGCTGGCCAAACGGAATTTTTTGCTTTAAAGCTAAACTCTAACCTCCCTCCAAAACAACTTTGGGCAAATCTTCGAGAAATCGGGGTCGGAAGGAATCAGATTTGTAAATTTGAGCTGAATCCAAATATTTTAAATGCTTAGTTTTCCATAAATACCCAAATATTGACCAGTTTTAATCCCATAGCTGAGTTGACTTATGCACAACTTGCCCCTTTTGATTTTGATGTTGTCCCACAAGTTGAAATTATAAGCATCTTAAAAACTCTTAAATCTGAAGCCATTGGTTATGATGGTATTCCTCTGAGGTTTATTAAACTCATCATTCTTTTTATAGCCAGTCCTCTTACGCATATACTGCATCACGTCTTCCACATTTCCAACACTATGGAAGTCAGTTCCAAAAAAATCTGTACATTCAGAAGCTTCTGACTTTCGACTTATAAGTATCTTGCCTTGCCTTTCAAAGGTTCTGGAGAAGATTCTTGCAATGCAAATAATTGATAATTTTTCCAAGGCCTTTGACAAGGTCAACCATGAAGTTTTGTGCAAAAAATTAAAGTGCTATTTTGGATTTTCTGATATTGCTGTTTGTCTCATCAAAAGTTATTTGTCTGGGTAAAATCAATTAACTGGATTCACCAGATTTTTTTTTTTTGAAAAAGTGCTTTTAGTATTTTCTTAATTTCTCAAAAACTAAGATACATTTTGGCATACGGTTTTCTGTTTTTGACTAAAAATTAATAAGAGCATTGAGTTTTGAAAATAAAAATAATAGTTGAATACATAATTTGAAAAAAATTAGATTAAATTTTTTTTTTTAATTTTTTTTTTTTAAATTTTGAGTTTGAAAATTAATTTTTTTAAAACTGTTCACTTACACAACTTAATTTAAAAATTAAATAAAAGAGTAGTTTTCTGGCTTTCTAAAAAGATATAACAAGGCTTTGTATCATTTACCGTTGTTTTTAAATAATTTTGTTTTCTGATTTAAGCCTAAACGGGGGGAAATAGACCCCCTCTTATACGATTTTTTTCTTGTCTTAACTCCACCTACACGCTCAAGCTTTTTGGTGCACCTTAAACCAATCACCCTGTATATGACGAGGTGGTCAAATTGTACCTCATCTTCCAACCCCCCAAACAAATGAAAATTATTCAGTTTTGAGTGAAAAAATCTTCTTTAACCTCTTTTGAATAGTTTTTAATCTACAAGTTTAAAATAATCATAATTTTTCTGTAACTTTAATAGGTTGAAAGCTTCAGTTTTGCCATGGAAATCGATAAGCGCCCAATAGCGAAACTATTATGTGTACTGAAATTGTTGCAAAGTATTGTATATGAGGCACTTTCTTTCCACTGCAAATCCATTTAATCTCCCATCCAGCATGGTTTCCTAGCCGGCAGGTCAACAACTATAAGTTTCGTTCTCATACCCTGTGCGCTATGGATGGGGGTGATGAAGTTGTTGTTATTGCCACAGATTTTAGTAAAGCGTTCGATAAAATGTCTCATAAAATCATTATTTAAACGGATATCTCACAAACTTATTCTCGTGGCCTGCAGAAAAACCTTGACAGATTTTATGTCTGGTACCAGAAAAATATGCTTGAACTCAATACGCCATACCATTACTTTGGCCATACCATTACTGGGCCACCCCGGCCCATTTAATAAAACTTATCGATAACTAAAATAGTTATTTACAGCTGCAATAGAGACCTTGAACGAAGGAGATACTCTCGGAGTCAAGATAAAAGTATTTTTTCTAAAACTAATGATTATAGTCTTTTGGAAATCTAAAGTTTTCTGTAACAGAGTTAAACTTTAGTCAAGGTAACTATCCAGTGGACCTGTGAATTTCAACACGCCAGCATACATTTCATCAGCGCTTGTTAACGAATTGGCCCAGGTCATCAAAATCATTATGAACCCGAACTCAAGACACCGGTCCCGAATAAAAGCGTATGTATCTCTGCGCAAGTTAATACCACATCACGTTCAACGTATAAAAAATAGAATCCAGAATCGCTAAGATCATCAAACTGAACCAACGCCCTAGAACGTGACTCATATTCCAAAATATAATATACACCAATGGAAAAATACCAGACAAGCCAAACGATCAAATATCAATTAGTACAATACAATATACAAGGACAGTAAAGTCATCAATGGAAAAATACCAGAGTCCAGACAAGCCAAACGATCAGATATCAATTAGTAAGAACACACCTTTGGATAACAGATGTTTTTATTTGTCAAACAGTATAAATAGGAATAGCATATCAAAGCAAAGGACACTTCATTTAAGTCAATGAATTCAATTCAATTCAATTCAATGTATTTAAGTATAGGTGAGTACAAATAAGACGTAGTCTTTTATAGTACAAGTAATTGGTACATTTTACGTGGCAGATAAAAATTATATAAACCAAAAGATATACTTACAATATAACAATAAATACAAAAAGTGAATAGAAGATTACAAAAGAAATTAAGAAAGTTTGAAGAGTAGGAGATAAAAGTGAGAAGAATAAATAATAAATAGTAAAACGAAGAAATAGAGGGAAAAAAGAAAATAGTTGTTGTTGAGTATAGTTTTACAAATACTGTAATGCAGATTTTTTGAATTTGCTTGCGCCAATTATCTGTTTAACTGTAGTGGGAAGCGAGTTCCAAAGTCTGGTAGCATGAATGAAAAAGAGGCGGGAAGAGTTTAAGTAAGTAAAACAGGGTATTATAATATTTTGTGTTCTTACGGATTGGGCAAATTGAATTTTGTCGAAGAGGTATCCAGGAGATCTATTATTAACAAGGCTGTGCATAAATTGACAACATCTGACGTTAAGAAACTGTTGAAAAGTGCACCCGAGTACTAACGTGTGGTAATGCGATATATGATCGTGTCTACGCAGTCCATAAACGTACCTTATTGCATCGTTAAACGCAACAAGTAGTTTGTGTTGAGAGTGGGAGTCAAGTTTGCAGTACACCGTAGTTAAGTTGTCGAAAATGGGAACAAATAGGGTTTTGACAAGCCTTAGCTTTGTGTTCACTGGGGTAAAGTTAGAAGATAACCAAAGCTTTCGCAGGCCAGCATAAATTCGGCTTATCACGTAATTTGTATGGTCTACTGCGGAGAGCGATCGATTTATCTTGAAACCAAGGTTCGTAACTACGTCATAAAACATTATTTTTCTATTATTTAATAGTACGGTTGGTAAATCATTGGTATCATATTGCTTCTTGGATATAAGAATCATTTGAGATTTTTCAGAATTAAGACTCAGCCCATTGGAAATTGACCAGTTATAAATTTTCAACAGATCCTCATTTATTCTGGCAATGAGATCCTCAATCAGTCCAATTGGGCGTGACAAGTAAACCTGGGCATCGTCCGCGTAAAGGTGGAAAGAAACATTTGAACAAACACTAGGAAGATCGGTTATGAACAGACAAAATAAAATCGGTCCTAAAATTGATCCCTGAGGTACCCCAGCTAACACAACTTTAAAATCAGAGGTTTTTCCATCATAAACAACTCTTTGGAAACGATTTAACAGGTAACTGCGTAGTAGACGGACAGATCTCTCGCTAAAGCCAAAGTATAACCTCAGCTTCTGGCATAATACTTCATGATCCACCCTATCAAAGGCCTTGGAGAAGTCAAGCAAACAGAGTACAGTTAAGTGATCCAAATCATAGTTTATTCTTATATCATCGAGAATTTTAATCATAGCGGTAGAGCAACTGTGACGTGCTCGAAAACCAGACTGGACGGGAGATAGCAAATTATGTTGATCTTAACAACCCGACATTTGTTGAGCAAGGAGCTTCTCCAAGACCTTCGACAGACATGGCAGGATACTGATGGGGCGGTAATCTGTTGCTATAGATGGCTGAGGTTTCTTAGGCACAGGGATGATTTTAGCTAGTTTCCAACTATTAGGAAATTTTGAAGACGTTATACAAAAATTTACAATGTGTGTAATAGAGCTTATAATGTGCGGTAGAATCATCTTGATAAATCGAAGAGGTACACCATCTTCACCTACAGCATTCGATTTTAAGGAACGAATAATATTAATAATGTCAACCTCCGTAGCAACGTCAAAGTCAAAATCAGCGTCATATATCAGTCGATCTTCAACAGTAAAACTTGTGTTACTATTAGTATTATTTATAAAAACATTATTAAGTTCGGTTACATCAGGGATGCTATGGGCAGCTATCCTTTTACCAACACCGATTGAACGTAAGTTGCTCCATAATTTTTTTGAAGGCAAGTCAATGTTAAGTTTTGAAAGAAAATATCTTTTTTTTGCCCTGCGTGTTACAAAGGTACAGTAATTACGAGCACGACAAAAATCATCCCAGTTTTGGCTTAATGGTCGTTGTTTCCACTTTGCGTAGAGCTTATTACGAACTTTCATGGAGTTACTGACCTCACTAGTAAACCAGGGGCATTTTTTATTTCGTATTGCAACTCTTTTTAGAGGAACATGTCTATAAAACAGTTCCAATACTAAAGTTTGAATATGATTAACTTTTTCGTCTACGTTAGAAGCTTGATAGCAATTACGCCATGGAAGACAACTAGCATCAAATTGTAAGGCACTGTAATCAATTGAAGCATAATCTCTGAATTCAAATGATGAAGGAGAAGGAGAGCGAGACATATCGACTCCATATGTACAGAAAAGTAAGTCGTGGTCAGAAATTCCCGCCAGAGACAACTGGTCTTGAAGCATTATATATGACCGATTAGAGACCATCACGACATCTAAAAGACTAGGAGGGGCATTTGGAGAAAAATGGGTAGCATACGAATTTACTATTGATAGCCCCGCAGCAGCAGCAAAATCAAATAATTGATGGGCTTTACTATCACATTTTAAAAGGTCAGCATTGAGATCTCCCCAGATTATGATGTGCTCATAAAGTGCAGTGAACTCTTGCAATGCAGAAAATAATGGTTCTGGAGAGTGGCAGCGGTTCGGGTTGTAAGAAATACCAACAAGGCATTTCGTAATCCCATCCGTGACTTCTAACAGAAGATACTCTACTACACTCCCTTCGGATTGCCTCAATACTTTGTGTGTAAATGATGTGCTGCAATACACTGCTACTCCTCCACCAGTCGTATCAGTGACCCTATCATTGCGAATGAGCTTAAACCCTGGAATATCGTATATGTGATTGACTGAATTTTCAGAACACAGCCAAGTCTCACAGATGCAGACAATGTCAACCCCCGAGTCCTTAAAGATATTACTTATGTAATCCAATTTGGTTAAATTTAAACTACGAGCATTAAGGTAGCAAATTTTTAAACCTTCTTGTGCATTGGACAATATTTTAATAACAGACCGCACTGCAATTTCATCAGCAAAACCAGACCTCGACGCAGTTACCATTATTCAACGTAGAAACAAACAATTAAATTAAAGCACTGTTCGCAAAAACATGATTGAGGAATCTTAATTTCAACAACAATTTTAACACAAATAGAAAAGATAAAATAGAATAGAAGAAAGTAGGAGTTAGTAGTAGTAAGAAATATATAAATAGATATTGAATAATAAAAATGAATTAGGTATTAGAATTCAAAAAGTCAGTGATAAATATACTAAATAAGAAAAAATAATTGTAATGCAATAAAAAAAAATAATAATAATAAGGATTCATGTAGCTGCTCCAGATGACATCAAAGAAAAAACAGCGGTAGACACCGGCATTAAACTTTTATGGAAGTGTTGTAGTTGTTGTTATTTTAATTTCAGAATCTACATCATTTTTTTTCACATAGACGAAACCATTCCTCGTTCTGACTGATGACAATAAGCCTTCTTTACGCAGTTGATTAGCGTAACGCAGCAGAGAACTATTCACAGATGTTAGGCTTTCATTTATGTAAATTTTATGGGAGCTTTTAGACTCATCATCATCATCATGAGAAGATCTCTCAAGTTCAGCAAGAGTAAGACCTTTGTTCTTGTAGAATGCAGAAAGGAATGCTCGTTGTTCCACATGGGAAGATAAACGTATAAGTAATGGACATGAGCTTCTGCTGTTGTTGTTGTTGCTAACATGCAGATTGGATCTCAAACGAAAAGCATCGATGTAGGCAGTGTGTTCGTGACGTAGCGTAACGGCGATCTTTTTAGCAATATCAATTGGATTCTCGTTTTTTTTGTAAGGAATACCTCTCACTATCACATCGCAGAGACGTTGTTGGCGCTGAAAATCAGCAAGTTCCCCTCTTACATTTTTGTTTTCCTCCTTCAGCTCCCCTATTTCAGTCTCACACTGCTTTACTCGGTCTTCAAGAGAGGCTATGGATTCACTGATTAGATTTTTAAGTTTACCTTCGAGTTCGGAGATTAGCTGAGAAAATTTTTCTGTCAGTGTTGCTTCAAAGTTAAGTAGTGCAGGTGAGTTTATGCGAGAATTATTTTGGCTGGTGAGTGCAGGTGAACTAAATGAGAAGGAGGAGGAGGAGGAGGAGGAGGAGTTCGTTGTATTTGTATTTGTGATATGCCCTTTGCGTCCCGGCGGTAGTGTGTTTTTATTAATAGTGGTAGCTGACAAATTCACGTTACTGCAGAGAGCAGGTGACCCCTTTACCTCACTTGCCTTGACTCTCCTTTCCGCTCTGGCAACTGCACTGGCTGACATATTATAAGATTGAAGGTGATTCAGCGGATCGAGTATTTAGTTTGTTAAAAATTCAATTTCTTTTATTTTATTTTATTTTATTTATTTATTTTCGCATAAAAAACGCACTTAAATTACTCGAAACGTGAAAATACTGGTGTTTAAGTTACAACTTGTTTGATACGGTAGCCGGTGTATAAAAAAAAATAAGACTTTTTTTATAGGAGCAAATAAAAAACACGTCTACACAGTTGGCATTCTATGCACTTTTTGTGCATAGATAAGTTCACAACACATATTTTTTAAGTCAATTTAGAACCTTAAGACATTGTAACCATTTATGTAACTAAATTAAGTTTGAATAAATTAATTAAAGTTTTTTTTATCAAAATTATGTGTTATATAAATTAATTCGCTCGAGCTGGACTCCAATTGGCTGGCTGGCGGTCAATATAGCAACTTCAAGCACTTTGTTTTGCAATTGATCGAATATACTTGGCCTTGTTACGGCCAAGTGTAATAAGGTCAACTTTTAAAAGTTGGCCTTATTTCAATTTATAAAAGTGAAATAAAGCCGATTTCTAACAGTTGGTCTTATTTCACGTTAGCAAAGTGCAATAAGGCCAGTTTATTTTGGGAAAAAAGGCCAACTTTAATAGCTCATACTATTCCAGTAGGTCAAACAGTAAGTTTTTTTTAAAGTGAGTTTTATATTTGCAAATATCGAGAGGAGAGATTAAATAAATAGACCAAGACGGACAGTTGAAGACTGACTTTATTATTTCTTAACTTAATCTAAATAAGTACAAGCTTACAAACTAGAGATAAACTAAATGCTAAGAGATACACACTTAAGAGATTAGTGTAATATACAGTGGTGGTAAAGAGTATTGTTCTTAATACATATCACTCCCCTAGACTTACAAGGAAACTAAAATAAAAACTAAAATAAATTAATATCTTTCCAATTAAAAAATTCATGGAATATTTTGTTTTCTTCTTTTTATTTTATAATTGTGGTTAGTTCAAGAAATAGTAGAAAACGTAAAAACTAAGTTTAACATTTTATGGATTAACAAATATATAATTTTAATTTTTTTTTAAATATGCGTATTTGTTTTTAATTCGAAAAGTATTTTCATTTGTAAATTCAAAATTTTATGATAACAATACATAAGGTTTTTCTTTTTTTTTTTATAATGTTAATAAATTCAAAATAACAATTATAATTCTTTAGATTTATCTTTTTATGTTGTATTCCCATGAGCAGTCTGTCCTTAAGAGCCTCTTCCAAAAATTCCCCATATTTGCAGTTATCTGCCAATTGCTTTATTGCTACAATGAAGTCTGATAGGTTTTCATCTACCTCTTGACTGCGGTTTAAGAACTTAAATCGCACTGCCGTTGTATTTCTTTTTGGCTGAAAATGTGCCTTCAGCTTTTTCACCAACTCATCATATTTTAATTCATCCGGGTTTTTAGGAGCCACTAAAGTTTTCGAAATATTATATAAATCTCCTCCTCCTACGCCGATCAAAAAAGACACCTTGTCTTCATCCGTCGTGATTTTGTTGAGCTTCAATAAATGGTTTAACCGCTCAATATAGCTATCAAAATTGTCACCTGCATTGAAATATTCAATGCGCCCAATAAAATTCGTCATCACTACGGTATTTGAATCTTCAGATTCAACTTTTATCACTTTCATATATATATAAATTAAATTTGAGTTTTAGAATTTTTATAAAAAAAAATATTACTTCCTATTCTCATCAAGAGAATAGGGCAACCGAAAATGAAACACAAATTTATTTGTATGATATTAAATACTTTATTTGAGCTTCAGATCCCTTACCACTGGTGGGGGGAAATCTTCGGCTATACGTTGTTGATGTATCTTTAAAACTAAACTAGAATGAGATCTTGAGATCCCTTTTATATCATAATTATGCTAACGCATCAAATCTTTGTTTGACTGCGGATGATACAATGATTCAATGTTGTGAAATACTTTGGTATCCATTTGATACTCATGCACAAGCTGCTGAAGGCGAGAATTATTTTGGCTGGTGAGTGCAGGTGAACTAAATGAGAAGGAGGAGGAGGAGGAGGAGTTCGTTGTATTTGTATTTGTGATATGCCCTTTGCGTCCCGGCGGTAGTGTGTTTTTATTAATAGTGGTAGCTGACAAATTCACGTTACTGCAGAGAGCAGGTGACCCCTTTACCTCACTTGCCTTGACTCTCCTTTCCGCTCTGGCAACTGCACTGGCTGACATATTATAAGATTGAAGGTGATTCAGCGGATCGAGTATTTAGTTTGTTAAAAATTCAATTTCTTTTATTTTATTTTATTTTATTTATTTATTTTCGCATAAAAAACGCACTTAAATTACTCGAAACGTGAAAATACTGGTGTTTAAGTTACAACTTGTTTGATACGGTAGCCGGTGTATAAAAAAAAATAAGACTTTTTTTATAGGAGCAAATAAAAAACACGTCTACACAGTTGGCATTCTATGCACTTTTTGTGCATAGATAAGTTCACAACACATATTTTTTAAGTCAATTTAGAACCTTAAGACATTGTAACCATTTATGTAACTAAATTAAGTTTGAATAAATTAATTAAAGTTTTTTTTATCAAAATTATGTGTTATATAAATTAATTCGCTCGAGCTGGACTCCAATTGGCTGGCTGGCGGTCAATATAGCAACTTCAAGCACTTTGTTTTGCAATTGATCGAATATACTTGGCCTTGTTACGGCCAAGTGTAATAAGGTCAACTTTTAAAAGTTGGCCTTATTTCAATTTATAAAAGTGAAATAAAGCCGATTTCTAACAGTTGGTCTTATTTCACGTTAGCAAAGTGCAATAAGGCCAGTTTATTTTGGGAAAAAAGGCCAACTTTAATAGCTCATACTATTCCAGTAGGTCAAACAGTAAGTTTTTTTTAAAGTGAGTTTTATATTTGCAAATATCGAGAGGAGAGATTAAATAAATAGACCAAGACGGACAGTTGAAGACTGACTTTATTATTTCTTAACTTAATCTAAATAAGTACAAGCTTACAAACTAGAGATAAACTAAATGCTAAGAGATACACACTTAAGAGATTAGTGTAATATACAGTGGTGGTAAAGAGTATTGATCTTAATACATATCACTCCCCTAGACTTACAAGGAAACTAAAATAAAAACTAAAATAAATTAATATCTTTCCAATTCAAAAATTCATGGAATATTTTGTTTTCTTCTTTTTATTTTATAATTGTGGTTAGTTCAAGAAATAGTAGAAAACGTAAAAACTAAGTTTAACATTTTATGGATTAACAAATATATAATTTTAATTTTTTTTTAAATATGCGTATTTGTTTTTAATTCGAAAAGTATTTTCATTTGTAAATTCAAAATTTTATGATAACAATACATAAGGTTTTTCTTTTTTTTTTTATAATGTTAATAAATTCAAAATAACAATTATAATTCTTTAGATTTATCTTTTTATGTTGTATTCCCATGAGCAGTCTGTCCTTAAGAGCCTCTTCCAAAAATTCCCCATATTTGCAGTTATCTGCCAATTGCTTTATTGCTACAATGAAGTCTGATAGGTTTTCATCTACCTCTTGACTGCGGTTTAAGAACTTAAATCGCACTGCCGTTGTATTTCTTTTTGGCTGAAAATGTGCCTTCAGCTTTTTCACCAACTCATCATATTTTAATTCATCCGGGTTTTTAGGAGCCACTAAAGTTTTCGAAATATTATATAAATCTCCTCCTCCTACGCCGATCAAAAAAGACACCTTGTCTTCATCCGTCGTGATTTTGTTGAGCTTCAATAAATGGTTTAACCGCTCAATATAGCTATCAAAATTGTCACCTGCATTGAAATATTCAATGCGCCCAATAAAATTCGTCATCACTACGGTATTTGAATCTTCAGATTCAACTTTTATCACTTTCATATATATATAAATTAAATTTGAGTTTTAGAATTTTTATAAAAAAAATATTACTTCCTATTCTCATCAAGAGAATAGGGCAACCGAAAATGAAACACAAATTTATTTGTATGATATTAAATACTTTATTTGAGCTTCAGATCCCTTACCACTGGTGGGGGGAAATCTTTGGCTATACGTTGTTGATGTATCTTTAAAACTAAACTAGAATGAGATCTTGAGATCCCTTTTATATCATAATTATGCTAACGCATCAAATCTTTGTTTGACTGCGGATGATACAATGATTCAATGTTGTGAAATACTTTGGTATCCATTTGATACTCATGCACAAGCTGCTGAAGGCGAGAATTATTTTGGCTGGTGAGTGCAGGTGAACTAAATGAGAAGGAGGAGGAGGAGGAGGAGTTCGTTGTATTTGTATTTGTGATATGCCCTTTGCGTCCCGGCGGTAGTGTGTTTTTATTAATAGTGGTAGCTGACAAATTCACGTTACTGCAGAGAGCAGGTGACCCCTTTACCTCACTTGCCTTGACTCTCCTTTCCGCTCTGGCAACTGCACTGGCTGACATATTATAAGATTGAAGGTGATTCAGCGGATCGAGTATTTAGTTTGTTAAAAATTCAATTTCTTTTATTTTATTTTATTTTATTTATTTATTTTCGCATAAAAAACGCACTTAAATTACTCGAAACGTGAAAATACTGGTGTTTAAGTTACAACTTGTTTGATACGGTAGCCGGTGTATAAAAAAAAATAAGACTTTTTTTATAGGAGCAAATAAAAAACACGTCTACACAGTTGGCATTCTATGCACTTTTTGTGCATAGATAAGTTCACAACACATATTTTTTAAGTCAATTTAGAACCTTAAGACATTGTAACCATTTATGTAACTAAATTAAGTTTGAATAAATTAATTAAAGTTTTTTTTATCAAAATTATGTGTTATATAAATTAATTCGCTCGAGCTGGACTCCAATTGGCTGGCTGGCGGTCAATATAGCAACTTCAAGCACTTTGTTTTGCAATTGATCGAATATACTTGGCCTTGTTACGGCCAAGTGTAATAAGGTCAACTTTTAAAAGTTGGCCTTATTTCAATTTATAAAAGTGAAATAAAGCCGATTTCTAACAGTTGGTCTTATTTCACGTTAGCAAAGTGCAATAAGGC